>OZ057399.1:54056779-54476287 GCA_964056695.1 Melieria picta | reverse complement strand
ATTGCATATTTGCTCGCTTTGCCCTCATGCAACGCATCCTTTGCACCAACACGCCCCGGTCGGCGGTTCGGCCAGTGTGTCGCATTGGCCGCAGCTGGCGACAGCTGTGGCATGCAAACTAGTACCAGGAACATGCAGCGACGTGCGTGCCATTGCTGCCATGTACAACATTTGCTTGCAACATGTATGCAAAAATTGTTACAAAATGACAATGAAAAAACAAGCAACATTTGCTCCTTTTAGTGGTTCGTCTTTTTCCTCTAGTCTGGGAAAATGAAAAGCCTTCAAATGTTGTTGTTGTTGTTGTTGTAGGCTGTGCGCGTGCGCATCTGCGACATGTTGCACATGTGACGGTGTCAGAGATTAATTACCCGCAAGTGTGCACAAAAGGGCGTGTTGCACACACACATACAAACACACACATAACTTAAAAGCCTGGAGCCTTTTGCAGCCTTTTGCCTCTTTGCAGCTGCTGCATAAGTCACTAAACTGACAACAACAACTACTACAACAACATTTTGTAAGCAAAAGCATGGCGACAACAAAATCCCTTTGAGGCTTTATTTGCTTTGTTGCCTTTGGACTTGCGATTGTTCACGCAAAATTATAGCTTGCGGCTGCAATAATAACAGCAACAATAAAAAGCAACAACTACCAACAACTACCAACAATAAAAGCACCACTAAGTACTAGAAATTATCTCAGCAGACAAGCAGACCGGCCGCCATATCTCACCCGAGCGAAGCCAAAGCACATTCGATCACGTGCACAACGTGGGTGCATGCGCGACAATGACAACAACAACAACACTACCAACAACAATGAAAACAACAACAACAACTCGACTTTAGCAAAACGTAGCGAAAATTATGCATGGCGGTATTTTTTTCTTTTGTTGGTTTTGCTCCACCATAAGCCGCAATTATCATTTTCAGTTATTCGTTCTGGTGTGAATTTAAGGGCATAAATTTGCATTCGGCCAACAACATCGACAACATTTCCACGTAATACAACACAAGAAAATCCTAAAAAGAGCATTAAAAAAGGCCAACAATTGTATCGACAATTGCATAACAAAAGACTTGAGCGACAAACTTCTAGAAATTGTGACTGGAATGCAAAATTGTGCAACGCATAAACTAATCACAAAGTCGAGAGCATTTAAATTCAGAAATTATTTTTATTTTCGTGTTAAATTCGTGAGACTACTTTGAATTTTTATTTAGTTCTTTTTAAATTTTATATTAAATGAAAATATAAAAATGAAGAAAAAATGTATTTGTTAGAAAAAATCCTCTTCTGAGTGATGAGTTCAGTTTAGTTCAGTACTCAGTTTTGGGGTTTATATTATTTTAGATCAAAATGGATCTTTAGATGGCTGTAATGCATTTCAGTAGCTGAACCTTACAACAAGCGAATAAAAGTGATATGAGTTTTTTGACACTGTAAAATCTTAATTAATTTTAAGCATTCTTGTTCCCAATTATAAATTTAAATAAATTTTATAAATATTTTCATTTCTTCTACTAAAACGAGTAGGCCACAAGAACATCAAATAATCATCAATCTTCAAGTTTTCCAGAACTTCAGACATTTTGAAAACCCTTTTAAATCCTCGAACTTATTTTTGCTCTCAATCATTAAAGTAACAACAGTTTTTATAAATATTTGCATGTCTTCTACTTAAAACAGTAGACCACAAATACATAAAAAAATCATCAATCTTCAAGTTTTCCAGAACTTCAAACATTTTGAAAACCCTTTTCAAGCCTCAAACTTATATTTACTCTCAATTATTAAAGTAACAACAGTTTTTAGAAATATTTTCATGTCTTCTACTAAAACGAGTAGGCCACAAGAACATCAAATAATCATCAATCTTCAAATTTTCCAGAATTTCAGACATTTTGAAAACCCTTTTAAAGCCTCCAACTTATTTTTGCTCTCAATCATTAAAGTAACAACAGTTTTTAGAAATATTTTTATGTCTTCTACTTAAACCAGTAGACCACAAAAACATCAAATAATCATCAATCTTCAAATTTTCCAGAATTTAAGAAATTTTAGAAATTCTTGTTCGCAATCATTAAAACAACAACAATTTTTAAAAAATTTGTCATGCCTCCTACTTCAACCAGAAATGCCCAACTGCATCAAACAATCATCAATCGGTGTTGCCATCAATCAGTGCATATTTTGATTGAAGGCTGTAAGAAAATCACTCAGAAAGCATTCGAGCAACATTATAAACATTAGCATTAATCTCAAACAAAACAAAAGAGTAAAAACAATTTTATTGGGAACAAATGCCATTGCAATAGTAATCATAATAACAATAACAAAAACAACAACAACTAAGAGCAACACTTGCCATTAGGCTGCGGGCAGCACTTTCCTTTCGTTCGTTTGGTGAATAATCTCGATGCGAGCGCGTCGGCTAAAGAAAGATAGAAAGAATGAAAAAATAAAAAAAAAACATTCTGCACATTGGGCAGCATGATCACAACTTGATCGATATTTTGCGATAGCAACAACAACAACAACAATAATAATAATAACAATAGTAGTAAATGCAGCAATTTCGAGCGCTGACTGTGGCTGCATTTGGTGCGAACAATGTTGTTGTACTTGTGCTTGTTGTTGCTGTTCTTATTGTTATTATTGTTGCTGTTGTTGTCGCTGAAGTGTATTAGAGTCGTAATTGTAGCAAACGTAGTGGCGGCTACAACAACAACACTAACAAAGCGTAAGAATTTTCACTATCAGATGCAGCGAAGCGCGAGCTCTGAGTGCGCATTCATTGCAACAACTACAACAACTATGGCAACAATAACAATAAAAATGTACAACAAAAGCTGTTGCAATAACAACAAGAACAACAACAGCAACTGTTGCTAAGATTTATTGACAAGATAACTGCAAAATGTTGCAGCCACTTATTCAAGTTGCGTTGATGCTGGTTCAACGGTTGCCTCGCCGGCTGGTTGGCTGACTGGTTGCCAAAAGTCAAAGTCAAAGTGTAGTAATAAGTAAAAAAAAACTTGCCCGACAGACTGGCTGGCTGGTTGGTTGATAATAACAACAACAACAACTATTACAACTAATGCTAAATATAACAACAATAACCCAGGCGACTGCAACTAATCCCTTTGGTAAAATGTTGTTGCTGTTGGGGTTTTTTTATTATTTTTGTTGTTGTTATTATTATTATGGTTGTTGCTAGAATGTTGCTATTATTGTTATTATTGTTGTTGTAATTTTTGTTGTTGGTGGGGTTGGTTGGCAAGCGTCGTCTTGTTAGCGCATCGCATCGATCCGCTGCCAAAGATTATCCATTGCCATTGCCACTGCGTTTGTCGCTGCCACGGCTGCCGCTTGCCGCTTGCTGCTTGGCACTTGGACCCTCAGCAACCAATTGCGCGCCCAATGGCAGTCACTTGCCCTTTGCCGCTGCTCGGGCAAGCGAATACTTACCGGCGGCAGCCGAGCCCGTCGGGCCGCAGACGCAGACCCAGACAGTAGGCAGTGCCGATATGAGTGTGGAAGTGGCAGCATACAAAGCAGTAGTGACGAGGTGCGGCAGCGGCACAAAAGCCCTTTTGGGTCGCGCGATAGCATCGGCTGAATGCGAAGTGCAGCGCAGCGCAGCGCTGTGCGATTTGGTCGCCGCGATCGTAAGGAGGCGTGCTGTGCTGATTTTTATCAGTGCAGCCGGCCTTTGGTTGCATTTATTTTTATCATTTTCTTTATAGTTTATTTTTATTTTATTTTTTTTAATTTTTATTTCATTTGTATTTTCTTTTAGAAGAGCCAATCTAAAATTAGCATTTGGCTGTAAATTTAATTAAAGTTGCATAACTTTTAGCAACGTTTTTTGCTAATTAATATTGAAATTTAATTTAGTTTTGTTTTTAACTTCCTCTAAGTTTTTTTCAAGCAACAGTTGACAGCTTCCTTGAGAAAAAAATTCCTAGAAAATGGAAAACGTTTCACTTTCATTGCAGCAGCTGCACAGAAATTTCACTTTCCTGGCCCAGCGCAACAAATTCAAACGTAGAAAAACATAAAACACAAAAGTGTGAAAAGAAGAAAAATAGCGTTTAAAGAAATTGAAAAATGCGTCACGCTTGATGAGCCACAACAAGCATCACGCACCGTCAACTCTATGCCAACTCAACGAAGGCATTTTTAAAGCGCAACATTGAAGCAACAATGTTGCCAGCAACATGGCTAGCAACATTTGATGTGTGCGCTTTAATTAGTGTGTGAAGTTAGTAAAAGTGAAACAAAAAAATATGTAAAATTATTTTCTTGCAAGTAAAAATAAAGTGTAAAAATACAAAAATTAAAAATACAAAAAATACCAAATACAAAATACAATAATTAAAAAAATTCAACAGCATTTTCTGCAGACCAAAGAAAGCATGACGCGTACGTTTTTTGATGCATCGTTGGCTGCTGTGCATTGGCTGCCAATTGCCTCACTCTCTCGGTCTCGGTTCTCTCTGCCCAATGCAATGTGCCACAATAATAATAAAACTAAACTGTTTTCAGCTGTAGCTGCCTGATTTCCTAAGGAAAAGCACTAAAATGGTGCGAGAAATGTTGCAATTTTTTTAAGCGCTCAACTTGTGCAGCGTTCAAATTGCAAGGAAAATCTTTAAAGCAAATAAATAACAATGACGGTGTAATTTGCGAACGCAATGGAGCGGCACGACAGCGGTTAATGTTGCTTTGGGGCGTAAACAGTGCATTTCGATGGAAAGTGAAATTTAATTTCGGACTTTACGTTACGCTGTGAGCAAAACCTAAATGCAATTGGCAAGGAAAACTATTCAAGTTGAAGTGTAGTTTTAAATTATTTAAATGACTTAACTCATTACTGGAGGGTTTTGGGAAAATGCTAAAAAAAAATTAAATGGAAAATTTTTATATTTCTGTAGAACCAATTTTCTACTTAACGAAGTGATCCGGCGATCTCGCGCACATTTCATTTTATTATTATTATTTGTATTTATTTATTTAGTTAGCCAAATGTACATTATGACTTACTGACTAAGAGATAACATTAGAAATCGTAACAAAAATTATAATGAAGATTTTAATTTAATTAAGACGTCGTTTTTCGGCAGAGCGACATCGAGATCTGAGAGGTCGTTTAGGTCCGACAGGGCTCGCGCGAGCGGAGTCTGCCGAGCATAGTTTGCTATAAAAGCTCAAATTTTAATTTAGTATAACTTTTCTATAGTACTAAATGAATTAAATTCCTGCTCCGAGCATGAAAAGTCAGCTCTTCTAAACTCAACTCTTAAAGTAAAAAACAAAAACAACTCTCACATCTGCCGCACATCCTTTTCTGCTACTCAGAACAAGCAAAACACTTCAGCTTTGTATCTATTAGTCACAAAATAAATGCAACAACACATACATACACACACATGACTAGCCACTATAACGACAATATTTAAAAATATAACTTGTACAACAACAAAATACACTCCTGACTTCTTGACTACCAGCGGCTGCAGCCAGCAAAAGAAGTGCGAATTTTTAATTACAAGAACATGTTGCGCCTTTATGTGAAGAACACAGTCAATGCACAAACACCGCACAATGCAAGCAACAGTAACAAAAACAACAACAATAACAACAACAACATCAATATGAAATGTATGCAAGTGGCCACCATAGCCAACGTTGGGGCGTGCAATCTGCCTTAGCGATGCAATGTTTGCGTTGTTTGCATTTTTCTGCAACTTGCTTTTGTAGCTTTGCTATTTGTTGTTGTAGATTTCATTGCCACAGCAATTTGTACAAACAAGCGCTTCCGTTTGCGTTGCACATGCTTACACGCCTCTGCCGCCACCTCACACACACACACACACACACACGCACACACTGGCGCGCTTTGCTGCAAAGCATTTTGTTGTCGTTCGCTCAAATGCCGTTGTTGACAATTTCGTCTTCTTTACTGTCTCTATTGCATTGGGTTATTTGTTGTTGCCTCCTGCAATCGCTTGAGTTCATCTCAGTTTACACATTAATTATCACCTTTTGCATCGGCTGCTGTTTGTTGCTGCTGTGGCGGCTGCTGCAGTAGCAATGCAAATATCACTTTACCTAAGCATACAAACACACACACACACTCGCACACATGTTTATAGGTCTGCGCAAAAAAAATTGCTGACATTTTTTATTGTGTTTTATTGCATTTTGTTTTGTTTTATTTGTTGTTGTTGTTGCATGTTGCGGCAAGTAACAACAGCATAAGTAGCCGCTGGGAATGATAAACATGACAGTTGACAGCGACATTTTATGTTGTGAGTACCCTTTTCCTTTCTGTTTTGCATTATACTTAGTTGTTGTTACTTTTGTTGTTGTTGCTTGGTTGCTTTGCCAAGTTATTTGCAATAATAACAAAAAGTGTGAAAGGAATTAATTGTATTTAGCATTTTGTGTTCACAAGTGATAATCTTGGCAAAAATATTTTCAGATAAAGTAGCTGCCGACTTTTTCTCTTCGCTCCTTCTGCTGGGAGTTTTTCTGGAATCATACAAAATCTTTTTATCCTTTCAAATATCAAAAGCATTGCCTTTATCTGTCTTTAAGCTTCACTTTTGTTGTCTCCCTCTCGTTTCATTTTCTTCTTTTCCTCTTTCCTCTCTCCACCATTCCATTTCCACCTTTTGCTTCTCACCATTTCCTTGTTTCCTTACCCTTTCTTTATCTTCTCTTCACATTTGTCGTCTCCCTTTCGTTTCATTTAGTTTCCTTCTCGTTTTTCTATTAATTAATTCTTTTCCTTTATTCTTTTCTTGCTATTTCCTTGTTACTTTATCCCTTCTTCATCTTCCCTTCACTTTTGTCACCCTATTTTTGCTTCATGAAGATTCCTTCTTCCTCTTCAATTATTTACTTCTTTCCCTTTCTCTTTTTACTATCATTTATCCAAACCGTATTTTTCTCCTCTTTCGTCACTAATAAACGTGCTTCTCTTTAATCTTTCTGTTCTTGTATACCCTTTTTAGTAATTTCCTTCACATTTGTTGCCTCATTTCGTTTTATAAAGTTTCCTTCTTCCTCACTCGATTTATTTATTTCATTCCCTTTTTCCCCTCTCTTACCATTTGCTTGTTTCCCTATCATTTATTTACCTTTTCATAACGTTTTTTGCTTTTATTTCGACACTAATAAACGTGCTTCTCTTTTATCTTTCTAATCTTGCATATCCTTTCCCATAATTTCCAGTTCTTTTATTTCTTATTCCTTTTAATGTTTTTTTTTTAATTTGCTACTCTTTTTTATTGATTTTTTGTAAATTTTATGTAAGAAATTTCTATTCTTTTTTCTTTATATTTTTATATTTCTATTCTTTTTTCTATTTTATTCTCTCTTTTATTTTTTATATTCAGTCCAGCTCTTTTTCTTTCACTTTTTATATCTTCTAGTTTTTCCAATATTTTCCTCTTCGTTCCTTTCGGTTTTTATTTTGTTTTATTCTTTCTTATCTATTCTATTCTATTCTATTCTATTCTATTCTATTCTATTCTATTCTATTCTATTCTATTCTATTCTATTCTATTCTATTCTATTCTATTCTATTCTATTCTATTCTATTCTATTCTATTCTATTCTATTCTATTCTATTCTATTCTATTCTATTCTATTCTATTCTATTCTATTCTATTCTATTCTATTCTATTCTATTCTATTCTATTCTATTCTATTCTATTCTATTCTATTCTATTCTATTCTATTCTATTCTATTCTATTCTATTCTATTCTATTCTATTCTATTCTATTCTATTCTATTCTATTCTATTCTATTCTATTCTATTCTATTCTATTCTATTCTATTCTATTCTATTCTATTCTATTCTATTCTATTCTATTCTATTCTATTCTATTCTATTCTATTATTTTCTTTTGTTTTTCATATTTTATAAATTTCAATTTTTTTTCTATTATTTTTTTCCATTTCTATTAGTTTTTCTATTTGATTCTCTTCCGTTTTTTATTTTTTATATTCAATCCAGCTCGTTTCTTTTAATTGTTATATCTTTTAGTCTTTCCCACCTTTTCTATCCTTTTTTTCGGTTTTTATTTTATTTTATTTTTTCTTATCTGTTCTGTTCCCTTCTAATGTGTTTATGTTCTTTTTTAGGTTCCGTCCAACTCTTTTCTCCCAATTTCTTATATATTTCTTCTAGTCTTTCCGATTTTTTCCTATTCATTTCTATTGTTTTTTATCTTGTTTTAATTTTTCTTATCTATTCTGTTCCTTTGTATCTTTATCTATTCCTTTTTTATATTTTGCCTATTTCTTACTACTTATATATCTTCTAACCTTTCCCATCATTTCCTATTCTTTTTTACCGTTTTCTATATTATTATTTTTTTTTAATCTTTTTATATTTCTTTTCTATTTGTTGATTTTCTGCCCTTCCTATCGCTTCTAACAATTTTATTCCCAATTTATTCTAACAAATTCCTTCCCATATCTTCCTATCAAACTATACTCTTTCCTTCGTCTCTTTGCCTTTTATGTTTTACATTAACTTTTATTTACTTCAATTTTGCAACTCGTTTTGTATTTCCCTTTCCTTGTTATGCTAATCATCTCATCTACCGCTCTCACACTTAGGTACTTTACCCTAAATGCCAAACAATTCTCGTGTTCAACTCCAGCGCAACATTAAAGCAACAACTTTTGTGGCGCCCATTACCGCTACACTTTGTTGCAGGCCACACTCTTTCATGCTATCTAATCAAATGTCTCCTAAACTTTAAATACACGCGACATTTATGAAGGCGACCCTAAGAGACGCAGCGCTTACGAGTATAATAAGCGCAAATTTATGTGGGGAACTGCACGCAAAGAGGTCTACTTTAGCTTAGTTATAAATATAGGGGGGACTAAAAATAAAGACACAGCACGCAAGCGAGAGAGAGAGAACAAGAACGAGAGCGAGGATGAGCAGCACGAATGACACATACAATTTAGCGCAAATGATAAATGAACCGCGGAAAATGCCCTCGGGCCACTTGGGCCATAACTCAAGTAGAAAAATTGAAATGTGTTGCATATGAAAAAATCGATAAAGCCAAAGTAGGGTGGGGCGGGCAAGAAGGAGCAATAATAAAATGCAACAACAACACAATTAAAGTGCATGCGCTAGCAGAGCGCAAGCTGCGCTGTGTTGTGCTGTTGTGCGGCCACGGCCAAGGCAGTCGCCAAGCGCAGCCACCACCACTGGCCAATGAGGGGGGCAAAGCAGTGGCTGCGGTCGAGGCAATTGCAAAGATGTCTCGGAGGGAGGTTTGCGTTGCACCGCATTGCACAGCACCGCAGTAAGCAGTGAGCAGTGAGCAGCGGTTGGCACATGGAGGCGTAGAGATTTTTGCATTTACTTTACATAAATTAAATTATAAAATGCTTTATGAGGCGGGCGCGCAAGCCTGTAAGCCTATCTGTACGTATGTATGTATGTACATCGGCGTGTGCACTATATGTGAGAATATTCGAGTGCGCCGACAACAGAGGGTGGACGTGCTTTGTGTGCTTCTACCACTAGGCCGCCGGTCGCTTGAGATACGAACAGCTTCAGCTTCTTTTTCGCTCGCGCCACGCCCCATACGCGTACTATTTCTTCTACAATCTACCCTCGTCGGTTTCGTACTCAATGTGAGCTGTTTGCGAAAAAATGATTTTATTAATTTTTCCTCTTGCATTTGACACGCCCACTTTTTGTATTTATTTGATCAGCAAATAACCGCAGGCTGCATTTTGTCGACGCATTGTGCAATTTACGCGCTATGCGTGTGTGTTTGTGTTCGGGAGTGTGTGAGAAATTTTAATTTCATTGCGAAATGACTTGGCACATATAATGCGTGCATTCTTGTTGTTGAGGCGTGCTGGCGTTATTTGTTTTTGTCTAGTCGCACAGCAGATTGTCGGGTGTGGGGCGTGCATTAATTGTGCCGGGCACAGGCGGTTGAGCTCGTTGAGAATTGATTAATGTGTGCAATTGTGCGTATGTTTGTTGCTTAAGTCTTTTGTTTCATAATATGTCAATATGCTGCCAATGGTTAAAGGATTAAAACCCATGACAATTGGTTTGTTTAAGCCAACAATGCAGTCAATATTAACTTGAAGTTTGTTGCTTAAGTCTTTTATTTCATAATATATCAATGTGCTGCCAAGGGTTGAAGGAATCATTACCACTAAAACATGGATTGTTTTGGTCAAAATAAGCAGTCAATATTAAACCGGTTTGTGGCTTAAGTCTTTTATATCAAAATATGTAAATTTGCTAACAAAAGGAACAACACCCATACAAATAGTTTGTTCTAGCTAATAAAGCAACCAATATCAACAAAAGGTTTGTTGCTTAAGTCTTTTATTTCACTAAACTCACAATAGTTGAAGTAATAATACCCATGAAAAGTGGTTTGTTTAGGCCAATAATGCAGCCAATATCAAAGTAAAGTTTGTTGCTTAAGTCTTTAATTTCACAATATGTCAATATGCTGACAATGGTTGAAGGAATGATTACCAAGGAAAAATAGTTTTGCTTTAGTCAAATAAATCAGTTAATATTAAAGAGAGGTTTGTTGCTTAAGTCTTTTATATTTAAATATGTTAATGTGCTGACAAAAATTAAAGGAATAACTAACACCCATGAAAAGTAGTTTGTTTAGACCAATTAAGCAATCAATATCTAAGTGCAGTTTGTTGCTTAAGTCTTTTATTTCGAATAACAAGTTGTTTATTTTAAGCACATATAACAATCAATATCAAAGTGAAGTTTGTTGCTTAAGTCTTTCATTTTATAATAAGTACAAATGCTGGCAGTGGGCGAAAAAATATTATCCTTCAAACTTTTCATGTTTGTATATGTTTCCCTGCTTTTTAATGCTTTTTTTAAATATTTTTTTCCGCTTTTCTCTAATCTTCTTGGTGCCGTTCCTCTTCTGAATATTGTACAAATATGACTAATGCTAAGAGGCGCCACCGTCATTTGCATAAATCACATGCAGCACAAATTCAACAACAACAACAAAAGCAACCAACCACAAACACAGGCACTATAACCCGCTACAACAACAAAACAAGCTATCTTCAAGTATGCATAATGCCAGACTAAAAGAAAATTTAAGTATGCGCCAAAACGCTGGCTATACACAACACTCAACAATAACAACAACAATATTTGCAACAAAGTGCATTATAGCAATTTTATGCTTCATGCTTGCTCCTTCGACCCGCTCGCTGCCATATTCAATGTTTTACTTGACTCTGCAGCTCAAAATATGTGTAAAAAAATGATTAATTTCGCAGTTGGTAATTTATGTAGACACATAATTCACAGCGGGAGGAGTATGGACAACAGCCACAGCACATACGAGACTTGAATTTTGCTGCAATTGTTGTTGTTATTGTTGTGGTTGCTGGTGTTGTTGCAAATGCAACAAATGTGCGCGCAATGTTTAAAAAAAAATCGTAAACCCCAGCCGGGCAGTCAGCCAAGGTTGGCTGACTGGCCACTCGGTCGAACAGTGCAATGGGTTTGTATCTTGTTTTAGTTTTATTTTGTTCTTGTCGAGGATGCGCTAAAAATAGCCACAACACATTTGCTTTGACATAGAAGCACAAAAAGTTGCAACGGCATTGCCGCTAAGCGAGGGGAAACGAACGTGGAGACAAACACACAAACACATACAAAATGTACAAACACAACGAAAAGGCAAAAGGCTGCGGGCACTTTAATTAAATTAAACAAATGCAGTAAATGCTGTTGGACTTACATGCACACAACAAAAACAACAATCAAGCTAATAGCGGGAAGAACCCAAAGCCGCGAATGGAGACTTTGCATTGTGCTGATTTTTGCAATATTTTTTCTAGTTTTGTTGGTGAGTTGTTTTGGTTTTGTTTGGCAGTAAAACAAATTGACAATTTCATGCATACGGCGCAGACAGTGCAACGAACTAAAAGGCAGAGAAATCAGAAAGACTGATATGTTTGTAAGGCGGCAGATGGGCAGTCAGAGTGATGAGGAGACAGAGAGCTTAGAGTGTGTTTTGAAAGAAAAAGAAGCATGATGAAGGAGTTGAAAGCGTGTAAGTTGTATAAGAGAGTGAAAAGTTGGAAGCATGATGCAAAGATCTAACAAAAGAAAGAGGGAAAAAAGGGCAATAAATGAAACCACATAAACTGGCTTCAATTTTTTGAATAGCTAGACAGTTATTAAGGCACTAATCTTCTATTTGATAACGTCAGGATTAGTGTTGCAATGCATAGAGAAATTGAATGAACTGGGTAGCTATTATTGGGTCAAAATTTTCTGGGTTCCAGGACATCAAGGATACAGTAACGGCTCTTCTGGGACTAGAGCCCTTCACTGAGCTGGGCATGTACACCTTAGCACAGTCAGTAAGACTCGAAGAAAGAATTAGGAACTTGAATCACTGCTCAGACTGCGAAAATATCAGTTAAGACAGATTACTGGGCCTCTAACTGGGCACTGGGCTTCTCTACTGATCTCAGTAGATATAAGCCCTACCACAGCTATTCTGTCTTCTACTTTTTTAAAGTTGAACTTTGCCTTAGTTCCATCTGGGCTTCTAGTTAACTAAAAATTTATTGTTCTATGCGTATTTGAAGATGTGCACAACATGCGCCCAAAGCTTGACAGCATCTAACGAGCAGTGTTACTTCATTTGCTCAACATTCTCTCAGCAACGACAGCGCCCCAAGACTGCAAGTTCCATAGATGCAAAAGTGCGGAAGGCAACAAACGCTGGTAATTTGCTGTATGTACAGTGCAAACAACTCCTACTCCGACCGCTTCTATTATCAACAACCAACTTAAAGGCCAACACAAATAAAACAAAAACGCCAGAGAGCGAGCCGCTCGACAGCCAGAAGCTAGAAGTCAAAAATCGCCTATCGCAATTTTTGCGTTTTTGCATCTAACAAAAGTTGCCTGCATGCTTTTCAAGTGCCAGAAGCGGCTGCGGCTGCGTCTGCATCTGACCCCAGCGGCTATTGTCTGCGTTTTTGATGCGGCTTTGTATGGGCGAATCGTGCGGCGAGTTGTTTTTTTATGCCGCTACTGTAGCGCAAAATTCGTTATCTGCGCAACTGAGTTTAATTTCAACGCATAGTCTGCGGCACGTTGATTATGCGTTTTGTGTTACGGGCATTGCACGCATGCACGCACTCGTGCTTTGTGCCTGCAGTGAAGCTTCTGGCTTGCAGTCTTTGTTTTTGTTTTATTATTTGGTTGCTTCTTGTGCCGTGCAATGTTGCCAATTGGCTAAGGTAACAACAGTATTATTCTTGTCTGCAATGTGGCGCAGGAATTCGGAAATAACAACAACGAAAATTGGTGTTGCCGTTGGGCGTAATTGCCAGGCGGCAAACGGTGGTTACAGAATATTTTTTCGTTTAATAATTTGACTGAAGTGTGATGCTTATATTAAAAAAAATTCTTTACAATCTTAAGACATTTTTCATTATAATTTTATAATATTTCAAATATATTAAAACTGATATTAAACATTTTGGGAATATTTAGAAAGGTTTTAAAAAATTTTTTCATTATTCATTCAACTGTTGCTTTTATGACAAATGATCACAATTGCGACATTAATGTGACACACCGCCAAACCATGAGACGTTTTAAATGTTGTGCCATTAATTTTAGTTAGACTGACTATAGCAATGCTGAAGTACAACAACAACACTACAAATGACAAATGAAGAAGCGCAAACAATAAAGCAGCTACTTTTGGCCTAATCGTCCATCTCAACAACAAACAGCAGCGGCCCAGTTGATTAATTGCGTTAAAGCCAAAGCCAGCGCGAATCTCTTACAGGCCATTGATATGTTGGCATTGTTGTTGTTGTTATTGCAATGATTCGCTAGCATAAAAATGAAAATAAACCAAACACAAGTGTCATATGCAGCCAGCCAGATATGAAGTTTGTGCCTTAAGTCTTTTGTCTTCGTAGGTGTGCACTTCTTACTCAAACACAGTTAAATTTTATCATTTGTTGCATTTGAGATGTGCAAACAAATTCTAGAAAATATTAAAAACTTCAGACGAATGCAATTTTGAAAAAATTGTGCAGCAGTTAAATGGCGCAAGGCGTTTCTTTGAATAGCTTTTGACTGCATAGTTATGTATGTTTATGCTTTTGAAGTGCATTCACTGCACAAAAATGCACATAATGGACACAGTAAACCACAAAAGGGCTCAGACAAGTCATAAAATTTAATGAGTGTATACATTTATATATATTTTTTGTAGAACGTAGGATGTGCAGAATATCTGCTCGAGCAGTATGTAAGAACTTTGAGTACAAAAAAGCACACACTGACCGCAGACAAAGATCGTAAAACGTGCAAACGTGCATTTGCAGAAAACTTGTGCATTTGCGTTTAAAAGATAACAAAAACAATAATAAAAAATATAAAAAAAATATATTAAAAAATATAAAAATATATAAAAAAAATTTTTGAAAATATAAAAGATATGTAAAAATAAATAAAAATAAACCAAAATTTAGAAGCAATCTAAAAATTCAACCTAAAAACTATAATGATTTGGGCAACAATTTTAAAGAGCCAAAAGTACTTCAGCAAAATTGAGTCTACAATCACTTTTGACCACGTGATGCCCATCGTATGATGAGCAACTGGGCCTGAATCAGCAACTCACTGCACCCTCACTGCCAACGCAATAAAAAGTACAAAATATATGCAATGACACAGCGGCAAATGATGAAAAAGTAGCCACGCAAAAGAGTAGAAGCTGTGCGGTTGTTTACTTTGAACGCCGCAAAAAAACACGAACGTACATTCAGATGTAGAAAAAAATGACGCCCTGTTATCAGCAACACAGTGTAAGTGTATGTCTGGCAGTCTTTGTGGCGCCCACTTTGCCTGACGTTGCCAGACGATTTGCTGCAGTTGCCAACTTGGCGGCATGCATTATGCATTTCGAAGCGTTCGTTGGTATATGGAATATGGCAACAACAATTATGATGGTTGTCATAAGCACAATGCCAACAACAGCAACAATGGCCAGAAAATGCCTACAACAACCAAGCAAATAACAAAAGCAATGTAAATTTGATTTTGACTAAGAGAGAGAACGAGCTAAGTGGGCGTAGGAGGGAGAAGATGGCAGAAATCATAATTTCACAAGTCATAATAAGCATTTGCAATTCAAATACGCACAACAACACAACTACAGATACAACAGCAATGGCATTGACAGCACAGAAAGGCGCAACAATTGCATAGCAAATGGCAACAACATTTTGGCGTTGCTGTCGACGAGGAGCAGACCGAAGTGCAGTCAAGACGTTGTTCTTAAGTCTGGCAGTTTTGAAAAAAATAAATAAAATAAAATTACAACAGGGCAATGGGAAATG
The DNA here is from genome assembly GCA_964056695.1 of Melieria picta. Classification (NCBI taxonomy): domain Eukaryota; kingdom Metazoa; phylum Arthropoda; class Insecta; order Diptera; family Ulidiidae; genus Melieria; species Melieria picta. The sequence goes on along the minus strand of OZ057399.1, from coordinate 54,460,839 downwards.
AAGACGGTTGAGAGAGAGATGGGTTGCTTCCTTAGACAAGGAAAGGGGAGCTGGCGAATGGCGAATGTGGTGAGAATTCATGGGAAGCAACCGAGGAGGCAACGCGTAAACGCCCAAACCAATATGTCAAAAATGTTAAACAGACTGCAGACACATATGGGAAAACAACAGCAAGAACAGCAACAAAAACAATAAAAACAGTAACAACAACAACAAAAGAAAAATACAAGAAACATCAACAAAAACCTGCAACTTAAAGCAACTAGAATTTTATAACAACAATGAACGTAAGAACTTTTATTCTTTATTAAATTCAGTCAATGATCAGAAATTTGTCTGGCTCGAAAATTTATAAATTTTTATTTTCTTTATATTTTTAAATTTAGGGGACTAATCATAAGCATTTTTTTAGTAGATAACAGAATTCTTGTCTTCAGTTCGGCAGAGACCAAAAATTTGTCTGGCGCAAAATTCTATAAATTTTTTTTTTAGTTTAAATTAAAGCTAAATTTAGTAGACAAATCATAGCAATTTTTTTTAGCAGATAGCAGAATTTTTGTCTTCAGGTTGGCAGAGACTTTTTCACTACCAAACATTTTTTTTATTTGAAATTTAATAGATTTCATTTTTCCTTTAAATTTTCTAAATTTAATAGACTAGTTATTAGAATTTTTTTAGCAGATAACAAAATTCTTGTCTTTAGGTTTTCAGAGAACTTTGCAGTACGAAAAATGTGTCTGGTTTGAAATTTTATAAATTTCGGTTCTTTTTGTTAATTTTCTAAATTTAGTAGACAAATAAGAATTTTTTGCAGATAACAGAGTTCTTTGGTTCAGGTCGGCAGAGACTTTTGCACTACTTAGCTCAAAATTTTCTAATTGTTTTTTTAAGTTTAAGTTTTCCATTGATGTTGCAAGGGTTAACATAAAAACTAAATTTAGTACACAAATCATAAACAATTTTTTAGCTGATAACAGAATTCTTGTCTTCAGGTCGGCAGAGACCTTTGCAGTACGAAAAATGTGTCTGGTTTGAAATGTTATAAATTTCGGTTCTTTTTGTTAATTTTCTAAATTTTACAAATAAGAATTTTTTAGCAGATAACAAAATTCTTTTGTTAAGGTCAGCAGAGACTTTTGCACTGCCAAAAAGTAGCTTAGCTCAAAATTTTATAATTTTTTTTTTAAGTTTAAGTTTTTTATTGATGTTGCAAGGGTTAACTTAAAAACTAAAATTAGTAGACAAATCATAACAAATTTTTTAGCTGATAACAGAATTCTTGTCTTCAAGTCGGTAGACACTTTTTTATTATCAAAAAGTTGCCTGGCTCGCAACTTCATAGATTTCCTTGCTTCATCAACTCATTGCTTTTCGTTTTTTCTTCAAATTTTGCATTGGTAGCGAAAGGATTAACTTACAGGCTAAATTTCAAAGACAAATTTTTGTAGCAAATCATAGCGAAATTCCACCGAAATAAGATTAATTTATTTTATTTATTTGATTTAATTAAATTAAATATATTTCATTATAAATATCCAAATGTTGCTAAAAGCGTCTAATAACGCAAATCTACAAACAAGCAGCGGCCGCCTAAATCGAAAAATAAAGATATTAATAAAGTATGCATCACAACAACTAAGCAACGGCAAAAACTATAACCACAAAAACAACAAATGATAACATCCATGACAACGAAAAACAGCAACAATTACACTCACAACAATTGCAAACAGCCCGAAAGTGCAAATGTTTAACAATTACAGCGAGACGGACAAAAGACACACGTAAAGGCGTAGCAGCGCATCGAGCAAATAAACCGACAGTGCAACAGACAGACAAACTAACCAAATGTACCAATGTACAAAGCGACAAACTAGTCAAATGTACCAACGCACAGACGGACAACAATACAAAGAGACAAGACAAACTTACAAACCATCAAACAAACAGACAAACTTACAAACAGACAAAATTACAAACAGACAAACAGTCAAACCAACAAACAGATAAACAAACAAACTAACAAACGACAAACTTACAGACAATCAAACCGACATACGAATAGACAAACTTGCACAGACAAATAGCCAGACAGACAAGCCGCACACATTGTATGGTCCCAGCGATTTTTAGCCCGAAATGAGATATGCCTCCTATAAAGTTGTAAACTTTTACCAATGAAGTCATAAAGAAAAAAATTTCCATTTCCTTGTTGCCGCTGCGCCCAAGCAATTTTAACACATGCAAGTTGATCTCTGTATGCGTGTGTGTGTGTGTGTGTGTGAGTGAGTTTATGCAATTGGACAGTAGTCTGACCGTGGCTGTTCGTCGGCTGCCCTCTTGTGGCCTCGACATGGTGGAAAATTAGAAAAATGGAAGCTAAAAGCGCTATAGTTACAACAACAACAACAACAACCAAGCAACCATCAGTTGAGTAGCGGGCGCATACATACATTGCCGCGCATTGCTTACAATGGCGCATATTTATGCCAAAAGCAAAATTTTATGGTGTATGGCAGAAAAATCGGCAGCCAGCCGGCAACTGCCAGCAGCTCGCAACCGACCATTGCAATGCAATTCAATTGCGTTCAATCGTTGCGCACACGTAGTCATACATACATAAGTATTTATATATGCATGAGTGTGTGAGCATGTGTTATGTATGCGCAAGTTGAAGAAGTCATCTGTGCATCATAAAAATGCCATGAGCGTATTTATTATTGAAATTAATTCAATTGCTAAGTGGCCATGGGAGATTAGTGGAAAGCAACAAAGTTCTTGGAATAGTTTTTCTGTTGTTTTTTGATTGCTGTTTCCATGACAATTTTTTGCTGCTATAGTATTGTTTTTTTCTAAAAATGTTTTCAATAGTGAGTTTGACTTTTTTGGATTTTCTAAGTTAGTTGGAATTTTCAATTTTTATTGCAATTTTGCCTTCAAAAAATGATTTTCCCAAAACAACTAAAATTACTTTTTTTTTAAACTTGCTTCATCATCTGTTGTTTTTGGTTTGTTGTTTTTATGAATTTTTTCTGCTGTTTTGGTACTATTTTTTTTAACAATTTTTTCAAGGTTGATTATGACTTTTCTGGCATTTTCTAAGTTAGTTTTAATTTTAAATTTTTTTTGCAATTTTGCCTTCAAAAAACTGATTTTTCCAAAACAACTAAAATTACTTTTGCTTAAAATTTGCTTCCTCACAGCAGTTGTTCGATGTTCTTGGAATAGTTTTTCTGTTGTTTTTGGTTTGTTGTTTCTATGCATTTTTTCTGCTGTTTTGGTACTATTTTTTTTAACAATTTTTTCAAGGTTGATTATGACTTTTCTGGCATTTTCTAAGTTAGTTTTAATTTTAAATTTTTTTTGCAATTTTGCCTTCAAAAAACTGATTTTTCCAAAACAACTAAAATTACTTTTGCTTAAAATTTGCTTCCTCACAGCAGTTGTTCGATGTTCTTGGAATAGTTTTTCTGTTGTTTTTGGTTTGTTGTTTTTATGAATTTTTTCTGCTGTTTTGGTACTATTTTTTTTAACAATTTTTTCAAGGTTGATTATGACTTTTCTGGCATTTTCTAAGTTAGTTTTAATTTTAAATTTTTATTGCAATTTTGCCTTCCAAAAACTGATTTTCCCAAAACAACTAAAATTACTTTTGCTTAAAATTTGCTTCATCACAGCAGTTGTTCAATGTTCTTGGAATAGTTTTTCTGTTGTTTTTGGTTAGTTGTTTCTATGCATTTTTTCTGCTGTTTTGGTACTATTTTTTCTAACAATTTTTTTCAAGGTTGATTATGACTTTTCTGGCATTTTCTAAGTTAGTTGGAATTTTAAATTTTTATTGCAATTTTGCCTTAAAAAAACTGATTTTCCCAAAACAACTAAAATTACTTTTGCTTAAAATTTGCTTCATCACAGCAGTTGTTCGATGTTCTTGGAATAGTTTTTCTGTTGTTTTTGGTTTGTTGTTTCTATGAAAATTTTTTGTTGCTTTAGTATTGTTTTTTTCTAAAAATTTTTTCAATAGTGAGTTTGACTTTTCTAGCATTTTCTTAGTTAGTTTTAATGTTATATTTTTATTGCAATTTTGGCTAAAAAAACTGATTTTCCCCAACCAACTAAAATTACTTTTCATTGCTTAAAATTTGCTTCATCACAATAATTGTTGTTGTTGCGCAGTTTAAGTCTTAAAGTGAATATATTATTTTTAGCCTTTTTCAAGTACTCAACCAACCTACGAATGCCAACAATTCAACTGATGATGCTTAATGTCATTGGCGGCCGTTGCACAGCATGACTTGGCAGCAAAGCGCTGCTGGCCAGCCAAGCCTCCAATGCAAAACAAAGCATCCATTTTTCGCACTTAATTCCTTTTAGTGAAGTTTAATAGTGGCAGAGGAGCAGCAAACACGCGCACACACAAACACACACACAAACACACAACACACACATTCATAAAGACAAGTGCAACAATGTCAGCGTCATGCAACACTAGGCGTATGAAATGTATGATTGTTATTGTTGTTGTTGTTTTATTTTTTGTTTTTGTTGTACAAATATACTATGTGCCGCATTCTGTCAGCACCTCATGTTGCATGTCTGTCGGTGGGGCTACTTGCAGCTGTCTGGCTGTCTATCTGTCCGTCTGTCGTTTTGTCTATTTGCCAGCTTGATTACTGCACCGAAACTGCATTGTCGGCAACAAAGTGCGTAGCCATACAACAGAGAACAACCAACCGCACAGACAGCCGGCAATATTTTGCACAGACAAACAGACAGACAGACAGCCGCTCGGCAGACAGACAATGTAATAAGTTTTATGTGTTTTTGATTGGAAAATGTTGCAAACACTTTAAAATGCACTTGACATTAATAACACGACAGGCGCAATTGATACCGACGACCATACAGCATAATGTCAGCAACAACAACAACAACACAACATGTGAGAAATACTTAGTGTTGATGCTGGTTGGATGGTCGGCTGGTTGGTTGGTTGGATGGTTGGCTGATGGGCCGCAAATTGGCCAACAATGTGGCGAATCGCTTGGAAATTCCTTACAATAAAAACTTAAACTTGATGAAAAATAATTCCACAAGCGGCGGAAAAGTCAATATCGGCGTGAGTGGAACAGAGCGCGCGCACAGTCGGCGTGACGATAAAAGTTGAACGATGCAAAATTTATGTGGTGCGTGAAATCACAAAAAGCATTGCAGCAGCCAACCAATGCAGTGAAGAATGATGGTTGGCGGGTATGTGTGGGGAGGGGGGGGAGGAGTACAAAGTATCACAGCTGTCCACTATATCGAAGGCACTAATACGCACACTGAGAAGAGCGGGCAGCTTGCTTGGGTTGATCTTTGAATTGTGACATCATTTGAGAAGTGGAAGCGCAGTGAAATCAGCTTTGTTCAGACAAAAATTTGTTATACATTTAAAGTAAAATTTCAAAAATTTCTCTTCGATTTGTAACAAAATTTCATGTAAAGATGATTGGATTGCACGAGCATTCTAGTGTTAAACAGTTAAGTAACAGTAATCAATGCCAACTTTAACTACGGTAAAATATTTCTGATACACCACCGAAAAATTAGTTTTAATTTTACATTCAACACCCCAAAACTATTTTACAGTGATTTTATTATTGATACAGAAAAAAATAAAATATATAATAACTTTCAATAAAATTATTCTTTTATTTATTATTTCTAAATAAATTCAAATTTCAACATTTTTATTTTATTTTTTATTTCTAAATAAATGCAACTTTAAACATTTTTCTTTTACATATTATTTCTAAATAAATTTAAATTCATTCTAAGGCACAGAACGGCCCAAGTCAAGTCAAATCAAAATCAAAATTTTTTCAAGATTTAATTTGGGACAAGACAAATAACCAAATATTTAACAACTGTCGATAACATTCTGAGGCGCAGAACAGCCGAAGTCAAATCAGAAATATTTTTATATTTTTTACATATATTTCTTGACAATATATAAGATTTTTTCAAGTGTAAAAATCTTCATACGCACTTTTTGGCTTACGCACTTGCATTGGTTGTTGTTGTTGTTGTTGCATTAGTATTTTATGGGTTTTGTTGCGCTTTGATGTATTTGCATTGGTTAGCACATTGCTTTGAGGGCTTTTCGATTATTTGATTATTATTACACTTGATTTATAGCAACGTCAGAAAACTATTTGTAAGCAGTTTATGTGTGTGTGTGTCGTTTGGATGTCAAGCAGGCACATCTTCGTCTGGCGATAGGGCAGTGCGCGCTCGTGTAGAACTGCAGGATTCAAACTAAACCATAGAATCACCATAGAAGAACATTTTCTGAGAATGGGACTCGTTACTAGCGCCTTAAGAGTATCAATGCTGATGGGTTACTGGACCGTCGAAAGGTCTACCTTTCAATTAGTTAGTAATTCCGTAGTTATAATTCAGTAGATAAAGAAGACAACTGTTCATGCCTTAAGTGGCACTGTACAACGTCCATCAGAACAGGACACTATTATCTAGAGACCCTTTCTTGGTTGATCTGCCCAACATATCTTTTGTGCTCTTGGCATCCAAGTAGTATACGATATTTTATTTAATGTGTTCAACATGAGAAAAATTTTATGAGAACTGTCTAAATGATGTGAATTTGATGTGCGAGTAATATGTATGTGATGTGCTGGTGATATGGATGTGATGTATTTTGCTTATTTCATACTTTTGTGCTCATATTAACACAAGTAACATGAGCAAATGTTTTTGAGAAATGTTGATGTGATATGGATGTGATCTGATGTGATGTTATGTGATGTGATGTTATGTGATGTGATGTGACGTGATGTAATGTGATGTGATTTAATTTGATATGCTGGTGATGTGAAGATTATTTATATATTTTTATTTATTCTCGGTCAACTTAAACTTATGATTTGAGTTTGTCGCTTAAGTCTTTGGTTTCTTTTGCTCTTTGAGCAACCAATATACGATGGTTTAGAATATGTTTTCTTAATTTTTACACTTTAACCTGAGAAAAATTTTAAAACAATTGTCTATGCGATGTAAGTATGATGTGAGCGTGATGTGCTAGTGATATGGATGCGATGTTTTTTGGTTATTTCATACTTTTGTGCTCAAGTAACATGAGCGAATGTTTTTGAGAAATACTAATGTGATATGACAACTCATTTTTTTCATCACTTGTTGGTCAAACTTGTGATTTGAGTTTGTCGCTTAAGTTTTTTTTCTATTACTCTGATTTGATGTGATGTACTGGTGATGATGAGTTTATTTATTTACTATTATTCGGTCTATAGACGTGATATGCTGGTAATGTGGAGTTGATCTACAAACTATCTTTCGGTCTGTTGATCTAATCTAACCAACAATACTTCAAATTACCAGATGATGTGATAACCATAATTGATTTATTTTCCTTAGAAATGCCTGACTTTTAATGAGCTCTGTCGTAGTTATAGTTCAGTAGATTAAGAAAATAACCGTTCGTAGTGTCACTCTACAGCGCCCGTCAGGATGAGACACCATCAGCTACGGGATCTTTTGTTGGTAATTTTTCATTTCTTCAGCAACTTCATCACCATACAAGACTTCATTCAAAAGGCAAATACGACCCCACACTCTGCCACACCTTCAACGCGTGTGAACTAACGCCTCGACACCGCTAAAGTTCTCTTCGATAGTATTTTATGCCCCCCACACGTCGCTCATTAAAGTCCGGAGTCTTTGTGGCGCACACGCGCGCACATTTGCACCTTTTATGGCGATTGCTTGAATTTTTTTTAATATTTTCACTGCCTCTGTAAGGTTTTTATGCACGCTTCCTTAATTTCTAATAAATTCTTGTATGCTTTATTTATACCAACAAAAAACAACATCAAGTGCTGCAAGTTTTTTTGGCCCTTTGGGAAAACGCAGAACTTTGCCAGCAATGGCAAAGCGCTCATTAAAGTTTCAAATCACGCGCCGGCCGCCGGGCAGTCATATTCCATTAATATGCACATTAAATGCAGCCGCTGAATAAGCTGTCCACCACCGCACACACGCTTCGTGGGCAGATTGATTGTTGGGCCTCGGCCGCTGAAAGACGTGCTTTTGCCTTTTGACCACCACGGTTCGCATTGGCCTTTAGCGTTTCGGGAAAAATTCTTCTTCTGCTTCTTATGAAATTCCCCAAATCATGTGACATGCAAGTTGCACACGTTCGCTCTTTGCGGCGTCTTTTCAGCGTTCTTCTGTTACGAAATTCATGCGCACGCACGCCGGCGCACGTACCAACAGTGAAATTGCTGTCTGGCTGCAACAAAAACAATAACAACAAAAACTAAAGGGCACATATCAGCGCAAAGTCATCAAAATATTATATAATAATATTTTCCGCCTGCTCCGTGTCGACTCGCATTCGTTGAGTAACAGAATTTTCGGTTTTTTTAGGTTTTCGTTCTGCTTTGACTGGTTTTTACGGCTACTTTGGTTGTTGTATTTGGGTTTTTTTGTTTTGTTGTTATTTTGTTTTTTGCGTAGGCTTTTTCCATTAACTTTTATGCAATTTTTATGAATATTTGATTTCATCAATTTGCCGCAAGCTACACGCAGTTTAAGCAAAATTTTTTTGTGCATTTTTCTTATTCATTATTTTTGTTGTCTGGCGGTAGGCGCGTTAAAATTTGCGTAGTTTACGCAATTATGCACGGCTTGAAATTAAGGAAGTGTTGTGTAATTTTATGCTTTAAATTTTTAGTGCGCTCATTTGCTGCTCGAAAATTAGGCAAACTTGTAATTTGAGTTTGTGGCTTAAGTCTTTTGTTTCTTTTGGGCTTTTGGCGGTAAAGAGATATGCAATGTGTTGGTAAATGTGTTCTTAATTTTTGCATATTAACACTTGCAACATGTGGAAAATTGTATGATAAGTGTATATGTAATGTGAGGGTGATGTGCGAGTGATATGGATGTGATGTGCGGGTGATATGGATGTGATGTGTTTTTGGTCATACTTTTGTGCTCATATTAACAATAGTAGCATGAGCAAATGTTTTTGAGAAATGTTGATGTGATCTGATGTGATGTGATATGTTGGTAATGCGAAGTTCGTTTATTTATCAACTATCGTTTGGTCTATTGACTTGATATGCTAGTGATGTGGAGTTGAGTTATGGACCAACTATTTTTTGAATTATCTCTTGTTCTATAATTAAAATAGTATGATGTAATATGTTGTGATATGATGTCAATGTGATGTACAAGTAACATGCAGGTGATGTGAAGTTGATCTCTCTGTTAATAAGCTTTATCAACTACAAATTATGATCAGATGTATGTAATCATTGTTAAAATAAACTTTTGATGTGATAACTGAGAAAATAACCATTATAAATATTGAAGTGATGTGAGTGTGATGCGTAAATTATACGCAGGTGATGCGACCTTGAACTGTCTGCGAACTATTTATCTTCCTACTGATAAAACATGACGCAATGTCGTGTGATGTCATGTCAGTGTGATGTACAAGTGACATGCAGGTGATGTAGAGTTGATCTTTCGTTCCATGTACCAACTCTTCGTCGTTTTATCGATTACAAATTATGATCAGTTGAAACTAATCATCGTTAAAATTAACTTTTGATGTGATAATTTAAAAAAATAACTATTAAAAATCTTGATGTGATGTTAGTGTGATGTGCAAGTGATATGCAGTTAATGCGAAATTGATAAGTCTATCCATCTTCCAACTATCTGTTATTGCGTCGATTAAAGACTATGACAAGATGAAAGTCTGATCTCAATATACAACAGAGTGATTATAATTTTCATCCTAGAATCATTTGAATTCTCTGATGATGTGATAATACTTTCTACTCATTTCACTCTATTGTTTCAAGTATCATATTCGCATAAAAAACCTCATATAAAATACATTTTCGCAACCTCATAATTTGCCTAGCAACTAATTTGCTCAATCACAAACTACCAATGACCATGACCGACTATTTGTATCCAACTTGTTGCACTTCACTTCCATTAACTACTTAACCATTCAACACATTACTATCAATGTCACCATTAACTATAGTTTGTCATGTAATTGACAATGATTTGATTAATTTACTAATGATACAACAACTTTTCACTAACCACATTTTCTCTGTATAACCACGGCCGTAGATGGCACCAAAGCAACTGTATTGGCTCGTTTGGTTTTCTCATTATTTTTAAATTAACTGCTAATTTCTTCTTGTGCGCTCTGTCATTGCATTGAGTTTTATGTTTCTTCGTACCGGTTGCAATGTCAATGTTAACCAACAGCCAACCAGTTTACCCAACGTTCATTACGTACAATACTTACTTATGATTAGTGTGATTTGAGGAAGACGTGCAATTTGTGAAAACTAGCCGGTTTAGCGGTGAGCTAAAGTTGAAAATGAAACCGTCGTGTTGTGAACGCTGGTCATTTGACTAATTGTTTTGATTGTCTTGTTGCCACAAAGCTGATTAGTGGTTTTTGATTATTTATTAAGCCTTGAGAAACAAATGTTGATAACGTTTGCTGATGGTTGTGAGTATAGTAATGTCTACTGAAAATATATGTAAATGTTAATTTGTCCTTTTTGCGACGTTTTTGTGACTTTTTTGTGACCTTTTTGTGAATAACAAATTTTAGAAAAATATGAAAATGTATGCATGTATATTTTCTTGAATATCAAGATAAGAAGGGAATATGTTACTTCAAGAAATTTGTTAGATTTGATTTGAAAAGAGCGCAATCAGCTTTATTCAATTAATACTTGAGCACATAAAACAACAGATGGTCTAAGGAGCCCAAGCTCGTAGCAGGTCTAAGGAGCCCAGCCCGACTCGTAATCATCCTATTACATTTAAAAAACTTCTTCACTTCAATGCCAACATGTCTAAGAGTTAACTAAGAATCCTGTCAGGCATGTTTAGTTGTCATTGTAGAATTAGTTACTACATCTTCTACATGGATCTTACGTAGCTTCTGTAGATTCTGTTCAAAGACTGACGAAACATCAGTTCACCTGATCACAGCCTGCAAAGCTTTAAAACCCAAAATATACAAATAACTAGAAGAGCAATTTTCAACCCTGGTGCGTAGCTATTTTGCCTCTGTATGATAAAGTATGGTATTTGTTAATCAATTTGACTAACAGTGCGCTTCCAGAGTTAAACAAGCGAGTCTCTCAATAGGGACCCGTCTTAAATTTAATTAGAAAATTATAGCAGGCATATGTCTGAAAGAAGTCTATTGAAGAGTTCGTCCTTGTCTCAGGAACCATAAAGGGATTAAAATAGATCAACAGATCGTAGTGTATAACACACTTTTATAAATTGAATCTAAATCTAAACCTAATCTTGGGCTATGTTCTTACAGATGAAGAGTTCTAATCCACTTAAGTTAAATTTATTTACTTTGACATTTTTCATATTTTTTTATTATTTTTCACCGATTTAATTTTGTTCCATTTTGTTCAGTAACTACAAACTTTTGTCAAATTAACAACGCTGTTTTAATCCTTTCTGTAATTTTTGTAGTCCAGTTGTAGTCCATCAGGTATAGCTGAAAAATTTACCAAAAAATATCAAAAATAGAAATCTGACTGATTTGTTAGAAATACTATTTTCAGGAAAACTTATTATTTCAGAAAGCGACAAAACCTAAAAATTTCGTTACAAGTATTGTAAAAATCGTTTTCGTAATCCATGGTAAATGTACTAAATTTCCCCCATTCAAATTGTCTTCCATATTCCTTACGTTACTCACCAACGAAAGACTTAAGCAACAAACTCACACTGCAACCAAGTCAACCTTTGTCTCTTATATTCCTTAAATTATTCACCAACGAAAGACTTAAGTAACAAACTCACACTGCAATTAAGTCAACCTTTGTCTCTCATATTCCCTAAATTATTCACTAACGAAAGACTTAAGTAACAAATTCACACTGCAACCAAGTCAACCTTTGTCTCTCATATTCCTTAAATTATTCACCAACGAAAGACTTAAGCAATAAACTCACACTGCAACCAAGTCAACCTTTGTCTCTCATATTCCTTAAATTATTCACCAACGAAAGACTTAAGCAACAAACTCACACTGCAACCAAGTCAACCTTTGTCTCTCATATTACTTAAATTATTCACCAACGAAAGACTTAAGCAACAAACTCACACTGCAACCAAGTCAACCTTTGTCTCTCATATTCCTTACGTTACTCACCAACGAAAGACTTAAGTAACAAACTCGCACTGCAACCAAGTCAACCTTTGTCTCTCATATTCCTTAAATTATTCACCAACGAAAGACTTAAGTAACAAATTCACACTGCAACCAAGTCAACCTTTGTCTCTCATATTCCTTAAATTATTCACCAACGAAAGACTTAAGCAACAAACTCACACTGCAACCAAGTCAACCTTTGTCTCTCATATTACTTAAATTATTCACCAACGAAAGACTTAAGCAACAAACTCACACTGCAACCAAATCAACCTTTGGATCTCATATTACTTAAATTATTCACCAACGAAAGACTTAAGTAACAAACTCACACTGCAACAAATTCAACCTTTGTCTCTCATATTCCTTAAATTATTCACCAACGTAAGACTTAAGCAACAAATTCACACTGCAACCAAGTCAACCTTTGTCTCTCATATTCCTTAAATTATTCACCAACGAAAGACTTAAGCAACAAACTCACACTGCAACCAAGTCAACCTTTGTCTCTTCTATTCCTTAAATTATTCACCAACGAAAGACTTAAGTAACAAACTCACACTGCAATTAAGTCAACCTTTGTCACACACAATATTTACACACAGCCAATTAGTAACATTTACATATCTAAGCTAAAAGCTAAACAAGCCAACACTTGCCATCTCTAATGCCGCCACCGGCACCGCCGCCGTCGCACCGCATTCGACTGCAGTACACGCACGCACGCAGAAGCAGCAGAAACGTTGCCAATTGCATGTTTGTGACGTTGAAGCAGACAACGATGTGTGCATTGGGCACTCGTCGCGCAACCCCCTGCCAACGTTCTAAGGCGGCTTTATTTCTATTTTTCTTCAATTTTCTATTGAATTTCTTTTGCCTTGGCAATGTTTGATGAAATTTTTCTTGTTCGATTTTGTTGTTTAGTTTTGTTATTCGGTCGTGCTAATGTCGTGTTTTATCGGCAAAACATTTAAGTACCCGCTCACTGTTGGCTTTCGGGCGGCACCGCGACCCGCGCGCGCTGCAATCGAACCCTTTTTGCGTGCCTGCAAATTTAGCAATTGCGTGTTGCACCGCCACACAGCCGCCAGCCAGCCGTGGCGATCTGGCGCGGTCTGCGCGAATCTAATGTCTACATTTGTTGCTGCCGCTGGCGCTGCTTTTGTTGCTGTGTTGCTGTTGGTTGCAACATTTGCGGCTGCTGCGTGTTGCGTGCCATTTTCAGACACAATTTGTTGCTGGTTTCTATTTGCTTTTATAATTTTCTTTTTATTTATAACATGTTTTTTTTTATTTCGTTTGGCTTTGCCTCTAAGCCCTTCTAAGTCAGTTTTTGGTGGCCAACGGCTGCTACGTGGCTTGTAGAGTTTTTATTTGATTTTCGTATGGTTCGACTACTATTTTTGGTATTTGTACTTTAACAAGATTTGTGCATGCAGTTGTTGTTGTTCTTGTTTTTGTTGTGTGTATTGCAAATTTGTTAAAGGCATTGAATTCGTGATAAGATTTCCATGTCGTTATTTGTTCAGACATGCAAATACGCATGTTGACGGAATTTCTTGCCTGGCGTGCTATGCTATTTTGTATTTTTGTTTTTGCTTTTGTAATGGATGTTGTTGCTGCTGTTTGTATTGTTGTTGCTTGTTATTTTGCGGTGGGGTTTGCTAAATGCTTTGCGGTTGATTTTCCATTTGTATGGAAACTGCTATTTGTGGTAAGACAACGAACGAACAAGGCGAAGGCAAATTGTAAGATGGATGGCTAAGCACAGGAAGCGATTCGTTTAACCCTCAGATGCATGAACGATGCTCTTATTTGATTAACCTTCGGAGAACACACCATTTTGGGTCAATTAGAACCTTTTCACTTTTGATTGCCTGTAATTCCATAACTATTGAATCTTTTGACTTACAAAAAATTCTAGATCGTACTTTGAACTTTGTATTAATAATTTATATATATTATTTAATTTATTTAATTATTTATTATTTAAAAAATTTAGAGGGAAAACAGGTTATGGAACAGGAAATGTTGCTTAAAGTAGAAGTATGGGTCACCAGTGTGTTCTCTGAAGGCTAATAAATATAGTTATTTCCCCTTCAAGTCAAACAAAACAAAATTAATTTAAATATTGACAAAAAGTCTTTAGATTAAGTAGATGTGTCACACAAAAATGTGTCTATTTAAAACAAAATTAATTTAAATATTGACAAAAAGTCTTTAGATTAAGTAGATAGTCCCCTCAAAAAATTATATCGAGGTTTTAATTCAAAAACCTCGTTGATAGTGAGGCAGTTTTCATTACTGAACAGTTAGATATTACTTACTTTATTGGCAGCCACTCAAATTTAGTCACTGGGTTGGATCACTGTTTGATATCACTGAGCCATATTTTATCTTTTTAGTGAGCTTATCACTGGGACAATCACTTGGGTGATCACTTGGCTCAATTTAAAGCCATCACTGATCACATCACTGGGCTCATCACTTGAGTGATCATTTGACTCAATTTTGGGCCATCACTGATCACATCACTGAGATCACCACTTGGGTGATCACTTAGCTTAGCATTGGACCTTCAGTGATCACATAACTGGGCTCATCACTTGGGTGATCACTGAGATTAACATTAAGGCACTACTGGAGTCTTTACTGGACTCATCTTTTATCTTATCAGCGAGTTTATCATTGGGCTCATCACTTGGGTGATCATTTGGCCCAACTTTGGGCCATCACTGATCAGATCACTAGGCTCATCACTTGGGTGATCATTTGGCCCAACTTTGGGCCATCACTGATCAGATCACTAGGCTCATCACTTGGGTGATAACTGAGATTAACATTAGAGCACTACTGGAGTCTTTACTGGACTCATTTTTTTCTTATCAGCGAGCTTATCACTGGGATCGCCACCTGGGTGATCACTTGGTTTATCATTGGATCATCAGTGATCACATCACTGGGCACATCACTTGGGAGATCACTGAGATTAACATTAGGGCACTACTGGAGTCGTAACTAGACTCATCTTTTATCTTATCAGCGAGCTTATCACTGGGCTCACCACATAGCTGATCACTTGACTCAACATTCGACGATCACTGATCACAACACTGGGCACATAATTGGACTCATCACTTTAGTCATTACTGGGCTTATCTGTTATCTTATCAGCGAGCTTATCACTGGGCTTATCACTGGGCTCATCATTGAGACGATCACTGGCATCGCTCTGAGGTAATCATAGCGAGGTCATCGCTATGCTCATCAATGGAGTCTTTACTCATAAAATAACTATACTCCTTCTTTCATATAACAATCTTGTTTTCCAGGCATACTGGCACCACATTCTGAACTCAACAATATCCCCTCGAATTGGTCAAATTGTTGCACTCTGAAAAGAAATGAAAGGGTCTTAGTTTCTTGGAGATATATGAAGTCTAGACTACGTGATAAAATAACAAACTAGACTTCTTTAAGTGCGGCTTGAACTTCAACTCAATCTTCTTCACTTAATCTAAACAATACCATTTCTACTCCCTAATACCACCCACACAGTTTCAACTCAATTGTCCATTAGAATTTTGCAGTTTTATGAATTTATTACTACGCGCGCCTCAATTCCTCCTTTCAATCCGCTTCTAGACAATATTTGCATGGCCATTTGCATTTCGAGTGCGTGTCGAGCTCGAGCTGCACACATCGCTCGCTTGTGGTGTTATTTATTTTTTGCATGCGTGTTAATTGCCGCTTACACGTTCGGTGAATTGTACACTTATGGCAAAAATTTATTGCATACCAATCAAGTAAATTGACAAGACAGCCAGGGTGGTCCAACGATGCGCATTGTGCGCTTGAAGAAAAAAAAATCAGAAAAAGTCAAGAGAAATGCTAAAAAGTCAAGAAAGAAGTTAAGAAAAAATAAAAAAAAGTACAGAAAGAAGTCAAGAAAAAATAAAAAGTCCACAAAGAACTCAAGAGAAAATAATAATAAATTTTAAAAAAATCAAGAAAAAATCTCAGCACTACTGGTTGAAGCAGCACCAAAGTGCAGAAGCCGAATGCAACGAAATAAATTACGCAGCGTTGGCAAGTGCGAAGTACGACGCGGGTAATGCAGTAAATTGCATATGCAACGTGTCGTCGCTACCGAAGTGACTTATGTGATTTATGGCGGCTCAAGTGGGTGGACAGTAGAGTCGAAAGAAGTGGCTTAAGATTGAGAACCAAGTGAGAATTTTAAAGTGGTGCAACTCTTGTGTGCGGTCTGTAAAAGCTGTTAGATTAAAGTCAAAGTTTGCATACAACTGCTGGTTGTCGGTTTTAGTACTTAAATGCCAAAGTGCTGAATTTTTTTTTTTACTAAATATAACTCAACGTTGTTTAGTTTTTCATTGCTTGTCCTTTTTAAAGTGAAATTTTTTCTATGCAATTTAAATTGACAACCACAGCAAATGGTTAGCAAACCGGTACAGTTGGATTTTGTTTTTTGTTTTTCTAAAGTGCATTCCCACCTTTGCCCGGGACAAATGTGCCTGAGAACGAATGACAAAGTGCCTGGCACAGACTCATTGACAGCTCATGCTAAAGACTTGACAAATATGGCAACACGGGCTGGCCAGCGGTCGAGCGCACAATGGGCTCCGAAAAGCACAGAGCGTAAAGCGGCCATGCGGTGAAAAGTCAAGCAGAGAACAAACTTGAAAGACAACTAGACAAAGTTGCTCACAAAGAAACTTGTCAGCGTTGGAGCAGAGCGTGGCACATGGAGGCATCAATGAAAATTTTGCTGATATTTAAAAGCAGAGTTGAAAAAATTGAATAGTTGGAAAATTGAAGCAAAAGACGAGAGCGGAATAAAAACAACTTATTGGTGATTAGTCACAATTATAATCGATATTCGTTAGTTATTACAACAAACCATATTTATTGAAATTAATTCCTTTCTACATTTAATTCTTAGTCACCGAAAATCTTCATATTTGATTTCCCTATCATTACTCAAATTAAGTAAAAATATTAAAATGTTTTCTCTCAGTGTTGTCACTTGAAAGTTGCAGTCGCATAGAATTGCATTTATTATGCGCCAATTCGATTGACTGGCAGGCGATGATGGCAGCGCTGGGAGTCGAATCCACTCAAAGGGACCAAACGTCAGCCACGCCAATAGTCTTGTATCGGCTTTCAAGGGACCAGCCGGCGGCAACATTGCAGCATTTGAAAGATGCCGCCGCCGTTGACAGCGTTGTGGCCTTGAAATGTTGAATGATTGTTGGCTGACTGTTTGTGGTGTTTTCATTTATTTCTGTGTTCTTGTTGTTGTGCAGCGAGCAATTGCTCAGCGCACAATTGACATGGCAGCATGTCGCGCGTGCGTCCACTGGGACTGCGCTCGCATTACTTAAAATGCCACAAAAAACCAAAACATAAATTATAAAAATAGCAATGTTGATAAAATCATAGAGTTAAACATTATCACAGCTTGAAGACGCACACACAGACACACACACACACTTGCATACTGCAATTGAAACGCATTCATTGCGCAGCGGAAATGCCTTAAGGGAAATGCACCAAAGCGCATAGCACAAGTTGGATGCCGCTAAAATGACGGCCGGCGCGCTTTGCTGGTCCCTTGGTGGCCAGCTCAATTCAATTTCAATTCAAACACACACAGCCAAACCATCGACCGACTTAAGTGCGACAAGTTGCTGGCGCTGCCATATTTGGCCGTCAACTTAGCCATCGACATGCGAACAAAAATGCAGGCGGCAAATGTTTAAATGCCGCCACAGCGCTATGCCACAGGCCGTGTCTTTCATGTTGTCGGTTTGTGGCCAAAGTCAAAGTGACGCTGCCTCCTCCCTCTTCACACAACGTAGCGCACTGGTCAGCGTTGCTTCTATGCGCCAATGCGGAATAGAATTCAAAGCATGAAGCTGAGCTGTGGAGAAAAAAAACGGCAAAGGAAATTTTTATGGCTAATACACTGATGACATTATGTGAGGAAATAAATGTCAATATTAGCAGATTTATTGCATTTCTGTTCTATGCTGTGCTGTTCGGCGTTGTTCTGTGTTGAGTTCGCCGCCTTTGCCGCACGTTCTGTGGCCGTTTTGTAGCCATTTGGTGCTGTGCGCCATCTCAACTGTGTGCTGTTATTACTCTCGTATTAGTAGTAGTTGTTGTTGTTGCTAGTGTCATGCTGTTAGGCGGTTGTGTGTAAAGTTTGTCGTTTGAGTCTTTTGTTTGCTTTGCTGAATCTTGTGCTGATTTCAATTGTGATTTTGTATGCTTTGCTGTATCGGTGATTTCAGTGAATGCTATGAAGACTTTATTTTGTTTTATTTTATTTTATTTTAATTTAATTCAATTTTTATTATTTTATTTCATTTTATTTTATTTTAATATATTTTATTTTAATTTAATTTATTTTACTTTATTTTATTTTATTCTATTTTATTTTATTTTATTTTATTTTTTTTTATTTTATTTTATTTTATTTTATTTTATTTTATTTTATTTTATTTTATTTTAATTCACTTAATTTTAATTCAATTTATTTTATTTTATTTTAATTTATTTTATTTTATTTTATTTTATTTTATTTTATTTTATTTTATTTTATTTTATTTTATTTTATTTTATTTTATTTTATTTTAATTTATTTTATTTTATTTCCCCCCCACATACCGCGCGAGGTGGGGTCCATTACAACTGAACATGGCGGCAGTAAGCGAACCGCAAGCCACTTCAGCGCTATTTTATTTTATTTTATTTGATTTGATTTTATTTTATTTGATTTTATTTTATTTTATTTTATTTTATTTTATTTTATTTTATTTTATTTTATTTTAATTCAATTTAATTTAATTTAATTTTATTTTATTTTATTTTAATTCAATTCAATTCAATTCAATTCAATTCGATTCAATTCAATTCAATTCAATTTAATTTAATTTTATTTTATTTTATTTTATTTTATTTTATTTTATTTTTTTTGTTTCTCTGATTTGTAGTTTGTTTATATTCTCATTTATAAATAATTACATTGAAAATAAATTAATCAAAAAAATTCAAATGGGAGCATTTAACACATTAACTGGTTTTCTTTGCATACCAATTGGACATTTATAGCACATAATTTCTGATTTATTTTGTACCAGTTCTACTTCCAAGCGAGTGCCAATAAGTCAAACATAAACTGTTCTAAGTCTTTATATTTCGAGTTCAAATTATATTCAAAGAAAATAAAGAAAAGAACCAAATCAATAAATACCGCAACAAAAGACTTAAACAACAAACATGGCACGAAAAGCGTTTGCGACCTTCGACTGTACGAAATGGAGCTGAGCTGAATGCGTTAACTGAAGTAGAAATAAATTATAGCAGACAATAAATAATAACGGTATATTTATCGCCAATAAACACTAAAGCAACCGCAAAATAAATATAAAAATCAATACAAAGCACAACAGCTGTTGCAACTGCTAGCAACAACAGTAGCTGGCAACAGAAAATAAAGTCTCTACTTGGCTATCAAAGTGACAGGCAGTGGTGAACTATGGGAAAAGAGTAATTAAAATTGATTTGGACGTGGGCTACGAGGTAATAAAGTACTGTTTTATGTGAAGTTTATTTACAAATCTTCGAAAATGTTAAATATGTGACAGTATAATGAGGAACAATGAGTCATTGAATGAAGTAGTTGAATCAACTAAGCTAAGCTATCAAAAAAAAGTGGATGATTCAAGAAAAAACTATACTAAAGGTGAAACGATTTGTGGTAATTTTTAGTCTAAATTTGTTGTTTGCTGTTCTGTTGCCAAATTCCGAATTGCTTTCAAAAGTGTTTTTATTAATCAAGTCAATAGTCGAATTCTGCTTCACTCAATTCAATTCAATTAAAAAAATGTTGAAATAATTAAATCAATGGTCAATCTCTGACTCACCATTTAAAATAAATTTAGAAAAATTCTAAAACAATGTACGACTTTATATCCACTCACCACTTAAACATTGAAAGTTGCCTTAAAAATTTGAAATTACTAACTTCAATTGCCAGCACTGTTGCTGTTATCGCTGCAATTATCAAGTGACCTTCTCGCTGTCGTAGTAACTTTGGCCATTAATGCAACATCATTCAAAAATTCATTTAATAAATGAGCAACAAAAGTATTTACGTTTTCAATTGAGCTGCCAACCAAAAATGCAACAAAATCATCAAACGCAGAAGACTGAAGACAAAAAACTTCCGAAGCAGCACACGCGTATAAAATATATTGAAAATATATAGGAAATTGTTTCAAAAAGAAGCAGACAAGCTCAAGGGAATGCTGTCCTAATTATGATGTATGAGGTCTTTTTTTGCCGAAGCAAGACTCAAGCTGTCAGAGATGCTTCGCTTTACTAAAGGAAATTCAAAGTCACACAAAGAAACTTGTTGTCAAGGGTTCTCTATTGAATCCTGCAAAATCACCCAATGGACAGCAATGTCTACGTAACTGTGTCAACAAAATATATGGTAATAATTGTTGCAATGCAGAAGCGATTTGGATTCGAAAAATCTATTTTTTTCATTAACTCCTGTGGCATCCATACATCGACCTTCTTTTTGTTTCCAGTCTTATTCAAGTAATTTCAAACAGTTTCTTTGTGCAATGTTTAGCTTCTGGACAACCGAAACAATGTTTACATGATAGTCGGACTCGACGATTTTCATTTTTTATTGACACATCATTAATAATAAAAAATTTCAAAATAAATTTTTTTTCAAAAAGCATTAAAACCAAAACACAAAGACTTTGTCGAAAACCTCAAACAAAAAGTAAAAAAAAAATGTTTAATAAAAGAAGAAGTCAAACAAAACAACCACACTTCAACTGTTCACCTCGTGGCAGCTGTTATTGAAAAAGTAGTAATAGAAAAAATATTTACAAAAACAAAAAACAAAAATCGTTAAGTGCAGTTGAAAGCCAACAGTTAGGAAAACATGTAATTTAATTTCAAACAATCGTAAGTGCATTGGCTTCTTGAAAATGTTATTGAGGCATTGTTTTGTTATTGTATTCACCAGTAATGCTTGGGCGTTGCTTTGTGTTGGAATTTTTGTCTGCTGCTGCTGCAGTTGCTTATCAATTAATACATTTGCGTCTGGCGGTCGTTGAATGCAATCTGGCTGAGTAATTTGTACAATAGAACGGCCACTCAATGTTGTTGCTTTATGCGGCTGTCAGGAATTTATTTAGATTTTTTTCTATTTTGTAGATGGAAATTTTATTTTGAGTGGCATCTGCTTTGTTGAGTGCATTTTGTTTTAATCAGAGAAGAGGTCAAATGGTGAGACAGTGGAAAGGAAGGCATTGGAATATATTTTTGGGAAACAATTGCATTCAAAACAATTACAAATAAGGAGAAAGTTTCTTCAATTCTACAAAAATCTGCTTCAGTTAATTAGTACAAAGCGCTTCAAGCTGCAAGCTTATTCTTGCAAAAGTCATTTTGAGAACAAACCAAATCTCTACTTTCCTCGTATGAGTATTGCATTCAAGATCAAAGTCGGCTATTTGCCGACTCTCTTCTAACTTCGAGCATTGCCTGAGGCCCTCTGCCAATGGTAAAAGAACCAAACATTATCATTCCACAATGTGTGCTAGTACATTAATTAGCTTTATTTTCCCACACATTTAAATTTTCCAGCAATTGATCTTCTCACGCATACGTGCGCACGCCCAACGATCAGGCAATGCAATCGCCCAGTCGCGGCTCATCAAAACCCATTACAAATGGAGCATAAATTCGTCGAGTCGAATAAAATCAAATGAGTTGAAAAAAAAACTTCAACAAGTTGGAAAATGCAGCTATTTAAATTTAATGGCATTTTACCGTTAAATGTTTGCGTACCACAATAAAAACAAAAACAAAAGCAAACAGAAAAAATAAAAAAAGAAAATCAAGTAAGCAACTTTGCTTGTATAATAAAATCAACTGCACAAATGCTGCAATACCAACAACAACAAATCAACTGCACCATTAACAACAACAACAACAACAAATACAACATTATAAGGTCTCAGCGTGTTGTTCATTGCACACACTTCCTTACTGCTTCAACTGGGGATCAGAAGTTGGCCATCGTTGACTGGCGAATGCATCGTTTTCTATTTTTTTGTTGTTTTATTTTGCTTTTGATTTTTTTCTTTGGCGCACTTAGTCTATGGCAACACTTTAATTTTGTCATTTTACAAGGTTGCCACTATAAGTACACGGCTGCAGCAATGGCAACAACAACAACAACAATAAATAACAGCAAGAAGCTTGAATAACTGCAACAGTCTGATTCCGCGCCAGAGTGGCATTAGATGCTGGCCAGCCGTGTGGCGCTCAGCTAAGCAAAATTGAAATTGTTGGTATAATTTATATGAATGCGAATGCGGCACGCAACAACCCAGTGAGAAATTTTCAGCAACTTGAGGCTGCTGGTTCTAGATTTTTTGCAAAAATTAAGTAAAATTGATTTTGTGAGTCATATAAGAAGTCAGTGGCGCACGACAAGGGGTTGTTTTGGCGACTCAAACCCTTTCGCATCCCTCGCCCAAATATTTTTGTTACAAAGATTGTGGTTAACAAATCTGAGGCTTTCAAGGAATATGCTGGCCCCTTTAACACAATAAAGTCTTAAGTCGACTTAAGCGTTTATCATTTCTGACCATAGAAATATTGGTTTGAATGGTATTGAGCTCAAAAGTTTTGTACGAAACCCCCCTCCCTCCAAATAAGATACTGTGTGCGCCACTGAAAGAAGCTGCCAAAGCTATAAAGTATAGGGTGTTTTTTTTAGAGGTTTGTTTTTCGAATAGAGATAAAACTGGCATTTTGTGGTCAAATCTGGCAACTCTAATGTCATTTATGTTCAGTTTGGTTTGCCATTTCATCATGAACAGGTTAACAAAAGAACAACGCTTGCAAATCGTGCAAATTTATTTCGAAAATAATGGTTCAGTTCGCGAAGTTTACCGCAAGCTCCGTCCATTTTATGGTCGACATAATCGTCCATCAGAGCAATTAATTCGGTTAACCATGGGTCGTTTTCGCACTACGTTTACTCTATGTGATAATACGCATCCGCAGAGACGTCGAACAGTGCGCACCGAAGAAACAATTGCCGCTGTAGAGCAAAATGTTGAAGAGGACCCGAATGAATCGATTCGCCACCGTGCACAGCAATTGGAGCTTTGTCCATCAACTTTATGGAAGATTTTGCGCAACATGAATGTGGATGAGTTGTGGTTCCAACAAGACGGCGCTACATGCCACACAGCGCACGTCACAATCGATTTATTGAAGGAAACATTCGATGAGCGCATAATTTCGCGGAATGGACCTGTCAATTGGCAACCAAGATCGTGTGATTTGACACCATTGGATTATTTTCTTTGGGGATATGTGAAGTCGCTCGTCTACGCCAACAAACCAGAAACGTTAGGGGACTTGGAAGCCAACATTCGTGGCGTTATTGCCGACATACGGCCCCAAATGCTCGAAAAAGTGGTTGAAAATTGGACCTGTAGAATTGGCTTTATTCGAGCCAGCCGCGGCGGCCACATGCCCGAAATCATATTTAAACATTAATGGCATAAAATTATCCTTCCAATAAAGCCAAATTGATGGACATTAAAACGATTTTCTTGTGTTTTATTTCAATTCGAAGTTCTATACCTCTAAAAAAAACACCCTATATGAAAAGCAATTAAAAGTTGTATTCAACTATTGTAGGCTATGTCAAGCTTCCCATTCATCTCCTTAGAACTTCATCAAACGAATTCTTGACCTACCTCTCAGTTTCATTGCCGATTTTCTGCTCAATTTATCTATTCACTACTTTCTTAGGTTACGCGATTATTTGTTTAACAGCTCACTTGACGCTTCACCTGTCTGATTGTTCGCTCGTTTATTTGCTTCATTGTTTGCTCGTTTAATGTTCTGAGTATCTAATTGCCCAATATTTACAAGTTTAATTAAACACTTTTTTAAGTTTTACACTTTTCAGAATCTCCGCTAAATTAATTATTTACATTTTCAATTGTCCACTTATCTGATTTACACTGCAATTAGTTATTCTTTCGTGCAATTGTCCGCCTCTCCGACTGCCTGTTCTTTTCACTGTCCGCAATCGTCTGATTGTCATTTCGTTTAATTTTCGGCGTAACTAATTTTCGACTCGCCTAATTATTCGCTCACCTGTTTTTCCCCTCCTTACTCGCTCGTCCAATTGTCTGATTTTCTCCACACTTAAGTAATCGTTCGCTTGCCTGATTTTGACTGTCGAATTGTTCAATTGTCTTGTCTTATCTGATTGCCTGCTACTCGTTCAATTGTTCGCTTAATTATTCGCTCGCCTGATTTTCTCTTTGTTTACTTGTTGCTTGTACGATTATCTAATTTTCTCCTAACCCGATTAGGATTCGTCAGATTTTCTCCTTATTTGTATATCCGCTAGTCTGATATTCGCTCTGCCTGATTTTATCCGCCTCAAATTGTCCATTGTCGATGGTTTGATTTTCTTAATGCTTAGTTGTCGCTCCGCTGATTATCTAATTTTCTATTTGCCTGATTATACCCTCGTCCTTCATTCTCTAATTCTCTAACTATCTAATTTTCTCCTAACCTGATTAACCGCTCGTCAGATTTTCTCTTTTTCTGATTATCCGCTTGTCTTACATTATCCTCGCTCAATTGTCCCTCTGCCTGATTTTATCCGCCTCAAATTGTCCATTGTCGATGGTTTGATTTTCTTAATGTTTAGTTGTCGCTCGGCTGATTATCTATTTTCGATTTGCCTGAATATCCGGTCGTCTTATATTCCCCTAACTTAATTGTACGGCTGCCTGATTTTCTCCACGTCGAACTGTCCATTGTTAATTGTCGGGAATAGGACTTTCTCCATGTTAAGGTATCGCTCGGTTGGTTATCTGATTTCCTCTTCGTCTGCTATTATCTTCGTCTAATAGTATGTGTGCCTGGTTATTTCTCGTTCGATTGTCTAATATTCTCTTCACATAATTTTCCCTTTGCCTGATTTCCTTAACTGATTGTCTTCCTTATCTGATTGCCTGTTCATCTGACTGTTCACCCGTTAGATTATCCGCCTATCCGATTATCTGATTAAAAAATTTACCGCTCGTCAGATTTGATTGATTTTCTTCAGGTTTACTTGTCTTTCGCCCAATTATCTAATTTTTTTCTTCGCCTTATTAACTCCTAATTGTCTTTTGTCTGAATTTGTCCACACCATGTTCCCGCTCGTCCTGATGTTCACTTAGCTACATTCGTCTGATGCTCGTCCGAAAGTCTGATTTTCCCCTCACCGGAATATGCGCTCGTCTCTATTCTCCTCGCCTAATTAACCGCTTGCCTGATTTTCCATTCTCCTCATTTAGTTGTTCACTCGCCCAATTTTTCTGCGCGTCTATTTTTCTTTTCATTTAATTATCCGCTTCGATTCCGCGATTTTCAGTTCGCCTACTTTTTCGTTCGTTTGATGCTATTCCGAGTGTTTGATTTTTTTCTCACCTGATTATCAGCTCGTCTGAGTTGCAACTCTTGTAAATTTTTGCACATGCTTTTTCTTCATCTACAATAATTGCCCACTTGTTAAATTTCCTTGCACGCCCAAATGTCTGAGTTTTTCCTCGCCTGATTGATCGCTTTTTATTTTATTTTATTTTATTTTATTTTATTTTATTTTCTTTTATTTTATTTTATTGTATTTTATTGTATTTTATTTTATTTTATTTTATTTTATTTTATTTTATTTTATTTGATTTTATTTGATTTTATTTGATTTTATTTGATTTTATTTGATTTGATTTGATTTGATTTGATTTGATTTGATTTGATTTGATTTTATTTTATTTTATTTTATTTTATTTTATTTTATTTTATTTTATTTTATTATTTTATTTTATTTTATTTTATTTTATTTTATTTTATTTTATTTTATTTTATTTATTTTATTTTATTTTATTTTATTTTATTATTTTATTTTATTTTATTTTATTTTATTTTATTTTATTATTTTATTTGATTTGATTTGATTTGATTTGATTTGATTTTATTTTATTTTATTTTATTTTATTTTGTTTTATTTTATTTTATTTTATTTTATTTTATTTTATTTTATTTTATTTTATTTTATTTTATTTTATTCTATTTTATTTTATTTTATTTTATTTTATTTTATTTTATTTTATTTTATTTTATTTTATTTTATTTTATTTTATTTTATTTTATTTTATTTCATTTTATTTTATTTTATTGTATTTTTTTGTTGCCTTATTTTCAGCTCGTCCAATATTTTCTTCGCGTAATTGTCCGCTTGCCTAATTTTCTCCAGATGTCCGCTCCACTCGTGCAACTATTCGCCTAATTATCCGCTCGTTTGATGATCTTCGAAATGCGTGATTGTTTCCTTCCGCTTGTTTTTTTTCTTCTCCTCTGATTATATCATTCGATTTTCGCCTACTTTTCCGTTCGTTTCATGTTAAAGCAATTATTTGATTTTCCCCTCGCTTGAATATGCTTTACTATCCACTCATCTTTATACTCCTCGACTAATTAACCGCTTGCCTGATTTTCCATTCGGCTACATTTCCGTTTATCTAATATTCTCCTCATTTAGTTGTCCACTCGCCCAATTTTCTGCGCGTTTTTTTTTTTTTCATTTGATTAACCGCTTCGATTGTACAATTTTCAATTCGCCTACGTTTCCTTTCGTTTGATGCTACTACGAATGTTTAATTTTTTTACTTGATTATCGGCTCGTCTGATTTGCAACTCTCATAAATTTTTGCTCGTCTAATTTCCTCTTCTAATTATACACTCACGCAATCCTGCGCCATCATCTCAATTTATTATTCGATCGTCTTTTTGTCTACTCGACTCTTAATCCGCTCGACGTATTTCCTGTTCGGCTACTTTCCGACGTCTGATGCTTTCAAAATGTGTGTTTGTTTCCTTCCGCTTGTTTTTTTTCCTCTGATTATCCGCTCATTTGATTTTCAATTCGCCTACTTTTCCGTTCGTTTGATGCTATTGTGAATGTGTGATTTTCTCCTCGCTTGATTATCCGCTCGTTTTTTTTCTCCTCGTCTGATTATTCGCTCGTGCTCGTATATTCGCCTTTCCGCTCGTCTCATTGCTCGTGTAGGTGTTTGCTCGTCTAATAGTCCGCTAGTTTAATTATTTGCTTTCCTACTCGCTTAATTATCCACTCGTTAGTTTGTTTATTTTCCCGCGATTTTAAAAAGTTTCTCTTCTTACTCTAATTTGCTGTTCATTTCTAATTTCATGCATTAGGTGTAGCTTTACATTCAAGTGGGCATGGCTCGATCATTTTCCTCTTCACCAAATACTTCCAAAGTTCTCTACTGGGCTGTCCTCCTCAAGCGACCAAGCATTGTGCCACCAAACACACACACACACTACCATAATTTGCATCAGCTGCAGCCACCAGCAACAACCAACAAGCAGCAAGCAGCAGCCATGGCTCGTTCAGATCGCGGGACGCCACCCCTCCTTACAGCTCATCAAATGCAAACCGCATTTGGCAGTTTCCCTTTTGGCGCTTGCACTCATGCTTTGTGGCATGCAACAAGCATTAAAGTGCTGCAACCAGCCACCACACCTCATCTCACGCTGCCTCCCAGTCCGCTTCAGTAAGTTTGGGGCCGCAGGCGTTCGTTGGTCGTAATTGAATTGGCGCAGCGCGTTGTCCCTAACGGCATTTTCCGCAAAATGCGTTTACGCATCCGCCGTCATCAATTTGCCCAGCGCAGCATCCAGCGGTACAACAACGACGACGACGACGGCACATCTGATGGCTGCAATAACCCGGCCGCAATGAATGACGGCCACCAGCACCCGCCAGCGAAGCCGAGAGGGCCGAGGCAATTTGTGCGCAGCAGACGCGACGCATTTTTCCAGCACGCATCGCTTGCTGAACGTTGCCGGTTCTCGCTTAGAACCAGTTGACAATTAGCGGTGCTGCCAACGGACAGCAACAACGAGCAGACAAATAATGGCAACAGCTACGAGAGAGAGAGAAGAGGAAGAGGGAGTTGCGTTCGCTGCATTTGCGTGCGCCAAAGCCACAAATGTGACAAATGTCGGCGGACGGTGGCAATGGCTGCGGTTGAGGTGTGGTGTCAGTGTCCTCGTAAGGCAGCGGCCGGCCGCAGTGTGGCCAGTTCAGCAGGGATAACAGTTAATTGCGCAGTGGACGCTGGCCGCCGGCCGTTGGATGTTGAATGCTGGACGATGGACGCTTTGGTGCGTGCGTTGCCAGCAGTGCCAATGAGAATCGTTGTTGTGTCAGTGTGCGTATTGGCGTCTCAGTTGGCAAATAGGAAATGAGGTTAACAGTGGTGCCATTTCAATTAAATCACAAACGGGTGAGTGGTTTTAAAGAAATTAATTATGGAATTCATAATAATTCATCATAATAAACGATTTATTATTGCATTTCACAATAACCAAAAAATTAAAAATTATTTACATAAAAAAATTGCGCAAACAGTTTATTTCGGAATAGATTTAAAAAAAATATATTTATATTTAAAATGTTTGTTTAAAAATAAAACCAAAATTTTATGGAATAAAGGATTGATTTTAAATAATTTTATAATATTTCTTATATTAACAGTTGGACACATTTTTTAAATTTGTTGATAACTTTGCATGTTTTGTTTTTTTCAAAAATTATTAATAAAGTTATTGTTTAGAATTTTAATTTAAAAAAGATTAGGAAACATTTTTATTGAATTATTTTTGTTTGGTTTTTTTACTAAAACGAAATTTTAAATGAATAAGGAAATACTTTTATTTAATTTTGTAATTTTTTTCGTTTTAGAATTTTATAGTTAGATACAATTTGTTCCCAATTTATTTTATTTTTTGATAATTTTGTATGTTTTTTAATAAAATCCACTTTTTTTAATACGAAAATAATATTAAATTATTTTACAATTTTTTTGTTGTTTTAGAATATTAACAGTTGGATAAAACTTTTTCTAAACTTATTTATTTTTTGATAATTTTATTCTTTTTTTTTTTTTGAACAAAACTAAAATATTATTGAATAGCTTTCTAATTTTCTGTTTCAGAATATTAAGAGTTGAATACAATTGATTGGTTAAGTTTAAATTGATTGGTAATTTTTTAAATGAAACCAATTTTTTATTCAATTTTCTTTTCTTAAATTTTTCTTCTTTTCATATATATCATGAATTATATTATAATTATTTATTTACAATAATTTTTTATAATTTTATAATGTTTTGTTTTCGAATATTAACAGTTAAATTTTTTTAATTTGGTTTGTTAATTAAAACGAAAATTTTCTTGATAAACAAACATTTTTTTGAAAAAGACAATAGCTCCACATTTTTTGTTGTACAATATTTACAGTTGGACACAGTCTTTTAATATTTATTGATTGTTTTTGTTAATAAAATTACAATTTTATTGAATAAGAAAATAATTTTACAAAATTTTATAACTTTTTGTTTAGAATGCAGTTTTTAAATATTTTTATTTTTTGTATTTTGTAATAAAACCAAAATTTTATTGAAGAGCAAAAAAATTTTATATTTTTTAATATTTGTTTGCTTTTAAAAAGTTTGATATATTTTTTCATTTATTCTAAATCTTTTTATTTCCTATTCTATGGTATTTAAAAATATGTTCCAAGTTGTTTTTCCAAAATTTTTTGGAAATCAAAATATTTTATTGTTTTTCATTGTTTATTTTATATATTTTTAAAATATTATTTTTAATTAAGTACAAAAATTTATTCAAAGTTTGGTTTTCAATACAATTTTTTGGAAAATAAAGTTTTTCAATTTGTCTTTATTGTTTTAATTCTTTTTAAACTTTTAATTTTCTTTTTTTAAAAGACCAAACATTTTTCAACGTTTTTTTTAAATAAAATTTTCTGGAACACAAAATAGTTTATTTTTTCAATTATCTTAAGATAATTTGTTAATTTTTGATTCTATTTATTAAAATAACTATTTATTTTAGGTTTTAATTTTCTTTCTTTAAATAACAAATGTTTTTTCGATAAAATTTTCTGGATAGAAAAATTTATGTTTTAATTAATTAATTAATTAATTAATTAAATTTTTTGCCAGTGATTGTTAATTCAATTTGTTTATTTCATTTTTCAATTAAAACAAGTTTTAAATTGTTTACTGCAACATTTTTTTAATGGTTCGAGAGGTAAGCCATTTGTTAGAGTTTTGATAAGTAATAAAAAAATAATAATAGTAAAAAGAACTGAATATGTTGTATGTTTGTGATTTTTATAATTTCAAAATTACACAGAATGGTTGTTTATGTGATAAAAATTCCTAGAAATTTAAATCAATGATTAAAGCGAATAATAAAATATTGTATTATAAAAATATATATTTTTATGATTTTCTGCTTATTCTTTAAAAAAAACTATGAAAATTTGTTAATCAAATCGTAGAAATTGAAATAAATAATTTAAAAAATCAATAATGAAAAACCAAGTAAAATATTTCTATTTGATGATTTTTAGTTTAATTTTTTTTTAAATATGACAAAAAGTTCTTAGAACTTGAACTCAACTTTTTAAAAATGAATTTCAAAAAAATCATATAATTTTTTTTTTAAATAGTTACACAATATTTTGCATTGGATTGCATCTACTGTGCCTCGTCCGCGCACATAACATGGCATCATTTTAATTCGCAGGCCCCCAAGCTGGCGTTAAGCTTGAATTTCACACAAATTCATTGCAACAACGTTTCGTGCTCATCCGTTTTCCTGCAACGGCCTGCGGGACTTTTCCGCAGAGCTCCACATCCGATCTGCCCTGCAAATATAAATTAACTGCAGCCTGGGCGCCTGCGCAACGCACTAATTGAAATTACCACAAAACAGGAATTGCATTATTAAGGAGCAGCACACAAATCAACAACAACAACAGCACTGGGCAAAAGGCATTTGAACAAAAGGAAATGAAAGCAGCGAGCGCGCAGAACCGGCACTGGTCAGCCCTGGCGAACGGCAGCAATTGGCTCCTCTATGATTACGTAAGATGAGCTAAAGACGACAGTGTTGATGAGTGTGGTGACGACGATGGCGCGAAAATGCTGATGAACATGCTGTATGTAAATTAGAAATTATGTCCACAACAACAACAACACAAATGACTGCATCGTAGCAGCAAAATTGCCATAGAATGATATGAAAATTATTGGTGGCATAACGAGCAATGCTGGAGCATTTGATAAAGTGACGACGGAACGAAGGAAAGTGATTGCCTACTCGTGTATGGAGCTCATAACCTCGATGTGGCATATCATTACAGGCGAGTGACAAACATTGTCACTAGAGGAGCAAGAATTATGATGCCATGGCAATTGGTTTTTCAGAGAACAAAATTCCGGTTATTTTGCTGTTATAGATAACGAAAGGAAAATGTATAATGCTGGGGTTTTATCTATATTTGTTATTTATAGGTTTCAAGTTTGTGGTATTTAAAATATCTTAGCATAGAAATTTAATACGAAATTTTTATATTTAAGTAAACTTTAGTAAACTAAAGTATAAAGTATATTCTTAAGAGTTAGGTTAGGTTGCTTAAAGGGAAATTGATTTAAAATTGAAAATTCATGAAGTTTTACTTTGAAAAATTTTGATTTTCCAATATTCCATCACTTTATGAAACCATAGCTTCAAAATAAAGCCAGAAATAATTTGATATCTCACATCGTTGTTATTTTATTTAAAACTAGCAGGGCCCCGCGGCTTTGCAAACAAGTTTGAAGTCAGTGGGGCCAATAAATCAAGTTTTTTACCCTTTGTTGATCCCGTCAGAGTTATTTTTGAAAAAATATTTATTTAATTTTTTCTCATTTGAAATTCTTTCACCACATTTGAAGTCAATTGGCCCATAAAATCTTTTTTCCCCATATAAACTTTTAACCCATTGGTGACCCTGTTAGACTTAGGTTTTCGAAAAATTTAAAATACGAGTCAAATTATTTCTCACTAAGATTACTTTCACCAAGATTGAAGTCAAAAGACGTAAAAAATCCAATCATGTTTCTTCATACAAACTTTTAACCCATGGTTCACCCCGTTAGATTTCGATATAACAAAAAATGAAAAACTATTTGTTGAATTATTTCTCACTAAGTTTGAAGTCAAAAGGTTCGTAAAATCTTGTTTCTCCATACAAACTTTTAACCCATTGTTGACTCCGTTAGATTTTAATTTTCGAAAAAATTAAAAACACGCATCGAATTATTTCTCACTAAGATTACTTTCACCAAGTTTGAAGTCGATGAGCCCATTAATTCATGTTTTCACAGTTTCTCCATATAAACTCTTAACCCATCGTTGACCCCGTCAGTTTGTTTTTCGGAAAAAGAAAAACACGTATCGAATCATTTCATAAGTTAAGTACTTTCACCAAATTTGAAGTGAAAGACTTAAAAAATCATGTTTGTTCATATAAACTTTTAACCCTTGGTTCACCCCTTTAAGTTTTGATTAAAAAAAAATGAAAAACACGCATAGAGTTATTTCTCACTAGGAGTACTTTCGCCAAGTTTGAAGTCAAAAGGCGTAAAACAAATATTTCTTTATACAAACTTGTAAGCCCTGGTTCACCCCTTTAAGTTTTGATTAAAAAAAAAATGAGAAACAAGTGTTAAATTATTTTTGATTTCAAGTGTTTTCACTAACTTTGAGGTCAATAGGCTCATCGGTTCATGGTTCTTTCGTAGTCTTCCTGTATACGCATTTTAACCCATTGTTGACCCCGTTAAATTTTGATTTTCAAAAAAATTGAAAAATACGTGTCGAATTATTTTTGAATTGAAGTATTTTTACCAACTTTGAAATCAAATCAAAAAATTGCGTTTCTTCATGCATCACCTTAACCGATGTTTTGGCCCTTTAGACCCCGAATTTCTCAAAATCCCGTCTTAACAGAGGTTTATTTTTTTAGATGTTCAATACAGTTCGAATTTCATATTTATGCTTTAGCAGTTTGGGCTGGATGATGAATTACTTAGTCAGTCATTCATGACAAACAATTAAACGTGCTCGTATAAGATTCTTTGACTCCCACAAGTACTGAACAGTCTAAACTGACTAATTTCTAAAATTGTTTTCTAATTTTTTAAATTTGTACCCAAACCCTCATAATCATTTTTAATAATTTTTCAATTATGTTCAGAAGAAAATTTTTCAAAAAACGGCTGACACTCACTCTCAGTGTCTCCTGCAGAATGTTGTCCATTTTTCTGTCCACACATTACTCACGATTATTATCTATTAAGCAAGAATTTCTTTAAAAAAGATCACAAAAAAATGTTATTTATTATCATCAGTGCAGTAAATCAACTAAAGCAAAAAGCAAAAGTACCAGCAGCGCCCATTGTTGCTGCCATGTCATTAGCGCCGTCACATTTCAGCACATTTCACATAAAAGCTTCCAGTCACAGCGGTCGTATCTGCGCTTTTCACCGGCCAAAGTTTCGCCTGCGTTGTGCGCGCACAACCCGATAATGGTCCGCCTACACGCCCACGCCCCATTATAGCATAGTTTCATACACATAAGCCATATACATTTTCCAGCCTTATCGTAAATTCACTTTTGCTGAAAAATGTCATTTTTTTGCTGGCACAGCAATTCTGGCTAGAAAATGGCAGGCACATAACTTACACAAATACACACACACACACAGCTGCATTTATGTATCACTATGTGTGTGTGTATGTGCAGTCGTGCTGTGCTTTAATCACAAAATGTCAACATAAAACATCCAACACGTAACAAAAACCTCCGCACACAAACGCAACAAATAAAAAAACACAACAAAAACACTGAGACAGTCGAAAGGCAAAAAAAGGTTGCGGCCCTTTTTTGCGTCTAGTGCGTTCGACAGTAGCTGGAAACAGCGTTGATGCAGTGCGCACAAAAAGTTGCAGTCGGCTGCTGGCTGCGGTGTTTGAAGCCGTGGAATAGGTGGCACTAGTGGCAGTCGATGCCAAATGGCGTCTGCGTGGGCTTTCCTTCGTTTCCTTTCAATACTTTTTCAGTTCGGTCACTCGTTTCATATGTGCTGTTGTTGTTATTGTTGTTGTAATTTTGTATACATATTTTTAAAGCATTGTGGACTTTTACGCGTTTTTTCTTCGGTTACAGGAAGAATGCACTTTTGCTTTTATTGACATTGGCAACAGTGGAACGTCGCTTGATTTTTAACTGCCAGCCGGTTGTGAACAAAGAAGTGAAAAATCCTTATGAGTTTTTGTTTGAAAATAATTATAAATATTTCAAAGAATTAAATAAAAATTGTTATTATAGAAATGAAAAATTAAAACTAAGAATAAAAAAATTAAAAAAATAGAAACATTTGTAAGCCTCAGCTTTTTTTGTGTTTCTCTTCAAAAAGAATTTAAAATATTTTTAAGACTAAAACAGAAGTTTTGTTTTAAAAATTAGAAATGAAAATTAATAAAATAAAAATTGTGTAAATTAAAAAAAATGCAACCACAGCGTCTTTACGTGGTTTTTTAAATATTTTTAACAACAATATAGTAAAACAAAAATTGTAAAAAATAAAAAACTTGTATTCCTCATTGCCTTCATGCGCTATTTTCAAGAGAAATTTTAAATATTTTTAAGAGTAGTACAACTTTTTTTGGAGAAATAAGAATACAAATTTATAAAATAAAAATATTATCAAAAAAATGTGTAATCTTTAACGCCTTTGTGAAAAAAATTTCAATTATAAAAAAAAACAAAAATTTAAAAAAATAAAAAAAATGTTAATACTCAGCGTCTTTGTAGTGTTTTGACTTAGGAAAGAATTTTAAATATTTTTAGGAGTAAAATCTAAAATTGATTTTAAAATTTATAAATAAAAAAACTGTAAAACAAAATTTTAAATATTTAAAACAAAGTATAAAATTAAATTAAAAAAAATAAAAAAAATTAAAAAAAATAACAAAAATTGTAAGTTAGGTTAGGTTAGGTTAAGCTGGTTGACCGATTTGGCCACGCATAGACCCTGTTGGGTCCCTAGCGAGGAAAAAAAATTGTAAAAAATTAAAAAAAAAATTTAATAAAATTAAAAAAATTTTTACGTCTTTATATGTTTTGAAAAGAATTTCAAATATTTTTAAAAGTAGATCAACAATTTTAGTCTAGAAATTATAAACAAAATGTTTAAATGAAAATATTATAAAATAAAAAAGTTTAATCCTCAGCGTTTTTATATGTTTTTCTTTGAAAAGAATTTTAAATATTTTCAAGAAAAAAATTATATTCTAGAAATTATCAATGAGAAATTATATTATAAAAAACAACAAATAAAAAAATTGTAATGGGGTTTTCTTTGGAAAGAATTTTAAATATTTTTAGGAGTGGAAAAACAATTTTGTTTTAGAATAAAACAATAAATACAAATTTGTTAAACAAAAATTTAATGAAATAAAAATAAATTGGTTTTATGTGGTTATTAAATTACAGAAATTACAAATGAAAAAGAATGAAACAAAAATTATAAAAAAATTAAAAATATTTTTACCCTCAGCGTCTTTAAGTGGTTTCTGCGGAAGAATTTTAAATAAATTAGAAGTAGAACAAAAATTATGTTCTAGAAATTTGAAATAAAAAACGGAAATAAAACAAAAATTGTGAAAGAAAATTAGTGTTTTTATGTTGTCGTTGTTTTTAATATTTTTAAATATTTCTAAGAGTAAAAAAAAACGTTTTAATCTAGAAATTATAAAT
This sequence comes from Melieria picta, assembly GCA_964056695.1. Lineage (NCBI taxonomy): Eukaryota > Metazoa > Arthropoda > Insecta > Diptera > Ulidiidae > Melieria > Melieria picta. The sequence continues at coordinate 54,424,753 of OZ057399.1, read as the reverse complement.
TAAAAGAATTAAACAAAATTGTAGGCAAGAAAAATATGTTTTTCTAAATAAGCGTTTTTATATGTTTTTTTAAATAAGTTTAAATATTTTTAAGAATAAAATAATAATGAAAAAAATAATAATAAATAAATACATGTGTAATCCTCAGCGACCTTGTGTTTTTTCGAAAACAAATGTTGAATATTTTTAAGAATTTTATTCCAGAAATAAGAAATAAAACATATAAAACAAACATTGCAAAAAATCAAACGAATTTCAAATATTTTATTCTAAGAATTGTTATTTTATTTCAAAAATTTTATTCTAAGAATTATAACTGAAAAATAATAAAACTAGAATTTTATGGAATAACCGTTTGTTACAATAAGAAATTATTAAATATTGTTGCGAATAAAGAATTGTTGTTGTAATGTTTTTAATACAACTTGTTTTCAATAAACAGTTTTTGATTAAAAACTATTTATTTTAATTCATCCGCAACTTGCCTGCTCCCCAAACAGTTCCACAACTTCATTGCCCCAACTGCCGTTCACAGTCTTCAGGAGGGAAAAACAAATATTTTTCAAGGAAAACTCCTTACCAACAACACAACAACAACAAAACCAAGTCACTAGCGAAACAATACTGACAACTACAACAAATGCAACAAGCCATGCAACCACTCAGACCACTGACAGGCGCAACACATGTTAGAATTATGCCACCAGAGTGACCATAAATTGTTGTGCACATTCTGTTGTCCGGTTGCAGCATTGTCTGTGCGCCAACTGGCTATGTTGCTATTTTGTTGTGTTTGTTGCTGCGCCCAGTGCTTAATACATAAATTCCATAAATACAACAACAAAACAAAAATCAACAACAACAACAATAAACCAGTGCGCATAAAAAAATCCAAACAAAATGTGCAAACGACGCAATGAACAGTTGCAATGGACGAAGGCAGCAAAAAATAACAAAAACAAAACAACGGACACATAAAAGTTGGTGTTGCCACCCTAAAATGGAATTCAATGCAAGTTGTGTGTTGTTTTTTTTTCATGTAGCAGCAGCAACAACAACCATTGCATCCCACGGGCAACATAACTTAATGCCAAGTGACATTGTTAGCCGCCACACAAACAATAGCAGCAACAACAACAACAAGAGCAGTAAAACACAACAACAACAACAAATGTTGTGTTACATTTTATGGGATTTTGGCGAGTGAAGTTTGCTGGTTTTTATTAATATATTTTTTTTGATTTTGTTGCAAGTAAACTTATGTAAAAATTTTAACAAAGGAAAAAATAAAATTTGGAAAATATGTTTAGAAGGAATTAGTGTCCGACCGAAACCACTTTTTTGGGCCGAAACCGAAACCGAATATTCGGTTTTTTTTTAATATTCGGCCGAAACCGAAACCGAAACTTTCTAGTTGAAATAAAAATCACCATGTCAAGCATTTTTTTTAAACAAACGAATTTTACATTAAGTAAATAAAGAACAAACAAACAAACATAGCATAAATAAATAAATACTTATTAATAAAAACAATTTATTCATTTTTTAAACACGTAAACATAAAAAAATCACCCTTTCGTACCTTACTCACTAATATTCAAAATTAAACAATTTAATATTATATGCTAAAAAAAGAAGTTTATTTACATTGCTGGCATCTAAATGACTCCTCCTTACACTATATATCTGCTACACAATAAAATGTAAAAAATATTCTAGAAAGTTTCGGTTTCGGCTATTCGGCCATTTTTTGGCCGAAACTGAAACTGAAACCGAAACCACTTATTTGGGCCGACACCGAAACCGAAACCGAATATTCGGTCGGACACTAGAAGGAATCGGTAGTTATGTTGGTATCAAGAGTTTTTTTTAATTGCAGCGGCAAAAACACTTTTCCGCGTTTTACACTGACAACCGATAGAAGTGTTGGATAATTTAAAATTTCATATCAGATGATCTGCACTCAGACTAAAACTCAAACTCGAACTTCTTAGACGGTTCCATTCAGGTGGGCCTTCACTTATCTGTCTTTCTCAAGTTTGACCATAGGTTCACAACTTGCAGTCTTAGCAGAAGAGATTGTTATAGGATTGAGTATAGGTAGGTGTAACCGGCTGGCCACGAATGGTGACACAATAGATCCCTATTGGGTCCTAAACAATGTCGGATGTAGATCCGTTTATGAGTTGTAGTAGTGATCCGTAAGAAAATGTGTGCTTAAGGCCCACTTCATCTTGTCTGGCGAACTCGTATGCCCTCATAATTGCGAAGAGTTGTCTTGAGATGAAGAAAATATTTTCTCCAGGTGCCTCTGCTTTGTGTGTGTCTTCTCCAGTTGGTCACACCAAGAGTTAACAAGGCGTCCTCAACTTCCACACGGTCACCGGAAAGCCTCCAACTTGGTTCTCTCATCAAAGAAACGATCTTCTTCTTCGCCTTCGCCAGTTGATCGCACCAAAAGATGATAGAAAGTCTTCCACTTGGTTCTTCCACTGGAGATATGGTCTCCCTCTTCGCTTTCTACAGTTGATCACACCAAAAGATGATAGAACGCCTCCAACTTGGCCCTTGGATCACACGAAAAGATGATAGAAAGTCTTCAACTTGGTCTTTCCACTGGTTACACGGTCTCCTTCTTCGCTGTCTTCAGTTGGTCAAACCAAATGATGATAAAACGCTTCTAGCTTGGTCCTTTCACTGGAGACCTGGTGTCCCCTTTCGTTTTCTCGAGTTGATCACACCAAAAGATGATAGATCGTATCTAACTTGATTCTTCCATTGGCGACATGGTCTCCCTCTTCGCTTTCTCGAGTTGATCACACCAAAAGATGATAGAACGCCTCCAACTTGGTTCTTCCACTGGAGACATGGTCTCCCTCTTCGCTTTCTCTTCACTTTCTCGAGTTGATCAAACCAAAAGATGATAGAACGTCTGCAGGAGGAGGTGGCTATGTATCAACTTAGATTGCACAAGTCCAACGCAATCAGAGACTTTGCCTTGTATGTCTGCTCCCATCCATCTTAACCCTTTCCGGTCAATTTCCGCATTTCTTGAGATAAAAATTTCTCTTTCAAACTATTCCCTCTCATTGAACATTTTAGCAGTAAAATACCACAAAATATCAAAAATATGATTTAGGTTGAGAATTACAGCTCAATAAATTTTGTACGATATATCGTACAATGGTCCGCAAACGAGTAAAAATTCATGAAATTTTTGTTTCGTTTTTTTAAGCTTTATGAACAATTCATTGGTTTTTTTCGATAGAAAACATAAATTATAACAACAAAAAATCAAAGCGTGATTTCAATTTGATCGAAACCTATATCAATTATATATATAAACAATTGAGTCACATTCCCCTCAATAAAACACTGAATCAATTAAAATTCGTATAGCTTTACAGAAAGATACCGAATATAGCCGATTCTTATAATCGCAGTGGGAGTGGCAAGTACTCATGTCTAACCTTACATAATCTGTGTCTGCCCAGTAAATCACAAAATCGTCTAGTAATTGTTATTTCTTAGTAGAAATTTGCCGAATAGTCGAATTTTATTAGTCATACGATTTACTGATGGGCGTGGCATTCAAGCAAATGGAAAAATTCTGTTACCAAATCCATAACTTAAAAAAATATGCAAAAATCACTTGCAACCTTTGCCTTCCATTTGTACGATATATCGTACAAAGCTTTGCAACCCTTGTGGTCATTTGTACGATATATCGTAAAATTTTTTTAAAGGCTCGGGAAAAATATTTAGACGAAAAAAATGTTAAACTTAATAAGTTTTATAAATCAACTGAAGTACAAACTTTGAAATTGTTTGGCTTTTTGCTACTAAAAAGTATAACATATTTAAAAATTCCTCCGCAATCGCATCGCCAAATTCTTGCAAAGAACTGCTTACAAAACTCACTCACACTGTGTAGCCACGGCTACTGTGATTTATATTTTTAAACAGAATAGTAAAATTATACAAAAATTCTGCTGAATTCACATCTTCTCCACGTAACCCCTTCCAAAAATAAATCCTGTGAGCACCAGTGACCAGGTCATGGACGAATTAGCAGGCCACTGCTTGGCTGATGAGCTCATTTGATGGGTCACGCATCTACTCAACAACAACAGCTTCCCCGCAGTACATTTTCAATTCAATTCAGGTACATGACATGTTTATGCCCCAACTATCACTGAACCTATCATTGGACTCTTGAATCTTTTAGATTGATGCCTTTAACCCTTAACCCTTTTGCTGTCACTGCCCTCAAGTATCAATTATATATTAGCTCATAAATCTCCTTAGTTGCGCACATAAATAATCATAAAAATCCCTCACTCAACTCTGGTCATGTAGTCACTCCCTATTTTCCGTTTCTTTCCATATTTTAATTGCCTTCAAAGGACATTTGTACGCCAGAGCAGTGCAGTGTATTGAAACCATAAATAGACTTTGGTGTAGTTAAAAAACTCAAACTCATAAATTATATTTTTTTGGTTTGTTGCTTCACACAATTAAAATTCCTGCAGCAGCATTGAATTTTTTTTGCGCTTGTTTGATTGCAATAAAATGCTGAAGGCGTACAGGAAGCGTAGGAGTTGTCTTTTTTTTATGCTAGAAATAAAAAAAGTTGAAAATTGAAATAAAAAAATCTCAATTCAGACACTCGTTTCTAGTCAGACTGTAGAAATACGTTCAAAGCAGAATTTCAAAAGATGCGTCCATATAGAAAAAAATATTTATGAAAAAGAAGCAAAGCGAATGGCCAAACACTTTTATTGCTGCACTGTCAAATAAAAATCATAAAAGTCATATTTGAAAATTTACTTGCTGCACGTTGATGTCGAAAGTGCAGTTGGCACAAATGGCAAATGGCAACAAAATGGAAAGGGCCGCAGTAGCTCCCATAAAACGAAAAGGAAATCCAAATGAAAGAAACAAAAGTTTGCTGCCAAAGTGCAGCACATTCTTTTCTATTTATATTTAGAACGTTAAATAAGCCGCAGATAAGCGCGCACGTTATCGCTGCGCCGCATTTGCGAAAACGTGACTGTGAGACAGCAGACGGCCAGACACTGGCGACTAAAGGCCATACGAGTGCGGCTGGGATAGTAAAAAAAACAAAAACAATTCTAAATGACTGTGAACAGAGTTGGAGGGCTGCAAGTAGAAAGGAAACAGCGGATTATAAAAGAAATGAATGGAAGCAAAGGAATTAGTGTTGAAAAAATTTGCAGAAGGAGAGTGCAGTGAAGCAATAGAACGTATGCTATATTGGTATTATTTATATATATATGAATGGGTTGTAAAGTTTAGGCAACGAAGGCAATAAACAGCGACAGTGAGAATGTAAAAGTTCAAAGAAGTAAAAGGAAAGAGGGCCTCATTACGTGGAGGATTGCTGGTAGTTGGTGCATTAAAGTTATAGTTCACTTCATTGTACTGACTTCAGAGAACTTACTTCATTCAACTGACTTCATAGAATAAACTTCACAAAACTCTTTTCATATAACTGACTTCATAGAACTCATTTCTTAGAATCCACTTCATAGAACAGACTTCATAGAATCATTTTCATAGAACTGTCTTCGTAGAACTTACTTAATAGAACTGACTTTTTTGAACTGACCTCATAGAACTGACTTCTAACACAGAACTGACTTCATAGAACTGACTTCAGAGAACTTACTTCATTGAATTGACTTCATAGAACAGACTTCACAAAACTCTTTTCATAGAACTGACTTCATAGAAAAGACTTCATAGAATAATTTTCATAGAACTCACTTCATAGATCTCACTTCATAGAACTGACTTCAGAGAACTTACTTCATTGAACTGACTTCATAGAACTCTATGCAACTCACTTCATTGAAATGACCTCGATGTTCGATTTTATATACAAAAAGACCTTAACTATACAAAGACCTAAAATAGAAAACACTCGATTACAGTCGCCGAATCTAATAAATTGCCAAACTTGGACATAAAGAACCATAAAGAACATCTGTGATGGTCTCTCACCAATGAAATGCTGCTGATAAACTTGAAAGCAGCCAACATTGGCAACGACTTCAAGTGCATGAAAATGCCCGCGTGAGCCATAAGCTATCCCATTGCTAAGTGGTAAATGCCATGTAGAAGCAACTCACATCTCTCTCTTTCGTGGATAATGTTACAGATTATTATGGGTTTTAGTTAAGCATCGCAGCGCATCGCATTGCGGCGGATCAGATGGCAGCACCAAGACGTGCTCTATGATGTGTTGCAACGTGTTGTTATGCGAGCTGTTGATATTGCTAGTTGTTGTTGTTATTGTTGTAGTTTTTGTTGTTTTGTGCACATTATTACACAGTATTGTGGCACTAAATTGTTGTAATTTAATTTACCACACCAGCCTAAACGTTATCATTACTGCATAGCGTGTCTTGCAAGTTCTCAGCGTTATTTTTTCTATACTTTTTTTTATCGTTTTCATAGCAATTTTTGTATACTAAGAGCTGTTTGTATGACTGTGGCCATTGGAATTTTTATGCATATTTGTCATAGTTTGTGGTGTGCGCTGAAAAGAGTGGTAAAGTTGTAGTTTTGCTGAGATTTTCAGTTCATTCTTTCATTATCAATTTATAAAAAACTTCTTATATTCTGAAAAAAAATTTTGTAAAATTTAACTTCAGAAATTTGACTAAAATTTATGACTGAAATCCTCAAAAGTTCAAAATTAAAAATTTAGTTCACAGAAGTTCACAAATTTGACTTGAAAGTTCAAAATATTAAATTTAGTTCACAGAAGCTCACAAATTTGACTTAAATTTATAGTTGAAATCCGGAAAGTTCAAAACTGAAAATTTAGTCAAAAGGTGACAATGTTTCTTTACCATTTTTAAAAGATTATAAGATCAGAAAACAAAAAATTAAGTACGTCATGTTACTATGAATGACCCTAGAGGTCATTCTATTCGTTCTATGCCCATATGAACATTTGGATGGGTCACAAATAATTTCACGCGGTGTTATAAGACTTTTTAAAAAAATATTAGCCACATGTTTTGTACGATTTTATAGTTAAATTATTATCTTCCTTTAAAATATCATCAAAAACAATGTTTTTCGTGTTGACAAATTCGGAGATGTAATATTAAAGTCTATAAATTTGACCTAAAGTTCTCATCAGAGAATTTAAAAATCTTAGCCACATATTTGGTACGATTTTTCAAATATATGGTCATACTAAATACTACAAATTTGACTTTAATTTCTTCTCAGATTACGTGAAAAACCCGTTAGTCACATATTTTCTAAAATTTTTCAAAGTTTTACTACTTTTTGTCATAAAAACATCATCAAGAAGCGTTGATTTGCTTTTCCGATTTTTATTTTATATAAAAAATTGTGACTTTCACACGCTAAAGATGCAATTTTAGGTACACTAATTTATCTAATTTTAACTTAAAATTAATAATAAAATAATTCATTAGATATTTTTTGCAATTTTTAAAGCTGTGCCATAAAAATATTATTAAAAAAACGTTGCTTTACTTCTCTGATTTTTTTTAAGTAAAAAAAATGTGTCTCTCTCAAACTAAGGAAGCAATTTTTAGTACATAAATGTGTCTAATTTTAACTTAAAATTACTAATAATATAATTCATCATATATTTTCTGGGATTTTTCAAAGTTGTACTCTGTGCCATGAAAATTTCATCGAAAAACGTTGCTTTTCTTCTTCATTTTATTAAAAAATGTCTCTTTCTCAAACCAAAGATGCACTTTTTAAAACATAAATTTGTCTAATTTAAACTTAAAATTGTTAATAACACAATTCTTCACATATATTTTTGCGATTTTTCAAAGTTGTACTATGTGCCATGAAAATATCATCAAAACAGTTGCATTTCTTCTGTGATGTTTTGTTTTTAATAAGAAAATAACGCCTTTTTCAAACTAAAGCATGCAACTTTGAGTCCGAAAATATATCTATTTAGTTTTAACTAAAAAATACTAGTCAAATAATTCATCGCATATATATATCCATTCTTAAAATTGTCAAATAAAAATCCCATCAAATAAAGTTGATTTTCTTCTGCGATATTTTTTCAATAAGAAAATAATGTATTTCTCAAGCGTGCGGTACAACTTTTAGTCTGTAAGTATGTTTAATTTAAACATGAAGTTAGTAATAAAATCATTCATCACATATTTGTTGTGATTTTGCAAGGACTTGTTCTCAACAGAGCATCGTTTGAAAATTGTATGTTAAACAGAAGACTTAAGACACAAACGCACCACTGCTGTTTCCTTTAACTGCTTAAGATTTAATCTTTCAATTCAGTTAAGTTCAGTTCAAGAGTTTACCTAAGAAAACCAACAATCACATCAATTTATTGCAACAAAATGAATTTGTTGCATGGCAAATACTAATTGATGCCACACAGCGCTGCCAGCGAATTGCCCAATGTGCACATTTCAGGCACACAGCGTCATGGTTTTCCAATGATTACAATGCAATGCAACGCTTTAATTGAACACTGGGGAGTAAATAAAAGCGCCAAAGAACCTTAAACAAAGCAAATGAAAAAGAAAATGAAAATCTATCAAAAATGTTTCCGATTTTGAATGCGTGACATTGAGACAAGCGCGCTGCAACACGCTCTGCGAGAAAAATCACTATATGGACAAAGGGGCAACAGCAAATCGAAAAAAGGTAACAAATAGACAGAGCCGCAAATAGACAAACTAATAGACTGGCCAACAGTGCCAGACAGAGCGACAAAAAACGCTCATAAGCGACATGAACCAAGTGCGCAACGTTGGCCAACAAAGCCGCCAGAGCAAACCATTTCACGCTGTGCCTGTCACTCGGCTGGCTGACTGACTGACTGACTGCTCGGCTGCTCGGCTGGTGCACCATAATAAATGATGCCGCCACAACTCTGATAAGATTGACAGCGTGCAACAGTGTTCAAGGGCTGATGGCGGCTCGCTTCGCTGGCTATGATTGGCATTTAACGAAAGTGCCAAATATGGACAACGAGCAGACGCCAATGCAGCAATGGACAAGGCGAGCAAAATCAAAAGCGACTGCAACATTTGATTGACTTGTGCTATGCGCCAGCAGCGTCAGAGCGCCAGCCACTAATTGAGCGACAATTTACGCAATGCCAACAAATAACAACAATTGATACTTCAACAATTGTGCCAAGCAACAATGATGCGACTGAGTGATGCGACTTTGCTGCAACTGACCACGCAAGTGTCGGTTTGTTGCAAGGCTTTTGTTATTTGCCTTAGAAAATCTTGGGTTGTTACAATTGTGATGGGGTTTTTGCTTATTGTGTGTTAGAGTGACCATGTAAATAATTTTATTTGTGGAAATTTGTTATTGTCTGAGATTGTTTTATATAATGTATATTTTTTGAATTTAAATACAAATTTTTTATATATTATATATTTTGAAATTATTTAAAAAAATATTTAGGACTAATTTTTAGTTGTTTTTATATTTCGTTTATAATGAAAATAATTATAAATATAAATTGTAAGGGAATTTTTAATTATTTTTGGTAGAAAATGATAATTTAATGCTTGCTGTCGACTAGAGTGACCATAAAATCAATTTAATTTGTGGAAATTCCTTATTGCTTGAGATTGTTTTATATGTATGTATATTTTTTGAATTAATATATCTTTTCTTTTTTATATATTTTTTTACATATTTTATATTTTATGAGTTTTTTTGAACTAAGTTTTAATTTTGTTTATATTTCAATTATAATGAAAATATTTATAGGTAAATAAAAATTGTAGGGGATGTTGTTGGTAAAAAATATTAGTATATTACTTGCTGTGGACTAGAATGACCATATAATTCATTTCATTTATGGCAATTTTTAATTGCTTGAAATTCTTTTATATGAATGTAAATTTGTTCAATTTATATATTAATTTTTTATTTTTTATATATTTGTATATTATTTAAAAAAATATTTTGGACTAATATTTAATTGTGTTTTGATATTTAAATTATAATACCTAAGAATATTTATAAACAAAAATTGCTTATGATTTTTAATTTTTTTGGTAGAAAATATTAGCATATCTATTGTTTGATGTGGGCTAGAGTGACCATATAAATTACACAAAAATTCATAACTTATATTTATAAATATTTTCATTATAAATGAAATATTAAAAAAAATTAAAATTTATTCTAAATAATTTTTTAAATAACACAAAAAATATATAAAAAAAACTTTATATTTTGATTTAAACATTATTATTATATACGAAATAATATCAATATTAAAATATAAAGTTTATATTTTTTACATGCTTTGTGTTATTTAAAAAATATTTAGAACTAATTTTTATTTTTTTTAATATTTCATTTATAATGAAAATATTTGTAATTACAAATTGTTAGGGGTTTTTAAATTTGTTTGTAGAAACTGTTAGTATATTGCTTGCTGTAGACTAGAGTGACCGTATAATTCATTTAATATCTGGAAATTTTTATTTGAGTGACCATAAAATTAATTTAACTTATGAAAATTTCTTATCGATTGAGATTGTTTTATAAGTTTATATATTTTTTATATACTTTTTGTATATTTTTTTAATATTTTTAACTAATCTTAAGTTGTTTTTATGCTTCATTTATAATGAAAATATTTTTAAATACAAATTGTAAGGGATTTTGATTGTTTTTGGTAGAAAATGTTAGTACAATGCTTGCTGTGGACTAGAGTGACCATATAATTCATTTAATTTGTGTAAATTGTAAATTGCTTGAGATTGTTTTTATGTATAGTTTTGAATGTAAATATACATTTGGAATATATTTTTTTATATTATTTTAAAAAATTATGTTGAACTATTTTCAGGTGTTAATGAAACTAATGAAAATAAATTAATTTAAATATTTAAATAAAATAATTTTCAGTTGTTTTTTATTTAATTAATGAAAATTAATTAATCTTATATTTAAATTGAATAATTATAAATACAAAATGTAGGTGATCTTTACTTTTTATGTAGAAATTGTCAGTTAAATGTCAGTCAAATGTCAGTCAACAATTGTTACTGCGGACCACGGCAGCTTTTAGTTGTCCACCTAATTTCTTACTTCTGCTTTAAGTTTTCTAATTTCAATTTTATTTCTCTAACTGGTCACCCTAAAGCCATACTTTTTTCACTTACCTAAAATCACTGACAATCTTTTATTAACAATTTTCATTTTTCCAACAATCGGCAGCGTGCCTAAACGTGCGTGAGAATTGTCATTAATACCGACGATAATATATGGTAGCAACAACAACAACAACACTAATATTAACAACAATTGTTACTGCAACCGTTTGGCAACAAAGGCACAGCATCACATTTTTGCACTTAATTAATGCGAACACATCAGCGCGCCGACCAACAAAGCCGTCGACAGTCGTTGGTGCCTGAATGCGTTTGTTCGTATAGCAGACGGACGGACGTACGGACGAACGAACGCTTCTACGAGTTCTTTCTACGCAGTGCAGTTGCCTTAAAAGGCTGGGCGCTATTGATAGTGGCAGCAGTTGTCGTTGTTTTTTTTTAATGCTTATTGTTGTTGCTGCAGAAGAAGAAAATTGTTGCCAGGCGCTTAGAAATTAACTACGTGTATCGCTTAGAGCGTTTTGGTTGCCCTCAATGTGCCACCAATTGGTGGCCACCACACTTCCTTCTGCCATGCGAGGTGCATGTTTCGACTGCAGCCAACCTCCACTTTTCCACTGTGGCGCTGTTTGCTGATGGGCGCATTTTGCCCATCGCCATTGCCACAAAACCAATTGGCCCGGCACATTGTGGTGCGTGCATGCTTTGGCATTTGTATTGCTATTGCCATTCGCTGTCACTTGTTGTTGTTGTTGTTGTTGTTTGGCCCCTTTAGGCTATCATGCCGGAGCGTTTAGCGTGCGTATCGTTTAGTGCCAATTGGTCACTATTGTTTGTGGCATCTTGTAAATTCCACTTTATTCTCTTATTATCAGCAGCAGCAGCATTGGCATTTGCCATTGTTGTTGTTGTTGGTTTTTCTTTTATTGGCACCATTATTGTTGTTGCTGCCGCTGCTGCTGTTGATGTTTGCAATGGGCCTTTTGAAGCGAACGAGTGAGTGCGCTCTCTGAAGCATTAAGCAGTTATCTGTAAAAGTGTTTTTGTTGTTGCTTTTAGTTAGTTAATCTTATGCTTGTTGTTGTTGCTGTTTGATTGCTATTGCTGTTGTTGTTGCACATTTTCATCATTTTATTTGGTGTTGGTATGCCAACGTGTCGCCTCGTTCGCTTTGGCATTGTTGACTGTCTGCTGTTGGCTACTGGCTGTTTATATTTGTAGTTGTTGTTGTTATTGTTTAGTTTTTATGGCTACATTGGCAGTTGGCAGCAATTGCCGCATTTGATTTAGTAACTAGCTGATTGCTTTGCCGAGCGTGTAAATATGTCCACGGCAATTGTTTGCTTTTTTCAGCGTTTGCTGCAAATGCCTGAAATTCCTCCACAGCATCGACAGTGTTTATACGGATTGCCAAGAATTTTCGCCGCATCTCATTTTCACACACCTTTTTTCCCCCACCCAAAGCAATTGCTGGTGATTATTGTCATTTGGGACTTGGTTGATGATCTGATGGCATTTGTTGTTGAAGAAAAATGAAACGAAATTTTCAAGTTGGTGCACAGTCAACATGGCTTGGCGGTTGAATTGGAAGTTGTGAAGTCATAGAATCAAACCTTATCTATGTCACACTGTTGTTTCCTTATGGCTTAACTTAAAGTCATTCCAATATATTTGTCATTAAAGCCCTAAAAAAAGCTAAGACCTATTCGTTTAGAACCATCTGTAGGAGGCATTTGACTTTAGGCATAAGAAGGCAGGATCTAACTGCCTTTAATATCGTTTTTCAATGATAAATTATATGTATTTTCATACCCAACTATTAAAAATATATAAAACTAATTGAATAATAAATAAAAATTAAATAATTAAAATAAAAATAAATAATAATAATACAATTTAGTATTGAAATATGTCAATCAAAGCTGTATGAAAAATAAATAATAAATAAAAAATAAATAAAAAATATAAAAACAAATAATAATACAGTTTAGTATTGAAATATGTCAATCAAAACTGTCTGAAAAATAAATAAAAATAAATAAATAATAAATAAAAATAAAATAAATGATAATAGTGGAGTTTAGTATTGAAATATGTCAATCAGAACTGTCTGAAAAATAAAAAAATAAATAAAAAATAAATAAAAATTGAATAAATAATAATAACGGAGTTTAGTATTGAAATGTGTCAATCAAAACTCTGTGAAAAATAAATAAATAATAAATTAAAAATAAATAAATAATATAAAAATAATTAATAATACAGTTTAGTTTTTACATATGTCACTCAAAACTGTCTGAAAAATTAATAAATAATACATATTAAATAAATAAATTAAATAAAAATAAAAAATAATAATATAGTTTAGTATTTAAATTGTAATTTAATTTAAGCCCTAAAGAGAGCTAAGACCAAATCTCTCAGAAACATCTTGAGTTAGCAAGTGACTTTAGACATGAGTAGGAAGCATCCAACTGCCTTCAATATCGTTTTCCAATGATAAATTAGATGTATTTTCATAATAAACTATTTTACTCTCAGTGTTTTGTTTTTTCCTCTTTTATAGATTCTAAAGGATAAACTTTGAAAGGATATTACTGACTTATTTTTGTTTGCAGCAGATGTCATCGCCAAAAGTGGTGTCCATCTGTCAGATAAGCAAATCAGCAACGTTCTAATTCCTCTACAGGCTATCATCAAGGATCTGAATGACATAATAATTTTAATAATAATATTGAATGACAACCTGAGGAAAAAGACGAAGGCGAGTTGGAACAGTTTAGGTACCTGCGCAACTGCCAGCATAATGCTTGGACACACAAACAGCTACAAGATTCGTTCTCTCGCTGTCGCGGAAGAACTACAAAGCCAACGTAGACATACTAACCGGGCTCCGCTTTACAGCGACTGACGCGCAAAAGACTGGCTCCACTAAGTCGGATGAATGAAGGAAATGATGCCAAGGAAACCCTAAAGTACAAACTGTGCTTCTGTTCAGCTATCTTAAGACTACGACTTATCTACTTAGGGGCCCCGTTCTTACTCAACAAAACCTAACCTAAAATTTTCTTTTGCACAGCGCACTTGAAATATTTCCATAGAGATGATGGCAGAGCAGTGGCGCACACAGGGGAGGGTTTTTGGGGTTTAAACCCCCCGAAATATTTTTAGAATAGTACAGAAATTTCATTTATAACACATACTCGACACAAAAATGCTTAAATGCTTTAAAAAAGTGTTTTCTAGACTAACTTTGGGCCGCTGAACACGAAACTCAAGATCAAAAAAATTTTGTAAGAAGCGTTTTCGGAAAATTTTCGAAAAACCATTTTTTCCCCTGTTGTTTCAGTTATGAGCACATATCTCGTATACGAATCATCCGACTAATACAAATTGTCCGTCGATCAGAAGACAATACCTTAGCCTTTCCAGAGATACTGATTGTCCAAATCAGATGAGATTTGGAGAAATTACTGACGGTGAAAGTTGTGAAAAAGTGAATTTTTCAAAAATCATAAATTTTCTAAAGTTTTTTTTAGATAAAATAAATTATCTCCTTTGGTTTTAAAATCTAAGATAAAAGATATGTTATTTGTGCAAATGTTAAGCCTAACATGAATAGAATCGAAAGAAAAATGACAAAGTTATGATGCACTGAGTGAAAACAACAACCTTACATTTATTACACTGCGACAAAAAACAAAATTTGTGTCGAGACCCATCCAAATGTTGATATAGGCCTAAACTAGAGTTCATTCATGGTAACCTGGCATAGTCAGTTTTTCATTTTCTCACCCAAAATCCTTTTTTAAGGACTTTAAAATTTACATACACATTCAAATATTTTTTTTAATATTTGCGGTTGTGCAATGATGAAGATATGCGTATCAAATGAAAGAGAAAAATTGTCTACATCTAAATTTTATTCAATTTAAAAGTTCTCAAACAATTTTCACAAAACCCTCCCCGAAATAAAATCCTGCGTGCGCCACTGTGGCACAGTCATGCCTCATAAATTGCCTGACTTACATTTAATCGTCTCGCCTTTACCACAAGCATCCAATTTTCCTTTTTTCTACCTTTTTCTCCTTTTTTCCACATTAGAATGAAAACTCTTGAACTAACAAGAAAATTGCAAAACAATTCCACACTGCAAAGAACAAAGTCCATCACATCGTCTGAGTCTAATGAGTGAGTCAACTTTCATGCAACTTTCCGCCATCTCAACTGGCCAATTGACATCCAGGTAATTCTAGTTGCGGCTCAAACGACGCCGTTGAACATTTATAATCGCTGACAAACCTTAAACATGATTAACCAGCAAAGCAGCCGTCACAGCGCATTAGCATCAGAATTAATTATGCGTCACTAATCAAAGCGATAACACACGTCAAATTAAGGCAACGTGGCAGCCGCGAACTTGCAGCCCAGTCAAAAGGTACACAAAGCAGGGCGGACAGAAGCCAAGCCGGCCTGCACATAGCTGCGAATAATTAGAACGCAAAAAACGCGCACAACGCACAGCATCCAACGGCGCTCAATGGTTCGAAGCGCAGCATGCAACAGACGCAGACTGCGCAGGCTGCGACTGCCAGCTGCAGCGGCGAGCACGAGACTAGGCGGGATGTGGCAAGATGTGGCATTGCGCCACATTATCCGCGCCTAATCCACTTAAGCGCACACTGCAACAATTCATCATCAGCTGCTGGGCGCTACACACACACACACATACACACACTCATGCAATCATGCATGCGCGCTGCAGGCTAAACTAATTTTAATTTATGCAACAACAAATGCAAACAAACAAAAAAAGTGATTTTATGTAAAACATAAAAGTGCAGTTGAACGATGCCGATCACCAATTGGCGTCTGACCGGCCAAGGCTGCCAGCCCAAACCACCGCCAGGCGGAATGTGCTAAATTCACCATTTGCGGCAATCGATTTCAATTAATTTCAAATATGCCGCAGCCAACCAACCAACCAACCGATCGGCCGACCGACTGGCCGTCTGCTGACTGACTGCTTGGTTGGCGTTAGGAAGTTGCAGTTTCCGCCTCAGTTGCTGCGGCTGGCCAAGGACGTGTGGTATGTGGCCGCGGCGACGTGTTGGCGCCATTGCAACGCCTTCGACTGTGCTCGGCTGCAATGTCAGTAAGTCTTTGTTGTTGTTATTGTTGTTGTTATTGTCGATTATTTGCTTGCAAGTGGCAAATATTAAAAATCGATTCTGCGCGTCGTTTCATAGCTCGCCAAAGGGCATTCGGCGCTGCGTTGCCTGCCTGCAATGAATGGTGCACGTTTATCTCAATTTTAGCGACGCGTTACATTGCCGTTGCCAACGTTCACATAGCGGTAAAATGCGCCGCAAACAGCTGTTGGCATGGTTGAGGTTGAAAAACCAGCACAGTTTGTGTTACAATGAAATTTGTTGACTTCTTTTCATTATTGTTTAGCATTTATTTTTATTGCTTCATAACTTTTTATTCATTATACTTAATTTCATTCATTATAATATTTTTTTAAAATTTTATTTCAATAAAAATATGCTGGAAGAGAGTTTTAGTTTCAAAATTTTAATTTTTAAGAAAATGGAAAAGAATGAACGGTAATTTTAAATTTAGAAACATTTTCGTTTCAGCTGAAAAAAGCAAATATTCTGTGAAAATATTGAGCTAATTTTTTATTTAGCTCAAAATTTTAAACGAACATTTGTTAATAACTAACCAATCAGTCGCGCACACAGGGGAGTTTTGGGGCTTAAAACCTCACACAAAATACAAAAATTGCTAGTACAAAAATATGGTTCCGAATCGTACTCGGCTCAAAAGTTGTACGCAAAAGTCCCCTCAAAATGAAATCCTGTGTGGAATAGTTGGATAGGGGAACATTGCCAATGGAAAGTGAAACTTAATGTCAAGAGCTGAATCACTAAACAGTGGAGAGTGGAGCTGGCCAGATCTACTTCAAGTAGTTGCGAGATTGGGTTCTTGCTAGTCGAAGGAAAGGCAAAAGCTGGGGGTACAATGGACAGCAATCTGTATGTGACTGGGTCCATGCATACTGCCAATAATAATAAATAATAACAATAATAGGGTTTAGTATTTAAATATGTTCATCAAAACTGTCTGAAAAATAAA
Organism: Melieria picta; assembly: GCA_964056695.1. Classification (NCBI taxonomy): domain Eukaryota; kingdom Metazoa; phylum Arthropoda; class Insecta; order Diptera; family Ulidiidae; genus Melieria; species Melieria picta. The sequence continues at coordinate 54,407,462 of OZ057399.1, read as the reverse complement.
TAAAAATAAAAAAATTAATAAATAATAAATCAAAAAGAAATAAATCAAATACAAATGAAAAATAATAATAATAGTTTTGTATTGAAATATGTCAATCAAAACTGCCTGAAAAAAAATAAAAATAAAGTAAAAATAAACAAATAATAAATAAAAAATAAATAAATAAAATAAAAATAAATAATAATAATAATAGAGTTTAGTATTTAAATATGTTAATCAAAACTGTCTTCAAAATAAATAAATATAAATAACTAATTAATAAATAAATAAAAATAAATACAAAAATAAATAAAAAATAAATAAAAATAAATAATTAATAAATAAAAAATAAATAAATAAAATAAAAATAAATAATAATAATAGAGTTTAGTATTTAAATATGTCAATCAAAACTGTCTGAAAAATAAATAAAAATAAATAAAAATGATTGAATCATATATAAAAAATAAATAAATAAAATAAAAATAAATAATAATAGAGTTTTGTATTGAAATATGTCAATCCAAAGTGCCTGAAAAATAAATAAAAATTAATAAATAAGAAATTAATAAATAAAATAAAATAAAAATAAATAATAATAATAGAGTTTAGTATAAAAATGTGTCAATCAAAACTGTCTAAAAAATAAATAAAAATAAATAAATAGTAAATAAAAAATAAATAAATGAAATAAAAATAAATAATAATAATAATAGAGTTTAGTATTTAAGTATGTCAATCAATACTCTCTGAAAAATAAATAAAAATAAATAAAAGCGAATAAGCACTTATAACTAACAAATATATAAATAAATAAGGAATAAATTAGTAAAATAACAATAAATAATTATAATAGAGTTTAGTATATAAATATGTCAATTAAAACTGTCTGAAAAATAAATAAAAAAAAAATAAATAATAAAAAAAAAATAAATAAATAAAATTCAATTAATTAATATTAGTAGAGTTTAGTATTGAAATATGTCCATAAAAACTATTTGAAATTCTTGTTTGTGTCTCTTTTGTGTTCTCTGATCATTACTGCAGCACTTCAGGTATGAAATTTTAACAAAAGTCCAAAGCTGAAAACACCACATAATAATATAAAAAATACTTACGTAACATTTTTCAAACGGCTTGACTTTCAATTTTGTTCAAACCGGCAATGAAAAATAACAAAATTACTAAATACAAAACACATTGAAATACTTTTACTCAGTTGGTTTTCTTTTCAGTTTACATTTATTTTTTAATTTTTTACTTATTGATTTCGTGTAAGTTTTTATGGTTATTTTCAAAAGCCAAAAATCACTACAATTAAGTCAGCTTAAAAATACTTTTTTTATTACTATTTACAATTAACATTTCATGCATTGTTGCTGCCTACAATTATTGTTAAAGAAAAATCATAATTGCTTGTGATTTATTGCTATCATTGCAGTAGAGCTGGCAAAAAAAAATTTATGAAAATAAATTCAAAAATAAAAAAAAACAAAATAAACGCAAATACCGACATGTGATTACAAAATTTCATTGTGGCGTATCAAAGCGTGCAAATGTGAGCGAAATCGAAGCAGAGAAAGAGAGACAAAATTACAAAAATACAAAAAAACCAAAAACACAAAGAAGACACACACAGGGTAAACAATTATTAAAAAAAAAAACAAATTTTAACAACATTTTATTGCTTGAGGTTTGTGAGAAATGGATAAACATTTTCATTAACAAGTGATATTTAAAAAAAAATTTTTTTTTTCAAAGTTAACTTTTCATTTGTGAGGGCAACAATAAATACGAATAGTGAATTGTGAAAAAGAAGCAAAAATCAAAAGCAATTTGGCGCTTATGCAATTAAACACTTTCACTGCCCATCGAAGCACTCATACACAAACAAAATATATTTTTTGTATTTTTTTAATAAAAAAGATATTTTCATATTTTTTCATGTGTGTGTTTTTGTTGCCCTATTCATGCTTCATGTAGCAAAAATACGCCAATTTTCATGCACATTTATTTTCCTCTCTCTGCCCCTCTGAGACACTCACACACGCACACACACAGGCTCAGTGCACGCTCAGCTCGCCACGTTAATCATAATTATGCCGCAATTATACGCAATCGAAATTAAAAGCATTAAATGTACTTAATTTAATTATGCTCTAAAGCACACTAACAATTTCCTTGCTTATGTGATGTCGAATGCTGCTTACACACTATGAGTGTTCGTTTCGCTTAGACAATTGGCTCTTTACATCTACGTATGTATGTAGCTATGTATGTGTTTCGTTTGATGCGGCATTTTTTCATTATTTATTATAAACTAATGTGAAAAGTCTTGCGCAGCCGCTTCCGCTTCCTCGGCGCGCTCTCACTCGCTCACTTCACTAATGTTTCGAACTGAACAAAAGTCCGCACTTGAGTCCAAGTCTTAATGCCAAGTTTTAGCTTAAGTCATAAGCTTATGATTAATCTTACCAATGCATTGTTTTTGTATAATGTATATTTTAAAAATATTTAAATTCCACTTAAAGAATACCGCTTAAAGACTACACTCCCTAGGAGCTAATGTGCACTTGGATTTAGCTTTGAATTTTCATTGTTTCTGGTTTTTGTTTCGTTTTTATAAATGTTTACTTAATTCTACTGTACGCACTATTGACTTAAACTAATTTCATATCATTACTTTAATAAATGGTTTGCTTAATCAGTAAGAATTTCGTATTGCATTTAAATTGAGAATTTATACTTCAAGTATGGTTTCGCTTATTACTCGCTTATTATTTGTATGTGTTTGTGTTTTTCGTTGCTCAGTACATCATGCCGGGATGTACGGCGCCGCCGCGCTGAAAGTACACATTCGGATTGCTGCTCAGTGTTGGTTCCAGCGTCGTGTAAAGATTGGTCTCATCGGGTCGTATAAATAAGCCTGAGCGCAATAAATCAAAGGAGAGATAATTGAAATGTGAATTAGTGGCATAAATATTCAGATAGCAGTAATTAATAATTTAAAATAAATATAAATAATAAAACAAAAATAATTTAAGATTCTAAATAAAGCAAATTGAAGCAGAGATTTTATTAAAATTGTTAGTCATTAAAATTGTAAATTATTAAAATTATTATATGAAATGATATGTTACATATTATTTGAAATAGAGAATTAAAGCAGGAAAAAATTAATAATTATTAACTAATAAATGTTTTCATTTTTAAATCATTAATTAATAATTGTTTTAATTATTTGAATTATTTCTGTTAATACATATTAAAAGCATTATTAATTATTTATGTTTTTAATTATTTGAATTTTTTTAAATATTAAAGAAAACATGAAAACGGAGAAAAATGATTAATTAATACATTTTTTTAATTATCTAAATTATTTCTGATGTCAAATATTAAATAAAGAATTTAAGCAAAAATTAATTTATCAATTAGTTGTTTTTTTTAGATATTAAATAATGTATTATAGCGAAAACATTATTAAGCATTAGATTTTGGAAAATTATTTATTCATAAATTTTGTAATTACTTAAATTATTTCTGATGTCATATATTAATTTAAGAATAAAAACAAGAAATTTTTTATTTTTTTTATTTATTTTTTTATAAATATATTTTCTTATATTTTTTAATATATTAAATAAAGCATTAAAGCGAAAAAATTATTGAGCATTAAAATTATTAATTAATAAATTTTGAAATTACTTTAATCACTTGTGATGTCAAATATTTCATAAGAAATTTAAACAAGAAAAATTATTAATTATGAAATTTCAAAAAATATAAATAAAGCATTGAAGCGAAAACGTATTCAGTATTGAATGATTAATGTTTAAATGATTAATTAATAAATTTTGTAATTGTTTAAATTATGTTTGAAGTCAAATATTAAATAGGAAATTAAAACATAAACAAATTTTAGTAAATATATTTTTGAATTATTTAAATTTTTGGATATTAAATTGGATATTAAATAAAGCATTAAAGAGAGAAAATTATTAAGCATTGAAACGGGGAAAAATGATTAATGAATAAATTTTGTAAATATTTCAATTATTTGTGAAGTGCAATTTTAAATAAAGAGTTTAAACAAGAGAATTTACTATGAAATATCTTTATCTCAATTATTAACATTTTTTTAGATATGAAATAAAGCATTAAAGCGAAAAAATTATTAATCATTAAATGGGAGAAATTTTTTATTTATTTAAATTTTTCTGTTATTCAACAAAAGAATAAGCCAAAGAATTAATAATTTTTAAAATGTTTTATGTTTAATTTAAGTGTTTTAAAATTTTAAAATAAAGCATAAAATCGAAAAAATTTGTAGGCAATTAAATGGGGAAAAAATTATTAATGATTTATTTTTTAAATTATTTTAATTTCTTGTGAGTTCAAATATTGAACAAGAAATTAAAGCAGCAAAAATTATAAATTAATATATTTTTGAATTATTTAAGTTCTTTTAGATATTAAAAAAAATATTAAATCGAAAAAATTACTAAGCTTAACTAGGCTTTAACGGGGAAAAATTATTAATTAATTAATTTTGTAATTATTTTAATTACTTGTGATGTCAAATATTACATCAGGTATTAAAACAAGAAAAATTATTCAATTATTAATTAATAATTTTTAAAAATATTTAACAAAGCATTAAAGCAAAAAAATTATTAATCATTAAATGGAAGAAAATTATTAATTAATGAATTTTTTCATTATTTAACGTTTCTGATATTCAACAAAGTAATAAGCCAAACAATTAACTAATAATTTTTTTAATAATTTAAATTTGTTTAGATATTAAAAAAATTAAAGCGATAGCTTTAAGCAGCATTAAATAGGAGAAAATGATTCATTGATTAATTTTTGAATTATTTTTTCTGATATTCAACTAAATAATAAGCTAAAAAAATTATAATTTTTAAAATTTAAAATTTAAGTGTTTTCAAATTTTAAAATACAGCATTAAAACGGAAAAAATACTAATTAAATTATTTTTTAAAATTATTTTAAAAAGTTGTGATGTTAAATATTACATCAGGCATTAAAACAAGAAAAATTCTTAAATTATTAATTAATAATTTTTTAAAATATTTAACAAAGCATTAAAGCAAAAAAATCATTAAATGGAAGAAAATTATTAATTAATGAATTTTTTCATTATTTAACTCTTCTGATATTCAACAAAGTAATACGCCAAACAATTAATAATTTTTGAAATTTTTTATTTTTAAATAAAGTGTTTAAAAATTTTAAATAATGTAACAAAGCGAAACAAATTTTTAACTATAAAAATAAGAATTTTTGAATTTTCCAAACAACATATCAAACAAAGCATTAAAAGACATTTTAAGTTTTTAATTTGATTCAGAGAACTGTGAACAATTGATACAAATTATCTAAGTGACTGCGTAACACAAGAAGACAATGCAAGAATACTCTGAAAAGTTTCCCACTTAACAAGGTAGGTAGATATAACTGAATGGCCACATAAACTCTTATTGGGTCCTTGGCAATGCCAGATGTAGATCCTTTTAGCAAAAAGCAGTTAAGATCAGGCATTAACTTAAAGATTATCATTAGCATACTTTTAGGCTGCTTTATGCTTAAATATTTTATAAGTTTCTGAGGACTATTAGGCTGTGGAGCGAAAAAGGTTTTTAGTCTAAATCAAAGTACTCTAAAATGGCTGATTGCACTAATTACGAGGCATAGAAACTTCAAATATCCCTTTACATAGAAAGTTTCACTATTTTGGGTGACATTCAGATTTCCTACATTGAAATCAGTAGGTTCCTAAAAATGTATTAATATCAGTGATTTGTGATATTTTTTACATCTTTTGGGAAACAGTCAACGTGAACCAAATTTGAACTGGGCTTGACACATGGAAACAACGCCTAAAAGTTTGCAATACAATATTTTGGTAGCAACAACTCTTTTCAATATATTCACTGGTAATCAAAGCAATGCAGTTTTGAGGCATACTTTTGGGCTGATTTTGTAATTCGAAAACAATTTAAGAAGTTTATTAAAAGAATTAAAATTCGGTGGCAAATAAATGAATAAATTTTCATAGCTAAAACAATATATATGTTTAAAAATAATACTATAGTCTTTTGTAAAAAAATATTTCAAAATATAACAAAAAAATAACAAATATAGCAAATATTTTATGAAGAACAAATTTATAAAACTTACTAAACTATTCCACAAAATAATAGATTCCAATTAACCAACTAAAAGTGTATAGAAAAGTGCAGTGCGTGCGTGAAGATTGACAATGTCAAGTGACTAAAGCTCGACTTGAATAATACAAATACATATACATAAATAATGTATGTATGTATGTATGGGGAGCGTACAAACCTTACCTGGATAGCGTAGTGTTTGTGCGATATGTGCTTGTGTCATGGATGTCAACGAGTTGCCCAACTGTTTAAGGGTCGGTGGTGAGGGCAACTGTGTCAATGTTGGCGGTGGTAATGGTGGTGGCGGTGGTGGTGGGGGTTGTGGATAGAAACAGAACGGGTGCGCTGATAAGTGTGCTGGAAAATAGTGATACATACGTGTATAGCTCGGTGGTGCGGCGGTGACCAATGCAACGCGATCTGATTTGCGAGTTATTCATGTTTTTTTTGTTTTTTGGTTTTTGTTTGCATTTATTTATATATGTAAATATATATGTATTTTTTTGATATATGTTGTTTGCATTTGTGTATCCATATCCACATTATATCCAAAAGCACACAACCAGGAAGATATTTAAAAAGGAATAAAAAAACAAAACACACACACATGTACATATAAACATTGGTATTGTTGTTGTTATTTTATGATAAATTTTTAACGTTTATTTACAAGTGTACAATATAAATATTGCACAATAAATTGTGGTTGTGAGTTGATGATTGTTGTTGTCGGTGATGAATTGATGATGAAGTTGATGATAACGATGACGTTGGTAGTGGTAATGATGGTTAATTAAAAAAAAAATGTGTGATTGGCATTAATTGGTATTTTGATGAAACATCACCGGAAGCGCAACAAACACAGAAAACACCAAAAAATGCAAATTATATATTTTTTTGTAATTTGAAATTTTTTATATAATTTTTTTGTTCATTTTATTTCATGTTCAGTTTGTGGGTAGATTTATATAATTTTTTAATATTTTGTATTATTATTTTTTATGGCCCAATGTGTGCATTTGATTGACGAATGAGTTGATTGATTGTTTAGTTTAATTGGTTGTGATTTGATGTGATTTAAAAATTTAAATTTAAATAATGACATAGTAACATTGGCGTTGACGTTCAGTTTGTAGTATGTTGATGAGTTCAACATTAGTTGTTGTTGCATTAAAATGTTTAATATTTACATATTTTATATTTATTAATTAATATTTTTTTTTAAGTGTAAGGAGTTTTTGGTTTTGTTGTAATTATAATAGATTTGAAATTTAAATGTTGGTTTTTTATGTGCATATTGATTGTGTTGTGGGTGAAGCAAAAACAATGAAAACAAAAATAAATATGAAAAATGAATTAATGACTTTGGAATTTGATAAAAACATGGGTGAAATTTTTGTAAATAATTTTCAGTAGACTTAATTGGTTTGATAAAATAATATGAGTGTATAATGATTAGTTTTTATATATGTAACTTAAAAAATAGTTGAGCTATAGGAAAATTTGTCACACAATTGAAATAAAAGAAATTCATTATTATTGTAAATTAAAGATTTAATCAATGTGTTACATTCACAAAAATTGCTTTCAGTAACTTTTTTCTTTTAATCAGCAGTTTTTATTTAGTTCGACCGACTTTGGTTAGACAGAATTGAAATCGTGTTAAAATATTTGACTTATATGTTTGAAAAGAAATCTATACACATCATAAAAAAATTGGATTCAATATTTTAAACCAACCTCAGACCTAAATAAAAACTCTAAATTTAATTCTCTCGAACTTTTGCTGAATTTATCAAACTTAATGCAACCATAACTTAAACCATAACTTAATTTCAATGATGTACTAGTCTCGAAAGGTTTACGCTCTGCAGTTTTTATTTGGTTCGAGCGACTTTGGTTAGACAGAGTTGAAATAGTGTTAAAATATTTGACTCATATGTTGGGAAAAAAGCTACCCTCAAAAATAAAAAAATTAGATTCAAAATTTTAAACAAACCCAAACCTAAGTAAAAACTCTAAATTTAGTTCTCTTGAACAGTTTTTGTTTGGTTTGATCGAGTTTGATTAGACTGAGTTAAAATCATGTAAAATTATTTGACTAATAAAATTATTTGGCTACATATCTCATAAAAAAAATAATTGATTCAATATTTTAAGTAAACCCAAACCTTAAAACTCTAAATTTAGTTCTCCCAAACTTTTTTGAAATATATAAAATCCAAAATGTAATTTCAAATGTTATACGTCCAGCACTTTTTGTTTGGTTCACTGGAGTTTGGATAGACAGAGTTGAATTCGTGTTAAAATATTTGATTCATTAGTTTGAAAAAAGTACCATAATAAAAAAAATTATTAATTATCAATAATTCAAACCAACCAAATTATTTGGCTACATACCTCATAAAAAAATATTAGATTCAATGTTTTAAATAAACCCAAACCTTAAAAATCGAAATTTAGTTCTCCCAAACTTTTTCGAAATATATAAAATCCAAAATGTAATTTCAAATGTTATACGTCCAGCACTTTTTGTTTGGTTCAATGGTGTTTGGATAGACAGAGTTGAATTCGTGTTAAAATATTTGATTCATTAGTTTGAAAAAAGTACCTACATACATAATAAAAAAAATATTAATTATCAATAATTCAAACCAACCTAAAAACCTCAAATTCTATTTTTCTTCTACTTTACCTAAATATTTAAAATCTATAATATTCAATTTAATTTTCACTTAAAACACAAATAAACAACAATCAAATGTTCTTTTATGTTAAACTCTGTTGCATTCATTTAATTAAAATAATAAGGCTTTAACTAAAGTAAAAAGTTCTAGCGCAAATTTCTTCCCACCGAGTGAAGTTCAACATTCTACGGCTGCCTTCTGCTGCCGAATCGTCGACGCATTCATTTATCTTCATCAAATTAGACTACAGCACGCTTCAGCCCGCAGCTGGTCAGTCTAATTTTCTAACCTCAATAATTAGACACACCACAAGCCCTTCGGCCTTCCCAACACTCACTCACTCACACACACACACTCATTCACTAACTCACTCACACCTGAGCTGTTAACACTTTCCACACATGAACACTGCACATCTCCTTCTTCTTCTTCTTCCTCTACGGCATCCACTTTAGTATATGTGCCAAGTATTTATTGAGCATACAGAAAATAATTGATTAACGTTTGGCTTATTTATGGTCCGACGGCACTGCAGTTGCGTCCATTGTCGGCTTGAATATGTGTCAGTGTTACGTGTACTCGTGATGTGCGGCGCTGCGCTTCGCACCATTAACCCAATTCTTGGCTCATTTCACTAAATTCTTTAATTGCCCACAAAGCACAAATCGTCAGGCGTGCGTCAGTGTGAGTGTGCGCAGCAAAACGGGAATTTGTTAAAGGTTGAGTTGATTAGTGTCTAATTTGGTATTTTTCGTATGTATTTTTGAAAATTTGAGGGATTCAGACAACATTTAAAAATTTAGACTTAATTATGGGAAATTAAGTTGATTGCTTTATTTAGTGGCAATTGAAGTTCTTAGCTGGATTGAGAAAAGTGAGAAACTAATGAAACAGGCACTGTGCTAAAGTAAAAAATGTGTAAAAAACTAGCAAAATGTTTATATATTTTTTTTGATAGTCAAACAATGATAAATTATTACCAAGAATATTGCTTAATCCTGTCATTGACTTCACAATGAAAACATGCAAATCAAAGCTTGCAGATTGCAGATTTATCTGCTTGGATCTAAAGTGAATTTTAATCCAGTGTTTCAAGTTCAAGTTTATACAAACAAAGCCCACATAGTAAAGAGACCGACAAATGCTTGAAAGCATTAACTGGTTGAAAATAAAAATCATAAAAAATCAATGCTAAAATTTGCAGACAGATTTCACATGATTGGGGCATTGTGTGTTAAGAAAACAGATCAAACAATGGTTTAAGTTCACAAACAGAAAATGTACAACAAAACAAAATGAAGGATTTATACAGAAATCGGCTTAATAACAAAAGATTGCGAGCAGGTAGAAATTTAAAACCATAGAAGGACATGAGAACGAAGGTTAAAAGTGGAGTGACCATGTTTTGAAAGAACTTAAATATTTAGTCCCAGAAGATATTTGCAACTTCTGATTGTTTATAGAAATGTATTATTGTTCTCTTTGACCAAGTCTGGAACAGTTTCTATAACTGATACCTTAGCCTGAAATAGGCTGGAAGTCTGAATGAGTATTCAAAGCCCAAACTCTCCGCAAATATAAATAAATAAAATTTAGACCCCTTTGACTAGATTGGGCGTGTATTCCTTAAACAAAGCTGACAACCCTTCCTCCTAAATTTTCCATTCTAACAGCGCATATTTCACTCATTTTCCACTCGCTTTTGTGTGCCTGCCGCATGTTTACGTCACTTAAAACATTTTTCATTATTGTTGCAGCAGTTTGAAATTGGCAACTAATCATGGCATTGTTGTTATTATAGTTGTTGTCAGTTGTTTTTGTTGGCAACAGTGCGTAATTTATTATGGCAATTGACTGTGTGGTGGCAAACGAAATGAGTTTTTAATTTTTTAGGCATCGAACAAACGGCACAGCACAATCAGCCAACCAAACAACCAACCAACCAGCCAACCAACCAAACAACCACTAAGACACAAAGCATCAACCACACAAAAGCAAAAACTACAATAACAATAAAAACTACAGCAAACCCAGCAGAGAAATTTAGCAATTACATTAAATTGTGTTAATGGCACATGCACACTAACACATGCCGGCAACAACACCGACAACAACAACAACATCAACCAACTAACCAACCAACACAAAGTCAGCGCAATTGCGTCTAATTGCAACAAGCTGCAACCTACACACATTTGAGTATTGACGCATTTGTACTGCGTGCTGCTGTATGTGTATGTGTATGTGTGAGTGTAAGTATGTGTTTGTGCGTTGGCGCAGCGGTCATGCTTTCGTTGCAAATTTGCATTTTTTTTCCGCGTCTCTGTGTGCTTCTTTTTCCTTGTCTCACTATTCAGTATTCGCGTTTGCAACTTGCTGTTGTTGTTGTTGTTGCTTTCTTTTGCTTTCTAATGCCTTCAAGAATCGATGCGCTATACCCAATGCAATTAAGCGCACTTTTCTTCACACTTTTACATCTTCTTTTCAGCAGCTTTTGCGCGCGCTGTTTCTTCCATTTAATGTTGTCTGCTTGTTGGCCATTGCTGTCTTTTGTTTTCTGCTTTGGCCATTTGGTTTGCTATTTGTTGGCAAATGTGGAATTATGTGTCAGAAAATGAAATTACCGCACAAATGCACATGCAGGCTCAATACACACTCACACACACACACACATATTTGCTTGTGCCTATGAACTAGTTTTATGCGCTTGCGGTGTCCGTCGTTAATTACACTGGCGGCCAGTTGTTATGTCAGCAAAAACGCAAAAACAAATGTCTTTCATTTCTTTTTTTAAACTTTTCAGCAATAGAAATTCTTTGAATTTGGTTAATAGCTCAAACTGACCTAACCACCTAACACACTGGTAATATAACAGAAGATTTAAGACACAAACTTGTTAAGTGTATGGCGCAAATTTTCAGCAGTTTTGCATGCTGGTTGTATGTTAAGAGGTTCAAAGAAATGTAATGACGAGATAGAAAGGTTAAATTTAAAAATTGTGGATATCTTCAATGAATAAGTTTTGATTAATTTGGGAGAATCTTTTAATTCGAAAAACTTATTTGAAAATATTTTTGGGTAAAAGTTAAAAATATATTTAAAAAATTTTAAAAGAAAATTAATTATTTAAAATTAAATTAGAAATTAAATAAAAATTAAATTAAAATTAAATTTCATATAAATCATAATTAACTATTTAATTAGTTAATTAATTAAATAAGATATTGCATAAAAAATTGGATCAATTAATAATTTGTTTACTTGATTTAGTTTTAGATTTTTTTACTTTTGTTCATATATAAAAAGTAAAATTATTAATTCATTGATTAACCAGTTAATTAATTAATTAAATTTGTTACTTATTAACAAATATCACATAAATTATAATTAGTAATATAAGAAGTAATTAATCAATTGATTAACTAAATATTATATAATTATAATATTTAATTCTTAATTAATAATAACAAAATACTTAAGGGTGTTTGAGTAAACTTCAAATTATAATTAAAAACAATGCATTCATAATTAATTAATTCAAATTGAAAAATATTATTTATTTGTTTATGAAACGAAAATAAATATTTATTTTAATTTGAAATACTTAGTTATTAATTAATTGTTATTTTTTAATTTAATTGACTGGCACGACAGCCCGCTTACGCGAGACTAAGGCCTAGCTTCCCGCAACCACCCGTGTTGTGCGTGTGAATTTGTACGCGGTAATTGTTTTTAATTGTTTGTGTAATTGTTATTAATTATAATTATATTATATAATTATTTAAATTTAATTAGATTTTAATAATTATTATTTTATATTATGATGTATATTTCTATGTAAAAACAATTAATTAAGAATTATTTAATTTAAATGGAAAAGTATTACTTAACTAATTTTATTCTCGAGTTGTTTTCAATTTTATGATTTTGTTGCTATTAAAATTTGTTTTAATTCTTTTAATTAGTCTCTAATTCGAAATATTTTTTTTTACATTTGCCATTTTTATTTATTTTGGATGACATTTCAATTGTAAACACTGAAAAAATTACTTTAAAATATTTATAAATAAAAGTAAAAAATGTCAAAAATTTTATTAATTAATTAAGTGAATAACTAATCACAATTAACTAATTAATTAATTGATTAAATAAAATATTTAAAAAATAAATTTAAGTACATAATATTTTTATATTGAGTTTAATTTTGTAGTTTTTGAAATGTTTGTTTATAATAAAAATTGAATTGATTATTTCACTGATTAGTTAATTGCCCAATGAAGAAAATGTTTCAATTATAAATACTGAAAAGGCTCTTTTGAAATATTGATCAATTATTATTGAAAAATATATTGTACAAAATTATATTAAATAAAAATGAACTAATTATTTAAATTCGTAACTAATTATAAATATGTACTTAGTAATTATTTTATTGCAAAAAGTATTAAATAATAAATTTAATTAATTAATAACTCTGTGATTAATTTAATTTTGTATATTTTTTTTTACTTTTTATAAGTAATTAATTAATTGACGAATTGATTGTTTAATTAATTGATTAAATAATTCATTTCTTTGGTTATTTTTTTAAGATTTTTAATTATAAATTTTAATATAATTATTACATATTATTTAATCATCAATCAATTACTTTTTCATTAATTACTAAATAATCTAAATATGAATTATTTAAATAATTATAAAATGAATTTTTAATGAATTTTAAGTTAATTTAAAAATTATAATATAGTTATAATTAATAATATTGAATTAATAACTAATTTATTCAAATTGAAACTAATTATTATATTTTATTCGCAATTTTTTTTATTTTATATTCTAAAATATAGTTTATTAATTTTTTTTATTTTGTTTTACAGTTTTTAGTTATTTTTTTAATTTGAAGAATTGTTTCTTAACTTCTTTTTGTAAACTTCCCTTATTTCATTTATTGCATTTGCTGTAGGCGCTGCTGTTCGTAATTGTACCTGTCCGCTTGTGCAATTGTCGCTGTCTACAAAACGTCAAGCAATGATAGCTGACAACAACAATGATGCCCAAGCGGTGTTGCAACATGCAAACAACATGACACAAACCATTTTTACACAAATCAAAAAGTCAGCACAAAGGCACAAAAGGCAAATCACCATCAAAGTCAAAGTCAACGTCAGCGTCAGCGTGGTCAGCATTTGTCCACAGGCTGAAATGTTGGCTGACTGCACGCAGCACTTCCACTCGCCGCATTCTCGATTTCTGTGTGTAGTGGGTGAAAGACGCAAATTCACTGATCTTGCGACGATTTTGTAATTTACAAGAAGATAATTTAAATAAAAAATATAAAAAAAATTTACAAAAACAATGCAAATAGCTCAAGTTAAAGGGGAGAATTGTTGGAAGAAAACAGGAACTGAAAACAATTTTGCAGTGCAATTTGCTGTGCGCCACAGGGCTGAGCTGTTGGACATGCAAATCAACGCGCTGTAACAACAGCAACTGTAGCAATTTTTTGTAGTCAAAGAAGAACAATATAAAAAGGGAAAGAAGCAGCCAGACGCCATAAGAACAAAATGAAAAGGGAAAAAGGCAATCTAGAGCTGCAACAACAACAATAAGAGTCAATTGAAAAGCATAGAAGTCAATAACATTAACAATAATAACAAAAGGAGCAGCAAAAGCATCAGCGATTGGAATAGCCAACAGTTGAGGAAAGCAAAGAAACAATAACAACAAAACGTTTTCTAAGCCACCCACTTCATCTGAACAATGCATACTTTGACAGAGCAAACACTGGACGGCTCCATGCACAAATATGCTACACGGCAAGACAGATGTGGCCTTCGAACGACCAGCGCAGATTCAGGGCAATTATCCAACTAATCGAACCCTTCATAGGGATTGTCGTTGGAGGCATAACTGAACACTGCCTCAAAGGCTAAGACGCCAAAAGACTAAATCTGCTGTACAATGACTTCTGCAGAAGCTGAAAGAATGAAGACTGAAGGGGTTTGAACACCCAAAATCCCCATAAATTCATCAAAGCCACCAAGTGGCTCTCATCTATGGAAAGTGTATAGGGGAGGTTCCACAATGGGAAACATGGCCTGCGTGATGTCCTACAGGCGGCCAATTAAACTCTCTGCCTAGAAAAACAACAATAAAGAGTTCAGTTAAGCCATTATAACTAAACTTAAAGCAACAAAACATATCAAAAACGAAAACTAGTGGGACGTGGAATAATAAAAGCAGAAAAGACTAAGCAACAGCATTTTTTATTTAAAAGATTGCAATAATAACTTTTACTCAAGCAATAAAAACAACAATAACTTTTGTAATTAAAAAACATCAGTAAAGTTCAAAAATCTCAGCAAAAACAACAACCACGAGAAAAGTAGTAACAAAAAATTAGAATAAAACAACAAAAACTAATTATTTTTCCCTGAAAGTTACAACAACCACAGACAATAATGAAGTAAAAACAAAAAACCCGACTTATATCTTAAAAACTGAATTTTCTTCCCCAGCCACAACAACAACCAGGGACACAAAAATGAAAATTATCACAAAAAATTATAGCCAACTGAAAAGAAACTAAATTTTTACCAACTACAAACGCAGGAACAATGCAAAAAAATATAAGAAAGCCGGAAAATAATAAAAACAAACGGCATTAGAAAATTTTTAACAAGAAGGGAATTACAAAAAAACAAACAGGAAAAAACATCAACAACAATAAAAATTATTTTAAAAAAATGAAAGCACAACAACAACGATACAGTAAGCAAAAAACAACAACAAACAAACAAAAACAATACAAACAAACAACAAATACAACTTTACAGATGACAAAAACAACTCTTACAAACAAAAACACCAACAAAATAGCAACAATAATCAAATGCACAACAAAACGAAACAACAAATACAACAATGAAGATGACAAAAATAACTCTTACAAAATAAAAGAACAACAACCTAACAACATTAATCAAATAAACAACAAACCAAAACAAAAAATATAACAATAAATATGTAAAAACAACTCTTACAAACTAAAACAAAATAACAACAATAATCAAATAAACAACAAAACGAAACAACAAATACAACTTTAAAGATGACAAAAACCATTCTTACAAACCAAAACAACAACAATAATTAAAAAAAGCAACAAAACAAAACAACAGGTACAACAATAACGATGACAAAAACAGCTCTTACAAACCAAAACAACAACAAAATAACAACATTAATCAAATAAATAACAAAACGAAACAACACGTACAATAATGAAGATGACAAAAACAACAAAAAACAAGTAAAACAAAATCAAAAACAACAGCAATACACCAAAACAATTAAAGGAAATCAAGTTACTTTTTTGTTTAAATGGTTTTTTAAAATTGCTTTTATTTAAAAGATGGACGGCAAGAAGAGCAACAACAACAATACAATAAAATAAACTAAAAATGGTTGAATTCAAAACGAGTGGGTGGCCAACAACTTGCAACTTCGTGTTCTAGCCGACAAGTTGCTGATTGTTGCTTGCTGTGACTTTTTACTTTATTTTATTTTATGTTTCGTCTGTTGCTTCCCAATGCAAATGCGGCCAGTTTTCTACTAATTTTGATTTCAACAAACGACAACAACAATTTTCTACTATCAACAACAACAACAACAGGAAAACTAACCAAAAAAACTCAAACCCAGACGACAAGACACATGCACCACAGCGGCATGTTGTATGCCACAAATGAGGCATGACTGAGCCTCAACCATACAGCCAACTAAATAAAATCGCCTCGACCACGCTCGCTGTCTGCGCGTCAACTGTCTGTTCAATCGGTTGTCTGTCCGCGTTCGCCATTGATTTGAGCGCAACTTTAACGTCGCCTCTAGTTCGCCGTTGACTGATTGCTACATGCAGATCGTCATTGCCGCCATGTTGCACTTGTACGAGGCACAAGTGTCGCTGACTTGGCGTACACAAATCTATGCAAATGTATAGGTGTGTGTGTGTGTATGTATTTGTTTGTGACAAAGCAATGTCAAGTTGCAATTTCTCTCACACAACTCTCGCAACCAACCTTCGATTGCGAGCCCTTTTCACTTGGGCCAACGGCGCACTTACAGCAATTGTCTGTGCAATTTTATTTGTTGTTGTTATTATTTTCTGGCTTTTATTGTTGTGTTGTTTGCTGTTTAGTTTAACGCTGGCTGGTTATTTTGTTGTAGTTGCTGTTGCGTTATCATTCGAGCAGCATCGCAACTAATTGGCCACGCTTTAAGGTCGTTGTCATGTGCCGGCTGACTGCCACAAACCTAACGTTGAATGAAAAAAACTGCGCCATAGCAACGTACAAACCATTACAACAAAAATCTTCATCATGATCATCGGAAACATCATCATCATCAGCAACATCATCAGCAGCGGCAGCAACATCATCACCATAAGCGCCGCCGGCACTACGAAGCGTGACTAAACTTTTGTGTTTTTTTTTACTTTGCTTACTGCCACTTCTTGCAAGCGTTTTGCTTGTCTGGTTGTTTGATTTGTTGAAAGCAATATTGGAAAATTTGATTAAAAGAGTTCACGTTCATGAGCTAAAACAAATCATTGCTGTTTTTGTTGTTGTGTTCAGTTCTAATTTTTTGCTTAATTTATATGGCAACAAATTGGAAACTGTAATAGTTTTTTGTGATACGTTTTTTTGTTTTTTTTTATGGTTGAGTTTTGTAGACATTTTTCGATTCATTTGATTCTTTTGTTTATAATTAGTTTAGTTTAATTTAAAATTTGTGTACAATTTTTTATCACAATGAATGGAAGTGAATTGAAAATAATTGTTTTAATTTTCTCAAATAATAATTTTATATTTTCGTATTTAAATTTTATGCTTTTTATCTATTTTGTATTTATTATTTTGTATTTTATTTTTAAATAATTACTATTTTTTATTAATATGATTATTTTTTTTAATTAATTATAATTTTTTCATTATATTTTATTTTAAAATTTTATAATTTGATTATTTATTTATTATTTATTAATTTTATTATTTATTTACTTTCGTTTAGTTTAAAATTTGAATTTGAAATTGAATACAATTTTACTTTATCACAATGAATAGAAGTGAATTGAAAATAATTATTTTAATTTTCTCAAATAAGCTTTTTATATTTTCCTATTTATATTTAATGCTTATTATTTATTTTTCATTTATTATTTTTTATTTTATTTTTAATTAATTATTATTTTTTATTAGTATTACTTATTTTTTTTAATTAATTGTTATTTTTCATTACAATTTATTTTAAATAATTATTTAAGTTTATAAAAATATATAAATTATAAAAAAAATATTTGTAAAATTACAATTTACCATTTTGATTTATCACAAGGAATACAAGGAAATAAAAAATAATTATTTGCATTTTCTTTCATAATTTTTATACTTTCGTATTTATATTTAATATTGTTTTTATTATTTTTTAATGTTTTCAATTTTTTATATATTTTTATTATTCTCTTATTTATTGTTATTTCAAATTTTTTTTATATTTTAATATTTAATAATTTTAATATTTAATACTAATATTTTAAATAATTTTTTAAAATATTTTTTAATAAATTATTTTGTATTTAATTTTAGTTATTATTTTTATTAAAAGTTTTAGTATTTTTGATTTTCCATGACAAAATTATTCATACAAACATTTTTTAACGGTTAACATTTTTGGCTTAGTTTTTCCTTCTTTTGTAGGAATGTAAATGTATTTGCATGCAATTACTGTAAGTTAGTCACTTAAGTTTTTCGTACGAAGGTAACTTCTTTAGATTTTTAATTTGTGTGCAATTTTTATTATGGCATCGAATAAAAGTAAATTATAAATAATTTTTTGCATTTTCTTTTATAATTTTTGATACTTTCGTACACATTTTAATTTAATTTTTTTTTTTATTTTTGGTATATTATTTTGTATATATTATTTAATTGTATAAATTTTTTTATTTATTACTTTTTATATTCATATTAAAAATAAAATGTAATTTATAAAAATGATTAATTATACATTTTTGTAATTTATTATTTTGTAATTATGTTTTAGTTTTTATTTTTATTTACAACTTTTGATATTTTTGCTTTTCTATGAAACAGTTTTCCGTACAAAACATTTCGTAACGGTTTTGTACATTTTTTGCCTTTAAATGTTCCTTCTTTTGTAAA
Source organism: Melieria picta (assembly GCA_964056695.1). NCBI lineage: Eukaryota > Metazoa > Arthropoda > Insecta > Diptera > Ulidiidae > Melieria > Melieria picta. The sequence continues at coordinate 54,388,373 of OZ057399.1, read as the reverse complement.
AAAACATTTCCTTTTTTGAATGTATTAGGTGGCGATTAGTGTAAGTTTGTCGCTTAAGTCTTTCGTTTGCATTGTAAATTCTTTAAATCAATTACAGCGGCAAAAAGACGTATATAGATTAAAAAGCTAAGGCAAAAATATCAATTTCCAAGTTAAAGAGAAAATTTAGTTAGTTTAATTTTCACAGAATTTTTTTTTTTTTGTGAATAAAAGTATTCGTTTTAATGAAAAGTTGTATCCAATGAATGAATATTGTTGTTTCTAATATTGATTGGCTTTAATGAATAGTGGATATGAAAAATCTTTAGATATTAAGAGCTCAGTGGGTGCTTTACTTACTGTCTATGGTAGCATTATTCGCTCTGCCTCAACGCACTTAGTTGAAAAAATTTTTAGAATGAATGAAATGTTGAATACAAAACGTAAGTTGAGATTTTTTCAAACAAAATTATTTTACTCGAAATGAAATGTTTCTACATTTGGCATTGGTTTAGAAGGTAATCGAAGCTAGGACCTTCTGAGCTCTGGTCTATGAAAGCCATTTAATGTATGAATTATATCTTAATTCTTTCTAAGATTAACAAATATTTAAACCAGTATCTTTCCATTCTTCAATGGTTTGAATAACAAATTAAATCAGTCAATGATAGAGACTTGATGAGGTTCATTAAAAAATTAGACCTCAAAGCAGTCTAAGCTCTCTGCAGACTTTCAAGGAATAATTCCACCTATTTGCTTTTGCTATCACAAACTGCTCAGCTGTGGCTTTAAAATGGCTTTGAGCAATGTCTGAACCAACCTAATCCACAAATAACGAGTAAATGTGTCCTTGTTTTGTTTCAACAAATCAATATTTACACATATTTAAATTATTTTCTCATATATTAGGCAATAGTCAACATCTTCAACTGAAGGCAATTTGCTTCTCAAGAACTCGAAATCTCGAATTAAAGTTATTTTCAAGCAAGGTTAGGCGAGAGCAATCGAAGAGCTAAATAAACAACTCAATAAATCTATAAAACACAACTTCATACTGCAAACTTTACACAACTTTGTACTGTTTAATGACACTTGAATATCTAAAGCCAATGTGATATAAATAAATCTACAAAACTCAACACTTAATTTAAAATTTGACTCAATTTCAAACAGCAGTGATGACCATTCTGCTAATTGCGAGCAGCAGCGACGCTGACCCTGCCTTTTATTTTTATATGTCGCTGTCATACAGTTAAAAACACTTGAATGTGCAAAGCCACAATTACATAATTTTCAAAGCGAAATCAAAATGTCTGCCAACTTGAAAAAGTCAGTAGAACCAAAAAATATGGCATTAAAAAGTTATGCTGAAGAATCCAACTCACAGCTAAATGTAAAAAATACTTAAAGACGCAATTTCAGTTAATTGCTTATTAAAGCGGCTCACGAAGCTGTGAGACGTTAAGCTAAACAAACATTTGAGGGTTTATTTAATTAGGCAAAAGGGCACATTTTGGCATGTGGCCGATCATTTAAAGTGAAGACTGGCCGAGAAAAATCAATGCGTAAAATACAAAAAATGAAAAAAAATATAATTAAGTAAACAATGAAGAGAATATTTCCGTAAATATTCAGTGGATAACATTTCTTGATATATGTACATTTTTTACACAACAAAATAAATTAAATATTAAATATTAAATTAATATTAAATATTATTTTATTTTGATGATCAAATATCAAAATACAATTTTTAAATATACTATGTTCAATTTCATAAAAAAATTAGTACAATACTTCAATAAAAAAAAATATTTAAAAACCCCAAATAAACAAATTTTACGCTTTAGAAACATGCACCCAAAATCGTTGAGAAGAAACGAAGACACTCACACACAGAAAGTCTCAAGTTACATGTAGCACGCTTTACGTTGTTAGTTGTTGTTGTTGTTATTGGTTTGGCTGATGATGATGATGTGAGGGTTCATTGTCAAGGACAATTATGTTGAGTCGTTGTGGCTGCTGATTGAAGTGATTTTCAGTGTGTCTGCGGTCAATGTTTTCAATCTGTTTTGTGGCTTTAATTATTTCAAGGAAATATGCTGATTGTGATTCTTACGAATAAGAAGTTTGAGTTTGCTTTGCAATGACTTCTGTCGCAGCTATATGAACGAAGAAGAAAGCGCACTCTCCTGGGAAACTTGGTCTTCAACAATCTAGAGGATAGGATAGGATACAGTTGATAGGACTATTAACAGTCTACTAGGCTTTACAAGGAGTTCAAACTGGTTCAATGAGTGAGTGAACTTAAGCTCGATTGATTGTCGTATCACAATGGGCCTTCATGGCCTTAAATCTTAAATTCTACTTAAACATTTTAGAGCACCAAATTAGCCCCAAAGTATTTTTTTTTTTGAACAAACCTTATTTTTTGTGGTTCTTTCGACAACACTGTTGTCGCTCTTAAATGAAAAAAAGCAAAACATTTGCTTACAATACCACAAACTAACTCTGTTAGTAAACAATGTGGGAAGTGCTTTAGCGTTGCTGTTGAATGTAATTTAATTATTTTCTCTTTTCCACTTCTAGGCAACAAACAGAAAATTATCGCTTTAGCATATCGACAGCAGTGAACGCAGTGAAAAAGCACAGAAAAGACGGCCTAAACGGCAAATGGAGCAGAGAAAGCCGCATGCAGATTTAGTTTAATTTGGTTGCGCATTGAAGCAGAATTTTGCACTCACACGCATAGTGGTGCACAGAAGGGGGGTTTGGGGGGTTCAAAACTCGCCCAAATACCTTTTAGTATAATGTCTAAACTCTTAGGCACTTAAGGGTTAAACTGCGGCCGTTTAGCTCATTTGTGGCTCCACTTGCCACAAATATTTTTACTAAACACTAAAAAAATACGTTGTTGTTGTTGTTCCTGTTGATATAGTTTTTAATATGTATTGCATTTTACTACTTTTGTATTATATTTTACTATCTTCTCAACTGCTGGCGTTGAATTGCTTCAAAGAATTTATTCTAATTAAATCATTTGTTCGTTTTTTGCGCCGTTAAGCTGCTTAATTGGTTTAATTGTTTGTTGTGGCTGCTTAATTTCGTTTTTGTTTGTGTTTCTTTTTGTAACTACTATTCTTTAATTATGCGCATGCAGAAAGTAATTTCAGCTAATGAAGCGAATTAAGTCGTTCAATTTGCAACTCAATAAATGTCTATTTAAATTGATTTATTTGTGTGTTGTTGAAATTCGATACTTTAGACCAATCTAGAGTTAAATTAAATAAAATTAAACCAGAAAGTTTACAAAACATTATTTTGTTTTGGTTACTAATAAATTTGCTTATCCATATGGCGCTTCAACTGCCGATGACCTCGAGTTATTCTGTGGTGGCTTAATCTCAAGACTAGACTAAGACTAGACTAAGACTAGACTAAGACTATACTAAGACTAGACTAAGACTAGACTAAGCCTAGACTAAGACTAGACTAAGACTAGACTAAGACTAGACTAAGACTAGACTAAGACTAGACTAAGACTAGACTAAGACTAGACTAAGACTAGACTAAGACTAGACTAAGACTAGACTAAGACTAGACTAAGACTAGACTAAGACTAGACTAAGACTAGACTAAGACTAGACTAAGACTAGACTAAGACTAGACTAAGACTAGACTAAGGCTAGACTAAGACTAGACTAAGACTAGACTAAGACTAGACTAAGACTAGACTAAGACTAGACTAAGACTAGACTAAGACTAGACTAAGACTAGACTAAGACTAGACTAAGACTAGACTAAGACTAGACTAAGACTAGACTAACACTAGACTAAGGCTAGACTAAGACTAGACTAAGACTAGACTAAGACTAGACTAAGACTAGACTAAGACTAGACTAAGACTAGACTAAGACTAGACTAAGACTAGACTAAGACTAGACTAAGACTAGACTAAGACTAGACTAAGACTAGACTAAGACTAGACTAAGACTAGACTAAGACTAGACTAAGACTAGACTAAGACTAGACTAAGACTAGACTAAGACTAGACTAAGACTAGGCTAAGACTAGACTAAGACTAGACTAAGACTAGACTAAGACTAGACTAAGACTAGACTAAGACTAGACTAAGACTAGACTAAGACTAGACTAAGACTAGACTAAGACTAGACTAAGACTAGACTAGACTAGACTAGACTAGACTAGACTAGACTAGACTAGACTAGACTAGACTAGACTAGACTAGACTAGACTAGACTAGACTAGACTAGACTAGACTAGACTAGACTAGACTAGACTAGACTAGACTAGACTAGACTAGACTAGACTAGACTAGACTAGACTAGACTAGACTAGACTAGACTAGACTAGACTAGACTAGACTAGACTAGACTAGACTAGACTAGACTAGACTAGACTAGACTAGACTAAGACTAGACTAAGACTAGACTAAGACTAGACTAAGACTAGACTAAGACTGGACTAAGACTAGACTAAGACTAGACTAAGACTAGACTAAGACTAGACTAAGACTAGACTAAGACTAGACTAAGACTAGACTAAGACTAGACTAAGACTAGACTAAGACTAGACTAAGACTAGACTAAGACTAGACTAAGACTAGACTAAGACTAGACTAAGACTAGACTAAGACTAGACTAAGACTAGACTAAGACTAGACAAAGACTAGTCCGGGTCTTTGTCTTCCGCTCCGTCTTCGCTCTACACCTTCAATCACACGCCGCCAAATACTCAAATGCCCAAAACCCCACTTTTGCCAACACCGTCAAATGCACCGTTAAATTGGAATTCAATATCGACTTTAGAAAAAATTATAAACGCTACGAATTCATTGCCGTTATGGCCAATTCAAATTGAGCATAGCAGGTTAGCGCACAGATACATAAAAATTAATAAATTGCAAATCAGAAATGGAAGAAAAAAACCAAGCAACGAAAGAAAAATCCAAAATAAACATTTACATTTGGCATTTTTCGTGGTTACCTCAGTTGCACATAATTGTTGAATTGCATAAAAAAGCTGCCAATGGTTACGTTGATTTTTTGTAACCGGTGACTCGAACAGCCGGCGAGTTGGCCAACTGGTCTGGCTGGCTGCACTGTTGCCGGCTCCAATTGCCCGGACTGATTGGTGCGTACAAGATTGGCTGCAACTGTTAATAGTTGCGAGTGTTTGGTAGACGGCAGTTGGCGTGCAGCATGTGGTAACTAGCAACAACAAAAACATATGGGCGGCTACTTGCATTGAATGCAATTGAAGTGGGAATTCAGTGTGCAATTAAAGTGGCATGAATTAGGAGTTGAATGAGTTATTAGTGGGTTAAGAGTGGAGTGGGTGATGGCATGAAAAATGACAATGAAAATGAAAATATTTGATCTAGGATTGAAGTGGTATTGGGATATCATTAAATCAGAAGCGAATTAAAACTGAGAAAGTGTACATCGGACAGGAGGCTTAGTGACTACAAGAAGTCCCGGAATAAAATGATTCGGTACAAAACTACATCAATCTAACAGGTAAAGTATTATATGAATTATACTAAAATAGATTGTAACATCAATAACAACAACAACTGGACTCAAAATAAGAGCAACAGTCGAAGACAGCAACAACTAAGAGAGCTTCGTAATGTTAACATTGACCGCTGACTGTCGGCTGTTCTTATAGTTGCAAATATTCTTTTTTTGTTGTTGCCTGCAACCTTCAGCATCTGCAACATTGTCGGCATTATCAGCGCCATCATGAACTAATAAATCATGTTTAAACACTTGAACAGCGCCGCATAAAATGTGCGTCTGCGTGTGTGTGTGTGTATGAGTGCGTACGGCTGCATTACCAGCCAATTCAGTTAACTTTTTTACGCTTATTTCTGCCATATTTATTTCGTCATTCAGTTTTTGCTTTAATATATTGGTTGTTGGTGCTGTTGTTGTTGTTGTTGCAGTTTTTCGATTTATTTGCCTTATTTTGTTCATTCATTAAACGTTGGCCGGCGCGCACTTGACATTACCGCGTCACTGGCCTATTGGCCGCCTGTCTTGTGCTCGTGCGCCATCCATCCATCCATCTAGCTGTCCGTACATGTGCATAATCGTTCGCTTGCTGACTGCTAGTCGGCTGGCCATACGGCCGACTGCCTGCTGTCCATAGCCGGTGTAACCTGTTCGCCTATTTGGCTTCAATTTTTACTTCGCATTACCGCAGCGCTGTTGCAATCATAATAGCAGCAACAACAACAACTACAATTACAGCTGCAACTATATACAACAACAATAATAGCAACGGCAACAACTACAGCAACAACAACAACAGTCATGTCAACTACAACAACCGCTGTGGCGTTTTCAGTTTCATTTTGATTTGAGCGCTGCCAACTTGTTATCGATTACTTTTATTTATACATGTCTACAGTTGCTGGTCTTTAGCGACTATTGTTGTTGTAATTGTAAAACTGTTGTTGTTGTTGTTTCTAGCATAAAGAAGTATTAAGTTTCCTCGTTGCTGTTAACAGTTTAAATATAAACTGCCGGCAGCACGTGTTCAATTCAATTCAGTTTCGGACTTGCCTTCATCCTGTCAGTCGACTGACAGTGGCAACGATTGAGATTGGCTTGCTTGATATTATTTTATGATTTTTAATATTGCTTCAAAGTGTTAAGCTTCACTGTGAATTTGATATTTTATTATTTATTGACGTTAAAAATTCGTAAGAATTAAAAGGCAGAAGACATTCGAAGACAAAAGACTCAAGACACAAACCGAGGTAAGATGATATTGTGAGTGTTTTCAGCTGATGCTTACGAGATGGAAATTTTTATATGTGGCTTTTGTTGTTGTTATGGCTGATGCGCAGTAAAAAAGCCGAGGCGAAGAAGTTTGTGTCTTAAGTTTTTTGAATTACTTTTTTGGGGAGGCGAATTTGTGGATAAAGGTTAATGCGCTGTTTGATGCATGCGATGCTAATAACTTGAATGGCTTGCAGGACACCTTAAGGTGACTGAATTAAATCGATGCGGTCAGCAACTCTTTCTGATAGCAGTAAAAAGTTGATTGCATTTGCTGACACAGTAAACCGTTAAATGCATTTGCAGAAAATTTATGATATCGTGGAAAAATTTGGTCATTTGTGAAAAGAACCAAAGTTTTGTGCTTTTACAGAATCGCAGAAGACTAAGAAGACGAAAGCAAATCAATTTTTATTTTTACTAAATAATTAATTCAAAAATATAAAATTCTTGCTCTACTTTACTGTAATGTATATAAAAATTATTCATTACTAAAAACATCCAAATAGATTCAGATTCGTTTTCCTCATTTCATTGCTTCAGTGCTCTACTCTTACAATTTATATAAAAACTAAAGGAAATTAATTTTGATATTTAAATAAATAATTAATTCAAAAATATAAAATTCTTGCTCTACTTTACTGTAATATATATAAAAAATTATTCGTGACCAAAAACATCCAAATAGATTCAGATTCGTTTTCCTCATTTCATTGCTTCATTGCTCTACTCTTTCAATTTATTTAAAAACTAAAGGAAATTAATTTTGATATTTAAATAAATAATTAATTCAAAAATATAAAATTCTTGCTCTACTTTACTGCAATATATATAAAAAATTGTTCATTACTAAAAACATCCAAATAGATTCAGATTCGTTTTCCTCATTTCATTGCTTCATTGCTCTACTCTTTCAATTTATTTAAAAACTAAAGAAAATTAATTTTGATATTTACATAAATAATTAATTCAAAAATATAAAATTCTTGCTCTACTTCGCTGCAATATATATTAAAAATTAGTCGTGACCAAAAACTTCCAACTAGATTCAGATTCGTTTTCCTCATTTCATTGCTTCATTGCTCTACTCTTTCAATTTATTTAAAAATTTAAATTTAAGGGAAATTAATTTGTATATTTAAATAAATAATTAATTCAAAAATATAAAATTCTTGCTCTACTTTACTGCAATATATATAAAAAATTATTCGTGACCAAAAACATCCAAATAGATTCAGATTCGTTTTCATCACTTCATTGCTCCACTCTTTCAATTCATTTCAACACTAAAGCAAATCAATTTTCATTTTTCATAAATAATTAATTAGAAAACCATAAAATTCTCATTCTAGTAAATTCAATACACACGCACCGTGTTGATAGCTGCATGGGCGTTAAAAATCATCACCAACTGCTACCTGCACGCAATCGTTTGTCTTTTTCAATTTCTTGATTCGTTTTCAGCATTTTCCACTGGGTGGTCCAGTGTCCAGTAGCTGCCGCAGTCAGCGTGTGCAGCACAACACTTCATAACTCAGTCAACAATTTGCGGCAATAAAATAAACAATGCAATTGCGACACGTAGCATTAAAAGTGTAAGCCATATTTAAGCGTAAGCGCACACTCACACACACACACACACACACGAAAATACGGGTGCGTGTGCATCTACGCCCAGCAATAATGTTCAAATTAAAGCGCAATTAAAGGCAATGAACTTTAAGTAACTCGAAATTATTGTCATCAACGCATCAAACGAGCGCTAAAGCAGAGCACCGAAGCGATGCTGTTGACGTGGCGCGCAGCTGCAGACGAAAATGTGCAAACGTGCGGCAATAAAATGGGCCAAACAATCGATTAAGGACTGAGAAACAGCAACAAAAACGATGCAAAAATTAAAAGCTAAATTGAATAGTGGCAACGACTGTGTTGTTGTGCAGCCGCACGAACAGAAGCGGCGGCAATCAGGCAGTCGGTCCGGTTCGAAACGGCAGCGAAATGCACAGATTGATGGTTATATTGGTCGAAGTGTGGACGGCTGCTGTGGAGTTGCGGCGCAGTAGCCACAACCGCATCACCACATATTACATGTTGCAGGCAACAGCTACAGCAAGAACAACAACCAGCATAGCCGTCAAGCAAAAAAAGAGTCGAAAAGTTTGCGCTAAAAAAATCCGTCGCAATTTCGCCACAAGAGTTCAAGGTTACATTGAATGCTGCTGTGTAATGTACAACCATAACAACAACAACAAAATAACAACAAGAAAAAACATCAACGTAGTTGCAGCGTATACTGCAACAACAACAAAAACAACAGCAGCCACAACTTCCGCCGTCGGCATGATTAAATCATTCTTTTTTTTTGCTTTGTTGCTGTTGTTTTTCTTTTTGTTGTTTGTATTTTTGCAACACGCTTTTCGACGCTGTGTCGCTCCAGCTGGCTGGCTGGCTGTCGTTGTTGAAGTCATTTCAAGATTGGCAGCTTCCACTTGAGCTCGCACTCAGCCATCGCTGGCCGCTTCTTATTGCTAAGGTTGTTGTTTTTGTATTTTGTGTGTTGAATGTTTGTTGCTTTGGTTTTTTTATTGGTTTTAAAATTTTTTTTAACTTTTCGGCATTTGTAGGCCGCACAGTCTGTGCAGGCTACTTGCTCAGCGCGTCACTTTTGCCATGTTGCAGTGTCGCATTCGTTTAGCAATTCGCATTCGTGCATTTATTCGCTAAACTTTAGATTTGTTTTGTTCAAATTTCAATTATTGAAATATTATATTTTAGTCTTTTAGTTTACTTAAAATTATTTTATTTCTTACCTCTTTGCTAATTGCAATAAATGACATCGATCGCATGTCATCGACCGACAATGTCACCTGCAGCTAGGTTGACAAAAGCAACGCCATCAATCACACAACAACAACTAAATACAATAGCTTTCGTTCGTTGACTCCACAACGATGTCTTTCTGTTGCCCTCACTTGGTTTCCTCTCGGCACTTTGTCCGCTTCATCATTTGCTCACTGCAAACATGTCTGCAATGCCAATTTAAACATTTAGCGTTGTCCTTTTTTCTCCCTTTTCAGTAATTTTGAAAAATATACGCAATTTTCGCATTCTTCGCTCGCGCATCTTTTCAACTACATTTGCTGTTGACAATTTAAATGGATAATTTGAGTGTCACACAAGTTTGAGGTTTCAGTATTTTATTGCTGTTGTCGTGATTGCAAATAATACAAGTGATTTGTAGGCCCTTCATCCGTGCCGCTGTTTGTGTTGTTGTAATGTTTGCAATATTGTTTAATGCAGCAAGTTAAATACAACAAGTTTGCATCTTAAGTCTTTTGGATTAGTTGAGCTATTTTGTAGTCGTTTACAGTTTGTATCTGGTAGCTTTTGATTGGGTTTATATAACTAAGCGTTTGTGTCTTAAGTCTTTTTTGTTTGACAAGTTTGCATCTTAAGTCTTAGGTTTTTGTTGAGTTATTTTTCTGTCGTTTGATAGTGTGAGTCTTGTGTGTTTTTTTTTTTTTATATGAACTAAACGTTTGTGTCTTAAGTCTTTTGTAGTTGACAATTTTGCATCTCCAAGTCTTTTGTTTAGTTGAACTATTTTGCAGTCATTTGATCGCTTGTGTCTTGCGACTTCTTATTTAGTTTATAATTGTGCGTTTGTGTCTCAAGTCTTTTGTTTGTTGTTTGTTTAAGTTCTGCTCTTTTGCAGTTATTTGGTTATTTTTATGTTTTAATTTAATTCATAGAAGCCAATAGTTTGTTTATTAAGTCTTTTGTAATTTGCAAGTTCGCATCTTAAGTCTTTAGTTCAAATGGACTTTTTTGCAGTTGTTTGATTGCCAATGTATTGTGTGTTTTTTATTTAATTTATGTAAGCCAATAGTTTGTGTATTAAATGTTTTGTAATTGACAAGTTCGCATCTTAAGTCTTTTGTTTAAATTAACTTTTTTACAGTCGTGTCATTGCCTATGTTTTGTGTTTTTTGATTTCATTTATATGAACCAAGAGTTTGCGTCTTAAATCGTTGTGTTTGACAAGTTCGCATCTTAAGTCTTTTGTTGTAGATGGACTATTTTGTAGTCGTGTGATCGCCTGTGTCTTGTGTGTTGCGAGTTAGTTCATATAAACCAATAGTTTTTGTCTTAAGTCTTTTGTAGCGTACAAGTTCGCATCTTTTATTTTAGGTGAGTTATATTACAATTGATTTCCTTGTGTTATTTGATTAAGTTGATATAAATTAGGCATTTCTGAGGTTTGTTTGTCTTTTGTATTAAATATCATTTGTATTTAAGTTGAACTAAAAAATTGGCATCTTTATGCTTTCCTTGGCACGTTTTTCGATGACAAAAGCCAGTTAGTCTAAAAAAGACCCATAAACACTTTTGAGTCATCTTCCCTGCCTCATAAAACCAGCGCTTTTAAAGCAACAATATTCTCATTAATCGCTGTCAATTACTCAAAGCAGATGTGGCAATTTTACGGTATTTTTGATGTCAGCTACCGACTACCACTGCGCTACTTAATAATTAGAGGTGCAAAAAAATGTAAATACACTGCCAAATAAGCGCACATGAGATAATCCATAGATGCAACGCACATATGTACCTTTGTTTCCGTATGTGTGTGTGTGTGTGTAAGTTGAAAAGAAAAAAAACTGAAAACGATTTATTTAAAGTTAAACTAGTTTAAACAGTTGCAACAGCGGCACCACATGCCAGCAACGCGTTTTCGGCCCAGTTAACACCGCGGCTGGCACTTTTCCTGCTGCCGCCGGTGCCACTGTGGCCGACACGTTTCGTGCTGTTGGCTCTATTAGAGCCTACGCTGCATTGCTCTTGCAATTTGCAGTCTGGCTGCTGTGTTGTCGACTGACTTTAGTTGCTACTGCGCGTGCAGAACAACCGTTGCCAAGCGGCGTTTTAGCCGGCCAGCATACATGCTTTTGTTGCATGCATGTGTGTCTTGCAATATTTTATTTTTGCAATATTTTATTTTTTTATTTTTGCCAAATACATTTTACTTGCCACCACCACAACAACTTTAACTATGGCAGTGAATTTTCTAACTTACTGCTCTGTCTGCTTACTGTTGTTGTTGTTGCTACTTAAAATGCAATTGCTGCCGTTTGCATAAAAGCAAAACGCGCAAAAAAACTTAAATTAGGGTTGGGCTCGCTTTTAGACTGCCAAGGTCTTCGAAATCTGCTTAGAAATATGCTTAAAAAGAAGAAACACTATACTCGTACATAGTAGAAAAATTGCCATGAACAATTTCTCTAACCACAATTTCTGGTGTCATTTTTCATTGCGCTTCTTATGCGCAGCTATCGTTACTCGGCGCATGCGCAGCCCTAGATGCGGATATGTGCTGCGCCGGTTTCGAGTGGCATTTGGCGTGGGCGTCATTACCACAGCTCAGCGCTTGTTAGCAGTTCAAGCGGCGTTCGTTAGGCAAGGAAAGTGAAGCGTTGAATAATTAGGATTTTTCTGTACAGTATTTTTTATATATTTTGAAAAATGTTACTATGCGCTTTTAAGCGGATTATGTGAAGTACACACCTTTATGTGCGGTATGCCTGCTTTGTGTTTCTATCAGTTTGATTGGAGTGGCGATCTAAAGCTGTTCGTTGAATGTGATTTTAAATTTTATTGTGATATTTTTTCAATTTTTGAGAATTAATTAATTTAAATTTTATTGGGGTTTGAAACCTTGGTGGATATTTAATTGCAATAATGTATAACAAAAAGAGAAATAACTCAATACTAAAAAAATAAAAAACAAAAATGTAATTAAAAACATTTTCTTAAATTCATATTTTGACGTTTTTAAAAAGGAAAACAATTTTTAATATAAAAAAACTAAAAAAATCAAACAATTTCTATATAAATTAAAATATTTTTTTTTAATGCCAAAATATATATTTTAAAACCAACAAAAATGACAAAATACGAAAAACAAATATAAAACAACAAATAAAAAAAACAAATATAAAAAAACAAAAATAAAATGTAAATTACAAATTTTTTAAGAAATTTTAAACAGAAATATAAAACAAAAAATTTTAAGAAAATGAAAAAACCTAAAATATTTTCTACCTTTTAATATAAAACATAAGTTAGGCAAATCAACAAAAATTAAAAATATATAAGAAATTGTATGTAAATTTAAAAGCATAAAAAAATAGAAATTTTAAATTTAATTGTGATATTTGTTAATTTTTTTAAATTAATTTTGTTGAGATTTGGAACTTTGGTAGATATTTTATTTTGAAATTTTATAACAAATGTAGAAATAAAAAATTAAAACAAATTAAGAAAGAATTTAATGTATAAATAAAAATTTAAAAATCAACAAAAGTTCAAATATATTAAAAGCTTTGTGCTTTAATGTAATAACAAAAATCAAAGAAATCAATAAAAATTTTAAAATATTAAAAATATTTATAATATAAAAATTAAAATTAAAAAAAATAAAAAACCAAAAAAATTTTACAAGTAAATCATTTTTAAATCTAAATTAAAAGTTTTTTTAATTTAAAATATTTCTTATTATTTTTAATTTTTTAATATCAATATAAATATTAAAAAAACAGCAATAATTAAAAAACCATATGTATAAATAAAAAAATAAAAATTATAAAAATAAATATTGCAAGTAAAAAATCCAAAAATTTCAAATATTTTAGTCTTTTTTAATGTAAAAATAAAAATTTACCAAATTTTAAAAAAATTAAAGATAAAATGTGTAATTAAAAAATAAAAATTTAAAAAATAAAAAATACTTAAAAAATAATTGTAAAAATAAAAATGAAAAGAAAACATTTTAAATATTTTCAACTTCTTAAGATAAAAATTAATATTAAAAAATCAACAAAAACGAAAAACTATTTTTAAAAATTTTACATTGAAATAAAACTTACAAAATTAATGTATATAAAAATCAAAAATAGTTTTAAAAAATTTTAAATATTTAAAAATTTTATAAAAAAAAACACAATTTCAAATAAGTATTTTCGAATTTAGAAAGAATTTTTATTTATTTATTTAGTACCTATTTAAATAGTTTAGCAATTTGGGTTTATTGTGTGTTTTATGTCTTGGAAAATGTTTTTTTTTATTTTTCAATTGTTACGAGTCGGCTTTCTTTCAACATTTAAGTTTTAAGCAGCTGTATTACATTTCTTTTCTACTTATTCGCAAATGAGAATCTTTTGGTTCTTTAATTGCGGTTTATTCTGCCAAATATTAAATGCTGCTCGTAAAAGACACAACACTGAAAATATTACATAAGCAATAAGCAGCTTAAGTAGACAACAAAAGTTTATAGGTTTCACAATTTAGGTTGAGGTTGCGCCACAAATGTCATAAAATTATCATAAAATCCTGAATAAAAGGTTTGATTCATGCGACAAAACTTTGAACCCATACATTTTACAATTGACATATATAGTTAAAAGCTTTTAAGGTTTATTACATCGATGTGTGAATTAAATTACGTAGACTTTATATGATGTGAAATACAAAATTTTTTAAAATAAAGAGAAATTTACTCTGCAAAATGTCGACATTTTTCATATACTTTAATTAGTTCGAGAAGTTTTAATGTTAATAAAAACTTTTCATATAATTTTATGTCTTATCTATTTTTTTAAATATTTTTCTCAATAATTTTGTAATTTTTTGGCGAATTTCAAGCATTAAAAATACCAAAAATATTTTTTAAAAATTGTAAAAACAAAAATGAAAAGAAAAAAATTTTTTAATATAAAAATAAAAGTTCAAAAAATCAATAAAAATTAAAAAACATTATGTAAAAAATAAAAAGTACAAAAATAAAAATTAAAATTCAAGAATCAAGAAAGTTTTGAATTTATTTAAATAATTTTTAATGTAAAAAAGAAATCAAATATTGTCAAATATTTAAAAATATATGAAATATTTAAAGTTGATAAAAAATGTTCATATAATTTTGTCTATTGTTATAAATTTTAAATGTTTCTCAAACATTTTTCAATACGTTTTGATGATCATAAAAGGCCACATAACTCTGAAGGCGTCAAGGAAGCAAAAGTCACAGTTGAGCTGGCGCTAAGCTCTTTAAATCAAATGGTTTGCATAATATTTTTGCGCAAAACTGCATAATTTACTATAGTCAAATATTGCATAAGTTGCTGCTGTACAAATAAAATTATTGCGCCAGCGCAGCTAAGAGTGCACGTGCACTTGGCGGCACGCAAGTGGGGCAGTAAAATTTCATTTCTTTCATAACAAAAATATTTGTAAAAAACTTGACTTTAAAGGTCCAGTATGTGAATGGCAGTGGCAATAAGAAAAAAAAACAACAACAACAACAAAAACAACTACAACAACAGTAGCAATTGTAGATTGTAGCGGGCACACACACACACACATAATGGAAATGATGCATTAAAGTGCAGTAGGAAGGCATTTAAATACAATTTTCGTTGGGCATTACGCGCGCCTCTATTATGCAATGCTCGTGAAAAACGCCAACAATAACAACGAATATGTGGCGATAAAGCGACGCTGAGTGATGGCGGAAAATATGGAAAGTTTGTGGCCAGCGATGATGTTGAAGCCGAGTGGGTAGCAACAGACATTTAAGTGATTGCGCGGCATTTGTGTGCCTTTTTTTTGTGTTGCTGTCAGCTATCTAACAAAAACAATAATAACCATAATAAGTGCATTGTGGCAGCAGGAAGCAACAATAAGAACAACAACAACTGCAGTAGCACTGCCACTGTTATTGCCAACAATTTCTTTTGTATACTTTTCAAGTACTGAAAAGTGGAGTTGTCTTGATGAACAGCGCATTTTGCTTAATTTGAACCTCTAAGAAAAATGATTTTTTTTCATTTTTCTGTGTGTGTGTGTTGTATGCTGCAATTGCATTATGAACAATATTGTTTTTGCTTTTTTATGGGCTTTGTTTCACCTGCAAGTGAACTACGTTACAAACATTTCAAAGTGAAATCTCATTGCGCACACTTGAGTGCAATTGAAAGTGTTTTTGTTGTTGTTTATTTTAAATTATTTTCTTTATTTGCAGCTTTTGGGTAACCTCATATTTTGTACGAAATGTGCTGTTGGTAAGATGATGAAATTAAATTTAATTTTGCGTGAAAGAAAAATTAAGGAAAGAAAATGTTTTCTTTAATCCATTCACGACGAGTGGAACATATACGTCTGCATCTATTTCTCGGGTATTCTGTTATAGGTTATAGGGTCGTATGTTGATATATTTTCAGCAAATTGGTAGATAATTGTTTGCTTGTAGACTTTGACAGTTCGAAACTTCCCTCATTTCAGAGCGACTTAAGGCTGTCAACTCGAAGAGTTTCGATATCGAAATGGCGAGTATTTGAAATGAACTTCGTTGTTCCTTTAACCAGGAGTGAAACGTATGCATTTTAGTACTTATATTTATAGAGTCTAGAAAGGTCTTCTAGTGGTATAAATATGTTCAGCATTATTAGATAAAAATTTCATTGTAATAATGCACTTTAGCACAAATTTAATGTTCAACTTTGAGACTTCTTTCAGTTCATAACATCTTACGGCTGTCAAGTCGACGAGATTCAATACAGAGGTGTCAATTGTTCTTTTTCCCTGCCAACTTTTCCTCTAATCACTTTTGCTCTTTCTCTCAGTTTTGACCATTTTTATTGCGAATTTTTACTACTTACTAATATTTACTATATAAATAATACTTAAGAGAAATATTCCTACTGTTCACAGCACATTTTCATGTTGGTTCGTTAGTATCGGTTTGTTTTTTCTTCTTCAACTTTGTTGCTTGCTTATTAACTTTTGAACGCGGGTTGTAAGCTCATTATTGAACGCTGGCTGTGTTTAATGTTAGCTATAATTTTAAATTTCCATTTTGTTGAACCATATTCTGGCATCAAAATTAGAAATTTCAAACCTTGAATAGCAAAGCAATTTATAAACTCATTAACTACTTATAATGAAGTTAATCAAGCAAACAAAAAATTATTTTGAAAAATTAAGTCAATAACCTTCACCTAGAAATCATGATGCAGATCAATACATCATCAGCGAAAGGTATAAAATAATATACACACACACACACACACACAAATGAGATAAGCCTTAAGTAAGAATAATAGAGGCATAAGTGTGTCTCATACAGAGGTAGCTACTACAACCTACCTACCTACCTACCTAAGTAAGAACGGCACTTGGTAAACAAAATTTTGTTTAGAAGTCAACTAATGAAGTAAACAAAATGCTTAAACAAAACAATAAGTAAGTAATTATGTAACATTTTGAGCTCTGCTTAGGACTCGTTAACTGTTTAGAACTCAACTAAAAAAGAACTTATGACGTGATTTCCCACCGCAAAGTATCTTTCCAGTCCATCGGTGCTAGTTACTCTCAAATAGCTACTTAAAGAAAACAATTTCGCTTACTTATGTCACATTTTTCTTCTCTCTTCTCATAATTTCTGTCTAAATTTTCAACATTTCCGCTCGCTTCAAGTCTTTACAGATACTTAAATTTATTGCCAGTTTCCTGCTTGACATAATAAACTCTCATATTAACACAAAATATGAAAAGCAACAACAACAAAAACCACATTATTGGTTTGCAGAGTGAGCCAATTGCTGAAAAAATACTTTTTGGTTCTTACAGCATCAACTGTAAGCAAAATGCCCGATTTGTTGGTTTGATTTTCTTCACTATGCAAATATTTCTATGCGAAATGTTGCTCTCATTTGCTGGTGGAACTGCAACATGTCGTCTACCTGTCTAGTTAGATGTTTGAATTTTTATGACATTACCGGATTGTGCCGTTAAATGCTACCATTAACGGTTACTGTCATTGGTTTAGTTTAAGCATTCAAGTTTGTTGCTTAAGTCTTTTATTTGTATGAAAGAACACTAGAAATGTGTGATTGAAATAAAATTAAGATGAGATAATGGAAATATTACTTTTGTAAGTGATAAAACAAGAATTTAATTCGAAATAAGAAATGCTTAAAATTTATAAAAAAAAATTCTTCTTGGAAGCAAAAGTTCTTGATTTTTGATTTAATGATTTTTGTTAAGGGAGATTAAAGATTTGAACAAAAAATTGTACACCTGCAAGTGGGAATTAAATTCAAAATGAGTCATTTTTGCAATACATAAGAAAAATTAATCAATTTTGGACCAAAAATTCATAATTTTTTATTTAAAGAAAAAAATTTGTTTGTTTTGATTCAAGATTTAAACAAAAAGTTGTACACTTGCAAGTGATAAAATAAGAATTGAATTCAAAATAAGTAAGTAATACTTAGAATATAAAAAAATTAATGTATTTGAGAGCAAAAATTTATGATTTTTTATTTAATAATTGATTATTTTTTTTAAGAAAAATTAAAACTTTAAACAAAAAGTTGTACACTTGCAAGTGATAAAATAAGAATTGAATTCAAAATAAGAAATACTTAGAATATATAAAAAAAATAATGTATTTGGGAGCAAAAATTCATGATTTTTGATTTAATGATTTTTTTTTAAGAAGTATTAAAGATTTAAGCAAAAAGTTGTACACTTAAAAGTGAAAATTGAATTCGAAATAAGACATTTTTGTAATAAAAAAAATGAACCTATTTGTGAGCAAACTTTCATGCTTTTTGATTTAATAATTTAAGAAGATTAAAGACTTAAATACAAAGTTGTACACTTGAAAGTGAAAATTGAATTGGAAACAAGACATTTTTTCTTTACATAAAAATCTATTTTGGAGCATAATTTCATGATTTTTAATTTAATAATTTGTTTTAATAAGATTAAAGATAGAAACATAAAGTTGTACGCTTACAAATCCCAAACCTTCAATTATTCGGAAACATTTTGTTTGGCCTTCATGTATTTTCCTATAGCTAATGCTCACAACAATCTCTTCAATCATCGATTCAATGGATTAAGAAATTAATCAATTTCACTTCTATTTCATCATTAAGTATTGCATGCCCAGTTTTCAGTTTGTGAGTGGCTTCAAACTCATTAGTTGCTTTTTTTCATCATAAATGTTGTATCTACAAAGTGAAACCACAAACTAGCTATTATTGCTATTGTTGTTGTGATGGTGAAAAGGCAGCGAGAAAAAGTGAAAATTGTGTTTGTTCATACATTTGTAATATATATAATTTATATTTAAAAATCATAGCAAAAGTTTGCTGTTCATATTGGCCCACTTTTTCTTACTCAATGAACTTGAAACTATGTGAACGGATTTGACTAAAGCTAATTGTTTGTTGTTGAAAATACTCGCATCGAAAGCAAAAGCACAAATTGGCGTGGTTTCATTTCTCAAACAAAGGGCCAATTTGCAATTTGCATGCCTGCAGACAATGAAGTTTTTGCGTTATTTTTATTTAGGTTTTGTTTTTTGAAATTTGCATAAAAATTTCTACAATGTCGAATTCGTTTCAATTTGCATTCAAGCACTAAAACAAAGAATAAGTAAGTGGATTGAGAAAGTTTCTGCATATGAAAAGGCAAAAGAAAATGCAAAGTTGATTAATGTGGTTTGGCAAGAAAATAATAAAATATATGAAGGAGGGGAGTAGCTTTGTTTTGTATAAAAAGTTGCAACAAAAAAATTACAAAATATAAGCAACCAGCTTTGTGTAAAAAGTAGCACAAAAATATTTAATTTAAAATTCTTCATAATTAATTTAAAATTTAATTTAATTTATTTGATTCAAAATTTATTTTAACTTAAAATTCTTTTTTTCTTTTCATCAAGTTTCTTGCTCAATCCAGTGTAAACTGTGAATGAACTTCTGTCTCTAATTTTAACTAATTTGAAGAAATCCAAATAAAAGGAGAGATCACTTCTCATGTGTTGAATATCTTATTTAGATACACTTCTTCTTCTTCAATACACATTTTTTAATTCTCTACAAGTAATTTGTATTAACAACACATTTGTTTACATTAGATTTCTATCAGATTTCTTGCCAAATTCAGTGCAAGCTGTGAATGAACTTCGGGAAGTCTCTAATGACTGATTTGAAGTCATCCAAAGCAAAGAGAGATAAGTGTTCTTTCAGACTTTGATTGCTGCTGCTTTATTTTCAATTCAAATTTTTTAATTCTCTGCCAAAAGTTTTTGTTCACAACACATTTGTTTATATAACATTTCAATGTTTTTTGTCTCTAATGTTGTCTGATTTGAAGACATCCAAATTAATCTAGAGATCACTTTTCATATGACAAAGACCTTCTTTCAGACTTTAATTGCTGCTACTGCTGCATGTTTTCATTCACATTTTTCAATTTCTTACAAACAATTTTTGTTAACAACACATTTGTTTAGATTTTTTTGTTGCTCAACTTGGATCAGATTTGCGAGCAGTGAACTTCAAAAATTGCTTACATAACTTTATTTTTTTCAAGTAATTTTCTTTTAAATTTTTTATATCTATTCATAACTTTTATATTGTTGTCAGCATTACATACAACAACAACAACAACAACAATTAGCGCTATATAACTGAATTAGCTTCATCGACTAACAGTCGAACTGTATGACTGTCTACTCTGCTACAAACTGCTTTGTTGCCTAATGAATATTTTTGTTGTTGTTGTTTTTGTTGTTAACATATGTTTACACCTACTTATGGCCCATTAAACAAATTGACACCTCATTGTAAAGCAAATATTTTCCGGTTGTGTTTTTATTGAAAGGCAAGTTTTTCAAATATTTTTTTCTATTATTTGTTGTAAATATTTTAAAGATTTAAATATTTGATAAATGTTTGGTTCTCATTTATTTTTTATTTATTTTAACTGCACCTTTATTATTCATTTAATTTGACAAAAATTTTCCATTCAGCAACAATCACTTAAAGCAATCAAAATGCATGTTTTACAACAACAACAACATTTGTGCACAATTGAAAGGCAATTAACCTTTTGACAGTGTCAGTGTCAGTGTTAGCCGGTGCGCTAACACCTCAAACGATTTCCCGTTGCAATGCGCTGCACCTCTACAACAACAACAAATCAGCGCTTAAGCGACACTAAAACCTTTACAGATCTTTTTTCGAAATTTTCCACTTCACCAATAGTTGCTTCCCCTTGTTGCTGTGCTTGTCAAGTTGAAAAATGAAAGTAACAACTTTAATGCAAACTATTAAAATTGCCATTAAACGATGCACACACAAAGTCTTTTCATCAACAAAAACAACAACAAAATTGTAATAATGCCTACAATAAAATATGAAAAATCATTTTTGCAAGTATGACAGCGAAAATGTGTGCAGCTACCCACTAATGTCAACAAGGAATGAAGGCGCACAAAAAGCATTTTAAAAAAACATTAAAAAAAAACATTTGAAAAAAATAAGCATTTGAAAAAAAATACTGCCAACTCATTATTTTTGTTTTTAGCTGAGGTTTTTTATTTATTTATTTATTTTTCTTTCGTTCATGACGCTGTCATGTTTACGTTCGGTAGAAATGGAAAACATGTCACACGCACGTTTTGCTCGCAACGGCAAACGAGCGCCGTGTCAAAAGCGCATTGCAACGAAACATGCAGACAAGACAGACGGCCAACAGACGACAAGTGTGTGTGTGTATGTATGACGCAAAGTGAGCGAGTTAGGCGCAGAGCGATGGACAAACAGACAACTAGACATGACATACAAACAGACAACCGCACAGAGGGAAACAGCAAGCAAAACCTAAAGACAACCACAGAGACGTCGCTCGACAAGTGCTCGAGCACGTAATTACATATGTACTTGTGTACCTATATGTATGTACACATGCAATGGGGGGTTTTGGGTGTTCAAACCACCCAAATAAAAGAATTGCTAGTTCAAAATAAATTTTCAAATCACATTGGGCTCAAAAGTTGTATGCAAACCCCCCCCAAAATAAAATCCTATGTGCGCCACTGTACATATGTATGTCTGTATGTATATAGCAGTGCATCCAAGCGCGTTCAGCAGTGCTGCGCGACATGTACTGCGTTGCTGGAAAATGTGCGCGCTTTCCGCGTTTAAACGATTTTCGACTCTTTTCAATGCTAAAGCAAATACAGTTTTTGTTTTTTTTTGTTTTTTTTTTATTTTTGTTTAATTTATTTTTTTGAGTATTTTTAGTACGTGCACGAGCACATTTAATAATGATAATAAATGAAAGTATAAAGTTTTGTCTAAACATGGCAGCTGTCATGTTGTTGTTGTTGTTGCTATTGTTATTTTTGTTCTTGTTTGTGTTATTTGTATTGCTGACGTTGTGCTGTTAAACGGAGCAGCCAGGAAGCAATTCTTGATACCAGCGGCGTGTTTTGTGCAAAGCAAAGCAAAGCAAAGCAAAGATTTGTTTACTGCCCAAGGCACGTTTGCGGTTAATGAAGTTCAGAAAATGTCATTTACATATTTAAAACATTTGTACGTTTGGTTGTTATTTTAACTTAAATAACAACAAACTGTAGTGAAAAGTAGCAAAAAATTTTTGTGTGTGATTAATTTTATATTGTTTTGGTTTGATTTTGCAAAAAAAAATTGTATGGCATTAATTTATGGTTCATGATTTATGTGTTGAAAACGGAATAAGCTATGAAATTTCACTGCGAATCATTGAAATTTTCAAACTGAAATATTGACTAAAATAAGAAGCAACACTTTAACCCAGCAGCGACTGAAGGAATGTGTTTTCAAGACTTTATCTTAGCGACGTTTTTTTGGATAAAATCAATCGTCATGAAAAAAGTAAAATTTATAATTTTTTTCAACTCTCAAATCTCAGGACCAGGCAAGCAGTCCTTAAAACCAAGCAGCCCTAAAGACGCTGGGATCTTCGATTGTTTCTTAACAACTTTTCTGGAAGTGCAGGTACTGGCTCACCGATCGATAGTTCCCCTCATTTGGGTTCCTGGGCACAGGAATTGAGTAATAATTGAGAGTAACGAAAAAGCGAACAAGCTTGCCTGAAGAGGTGCCGCTCTCAATCAGGTGAAAGCGGTGTAGGTCCGTACCCCAATAAACCTCATCAAGATCAAGATCTCTAAGGACTTCTTACCGAAAACAGACAAATGTTAACAGAGGCTAGACACATGCAGTCTTAACAGATCAATGTGGCCGGGATACAACAGAAACTAATCAGAGAAACTGATTAACAAAAAGCGCAGTGTTTTGGCCAAACTAATGGCGCTTATCACAGGTCATTGGCCCTAAGGAAACCATGTAGCCAGGTTGCTGTTGAAATCCAGCTGAGAAGAAAACTGTCGAGCATTTCCTCTGAAACGCTAGGAGAACTTTTGTTTGAGAATATTAAGGATATTTTTATAATTTTTATAATTTTTTAAAATGACACACTAGATCCAGATTTTTTTGCTACAATCACTGCTACAATCACTGTGCAGATTCATTCCATAGACAAAATTCCAAAAATTTATAGTTTCAGAATTTAACGATTTTGATGTCATTTGAAAGGTAAAACTCCACCTAAGAAAACCCCAAAAAATCTGTGCTTAAAATTGATTAGGGTGTGTGCAAAAGCGGCTCAAAGTTGAAAATTTTTTCACAAAAAAATGTAAACACATATTTTCTGTTATTTTAGTCTATTGAGTAAAAAAAGTTGTAAAATACATAGTTACCTAGAAGTTGCTAAAACTTTCAATATAGATTAAGAAATGATGTAAAGTAATAAAAAAAATAAAATGAAATGTAATTTGTAAAGCTGAGGCTTTTACTTTACTTTTATTTTAAAATATTTTTCTAAATTAAATCTGAAAATTGGCAAAACTTAGAGAAAAATATCTAAAAAGTATGTGAAAGTATGTTACTGGATTTTTTTTTTTATTTTAAGAAGCATTCTTTCTTTGTCGGATAATGTAAACACATCCTCCGATATCTTCCGATCTCAGAAAATAATTCTGAAAAATTAAAAAAAATTAAAAAAAGCAAAACATACGTCTATTATTATCACTTTTATTGCAAAACTAAAGGGTCCTAAGACAATTTCTGTTACTATTTGCAATTATCAATGTTGACGTTACCGATTAAATGTAAAATCTGAAAAATCTAGCCAACACACTCGTTGCTATAGCTCACCAAAAATGACGAAAATTGCAAATTTAAGTCTTAGGCATTGCCAAACTACAAAATTTTAAGAAAAACAAAATGGAGATTTCAATTCAGCAGACATTGATTAACTAGTATACCAAATTTTATGAAGAACGGACCACTTCTTCTAATTTTGTCCCGCGGTTGTATGGAGTCGAATCACTGTGCAATGTGCTGCCTAGTCTGAGTGCTTGAGGAATAGACCTTCTATGGTTAATTTTCTCGACTCCCCTCACATCTATCTATCCACTTATCTATCTTTCTATCTAAGCAAATAAGAACAAAACACAAAACATTCATGCATTTAAGGGTTAAAGCAACATAAACTTTGCAACAGAGGCGCCAAAAAGCCGGTTTAGAAGTTTGCCGCAGCAGACATGGAACTGAGCAGCTACTAACAAACAGTTAATAGCCAAAATTAGCCAAGTATGGCTTTTGTTTGTATTTGTATTTTTAAAAAATACAAAATATAAAAAAATCTAACATATAAAAAAATTTCAAATATAAAAAAATTTAAAACATAAAAGAACAATAAAATATAAAAACAAAAATTCGTTCAGTCAGCAGCAGTTAATGGCCAAAATTAGCCAAGTATGGTTTTTGTTTGTATTTGTATTTTTAAAAAATACAAAATATAAAAAAATCTAACATATAAAACAAAAATTTCAGTCAGCAGCAGTAAAAGGCCAAATTTAGCCAAAAATTAAAATATAATAAAATTTAAAATATAAAAAATTTAAAATATAAAAACAATGAAATATAAAAAGAAACATTTTTTCAGCCAGATGCAGTTAATGGCCAAAATTAGCCAAGTATGGCTCTTGTTTGTGTTTGTATTTTTAAAAAATACAAAATATAAAAAAATATAAAATCTAAAAACAAATAAAATATAAAAAAATTTTAAATATAAAAAAACAATAAAATATAAAAACAAAAACTTTTCAGTCAGCAGCAGTTAATAGCCACAATTAGCCATGTATGGCTTTTGCTTGTATTTGTATTTTGTATTTGAAAAAATACAAATAATAAAAAAATTATAAAATATAAAAAATATAAAAAAATTAAAATACAAAATATAAAAAAATATAAAAACAAAAACTTGTTCAGTCCCTGACTGTAAATTTTCCTCACCCAAGACTGCATACATTTTTTTGAAAGATCTCCAATTTCTTCTCGCTTAGTGTGTGACAAATTTTCTTGAACTCTCATACATAGTTATTTAAATACATATTTACACCTCAAGTCATTCTTTATAACTAACAATAAAGAAAACTTCAGTTCCTTGCACTCACCTCCTCCGTTTAGCCCATTGGAGCAGTGCTTCATGCTTGCGCCATTTCCCGTATTCGTAGCCGAGTTCTGCATGCCGCCACCCATCACTCCGTACTTGATTGGCTTAAAGTGAAAGAATGAGGGCGAGTAGCCGGAACCGGCACGACTCAGCGAGCTGAACTGCTCCTCGCGATCCTCCACGTAGAGGCCCTCCTTGCCCATGGCGGCCAGCTGGCGCCCCTTCGGCATGAACATCACCAGGAACACCGTTGCCGACGTCGCAACCAGCCCGAACGCAATGCACGCGTCCTTGTGCCGCTCGGCCACTGCCAGGCCGCACAGCATCCAGCCCAGCCAGATGGGTATGGCGCCGCCAATGGCCAGTCCGATGTAAGTGGCCTCGCGATAGTTGTCGCGTATGCCGCGCGACTTGATTGCCAGCACCGCAACGAACACAATCAGAAAGACAATGTAGATGAGCGAGAAGAGCAGCTCGGAGAACTGCGTCTTGCACAGCGGTATGAGCACAGTGCCGGCGGCTGTGATGCGTGTGTACAGATCCGTGCCGGCGCTGGCCGGGTGCGTGTGGAAGAGCGCCGCAAAGCTGGACGCAGCCGAGCTGACGCCCGCTGCATGCGTACTGGAGGCGACAGTGGAGGCCAGCAGTCCGCTGCCAAGGACGGGCACGCTCAGCGTGTAGATTTCGGGCGGTTGCGTGAGCAGCCACTGGGCGCCGATGGCCACCTGAATGAGTACGGCGAACAACAGCAGCAGGCCCTGATAGGGCGCCGGCAGGTAGACGCCGCCGTTCAAACTGATCAGAAAGACGCACTTGACCAGCAGCGCGGCAAAGACCAGCGCGTAGGCCACGCCCACGCCGAAGCGTATGGCGCCGCAGCTGAGCAGCGATGGCTGCGCCGTAATGACGGCGCCCAGGCCGGCGCAGGCGAACAGGCCGAGCAGCAGCATTTGGCCGAGGAAGAGGTGGCGGCGCGACGGCGACGTGCGCCACGCCTTGAAGAGCACAAAGATCTCGAAGGCGCCCATCATCAGCATGGTGAGTGCGGCCAGCACCAGCACCGGCACCACCCACGGCTCCTTACGCAGTCCGGTGAAGGGCAGATGGGTGGCCACGATCGCGGGCGAGGCGGGCGCCGCGGCTTGGCTGATGTTTGACGTTTTCGGTGCCACAATGAGCACCGAGCGCGGTGCATTGTAGTCGGGCAGCACGGCCGCCTTGGCGCCCATGCGCGGCGCTGCCGTTGTCGAGGTGACGAGCGGCGTGGGCGTGCTGCTCGGCACCACAAAGAACTCCGTCGACATGACAACGAGTCGATCGGCCTTCGAAATGTTGCCGGCCACATCGGCGGCCGACTCGAGCAGCTCGACGACGTCGGTGTCCTCGCGCCGATGCAGCTGCTTGCCCTGGCGCGGCGCATTGTGTGCGGCATTCTGTGGCCGCGGCGTTTGTTTCAGCTCGACATAGTCGTCCAGCGTGTACAGCTGGGGCTCAGCCAGCTGATGAGCGACCGGAATTTTCGTACTCGCGTGCACGTTGGCGGCACGTGCCGCTGTCGCACGCGTCGCCGCACTATTTTGATTCGGATTGCTCGCCGTGCTAATAACGTAGTTGCTTTTGTTTAGTAAACTATTTACATGCCGTTCGCTGGGAGCGCGGCCGGCCGCGCCCATGCTCAGCGTGACGCTTTTCTTGCGCAGCGGCAGCAAACGTTCGCCGAATTTCGGTTCGTGTGCGCTGCGGCCCACAGTCAACGCGTCGGCGTCCGAATTGTCCGCATAGTCGCCGGTGTCGAGCGCCAGCGTAACGTGCTGCTGCTGCACTTGCAGCAAGCACCAGCAGCCGATGGCCAAATACAGCAGACGCGTTCTGGACGCGAGCGCCGCACGCCGCGTACGCGCCATGCTGGCCAGCGCAAACCGCATTCGTTTCACAGACGCGTCGTTGCGCACGTTTTCATGCTCGGTCCCGGACATCGACCGTCTTGCGTGCCGGACCATGCCTAACTAAAGCCTTGTCCACTGCGCCGACTGTTGCAAGTCCGCATCGGCGGCATGCAGCAGTTGCACCAAAGAACCGCACACACACACACACACACGAATACGCGCCCGCACGTGCACTCAATTCGTTTGCTGCAACTTTGCGTCTACGTTTTTGCGTTCTACGTTCTGCGGCCGGCTCACGTCGCGTTCATGTTGCACAAACGTCACTGCAATTCACTGCTTATTCGCTGCCAGTTCGAGTGCCGCTCAACACGTCCGCACGCTTCGTTCAACCAATGCAAACTGTTGGGGCCAGCGATGTGCGCAGCGTTCGTTAGTTGGTCGCGCTTTCAAGTTTGACGTTTGGCTGCAACGTGTTCGATGGGCGCGCTTCAAACTCACACCTGAAACTTGGCAGTTGGCTGCCCAGCCGGCACACAGCACCTAAGACGCGCTTCGAGTCAAAGAGTCGTTCGGCGCAGAGACTCTTAACCTTGGCCTTAGCGGCATTGCTGGGAGCTAAAGTACCCTAAGTAGAGAGAACGAGAGAGAGAGAGAGAGAAGCTGGCCTGCCATGGCTTTGAATTTAGTGGGTTGGCTGTTTGTTGCTTGGGATCACTAGTTGGGTTGTCATGGTTTTACATCCTGATCAGAAAATTCTCAGTCAGTGAAATGTCAAGTTTTTCTCGATGTTTTGTGTAAAGCAAAGTAAAAATTTGAATCGCTACTTGTAATTGTTGGGTAAGGTTGAGTTAAGAAGAATTTATGTATACAAATCAATGGCTCACTCAGGATTTCATTTGGGAAATTAGTTAGGTTAGGTTATGTCGGATAAGGAAAAAAGACTGGGTCCAGGTCGGGACGCATGGACATCTCGTTCTAAATCCTCCTACAAAGTCTTAAAAAAAACTTGTGTACAACAATGGGATCTCAAATTCGCTTGTTACCCATTCGAGAGGTAAGAAAACGGGAAAGCTACCGGAAGAGAGCTACCGAGAGGTAAGAAAGCAGAAAACCCTCTGGGAGAGATCCCCAGTTCCACTTCGATACCTATTCGAGATGTAAGAAAATGGACTAACCTCTGAGGCAGATCACCAGACTCACTTCGATAGCTATTTGAAAGGTAAGAAAACGAACAAACCTTTAGAAAAGATCGCCAGATCCACTTTGATACCTATTCGAGAGGTGAGAAAACAAAACAATCTGTAGAAAAGATCCCCAGACCCACTTCGATACCTATTCGAGAGCTAAGAAAACAGATAAACCTTTGGGAAAGATACACAGATCCACTTAGATACCTATTCGAGAGCTAAGAAACCGAACAAACCTTTAGAAAAGATACACCAATACCCATTCGATAATAAGAAAACGGAAAAGCTACCGGAAGAGATACCTAGATCCACTTCGATAGCTATTTGAGAGGTAAGAAAATGGATAAACCTCTGGGACAGATCCCCAGGTCCACTTCGATACCTATTCGAGATGTAAGAAAATGGAAGACCCTCTAGGAAAGATCCCCAGTTCCACTTCGATACCTATTCGAGAGGTAAGAAAACAGCCAAACCTCTGAGACAGATCCCAGACCCACTTCGATACCTATTTGAGAGCTATGAAAACGGACTAACCTCTGGGACAGATCCCCAGGTCCACTTCGATACCTATTCGAGAGGTAAGAAAACAGAAAACCCTCTGGGGGAGATCCCCAGTTCCACTTTGATACCTATTCGAGATGTAAGAAAAAGGACTAACCTCTGAGGCAGATCACCAGACTCACCTCGATAGCTATTCGAGAGGTAATAAAACGAACAAACCTTTACAAAAGATTCCCAGATCCACTTTGATACCTATTCGAGAGGTGAGAAAACAAAACAATCTGTAGAAAAGATCCCCAGACCCACTTCGATACCTATTCGAGAGGAAAGAAAACAGCCAAACCTCTGGGACAGATCCCAGACCCACTCGATACCTATTCGAGAGCTAAGAAAACGAACAAACCTTTAGAAAAGATACACCAATACCCATTCGATAATAAGAAAACGGAAAAGCTACCGTAGGAGATACCTAGATCCACTTTGATAGCAATTTGAAAGGTAAGAAAACGGATAAACCTCTGGGACAGATCCCAGGTCCACTTCGATACCTATTCGAGAGGTAAGTAAATGGATAACCCTCTAGGAAAGATCCCCAGTTCCACTTTGATACCTATTCGAGAGGTAAGAAAACGGACAACCCTCTGGGAGAGATCCCCAGACCCACTTCGACTTCGAGAACAGATAAACCTTTAGGAAAGATACACAGATCCACTTCAATACCCATTCGAGAGGTAAGAAAACGGAAAAGCCTCTGGAACTGGGGCAAACAAAGAATCAAAGTGAACTATAAGAACTGACAAGTCAGACGTTTGAGCTAAATTCTCAATTCCACCTTCCGATGAAATGCCTGGCGGTAGTACCGGCGAGTAAGGCGGAACATTAGAGAGATTTTAGTGATGTTAAAGTCGCACACTGACAGGGCTTTTGCTTTCAACGCTTTAAATCTCAGGGCTTTTCAAGTATGCTTTGGGGCCAAAGGCAAGGCCAGAGCTGCTTGGCCCCTCTGCAGCTAGCTTTCTCCACTTATCTCCCTCTGGTTTCTTCGAGAAAAGATGAACATTAACCCTATGAGGTTTGTCATTTACTGCTAAAAGGACATCCAATGAAATGGTTTTCAATTTCTTATTAAATATTGGCTTCAGATTAGTAGACCAACATATCAACCAAGTCTACAGAAAAACGCCTATCTTCCTGTTGTCTTCTACTCTTGTCTTCTACATTATCTGCTCTATGATCCTCGCTGTGGCTTTTGAATGCCAAGCAACGCCTTTTTTGGAAACCAAACAAAATAAAACTTTCAGTAATAAATTGTGTCACACCATAAGGAAAATTCATAATTTGGTGTAATAAATTTTTAACTACTTCCGCGCTGACGGCAAAGCTTAGTGTTTGCGGCACGGCCGATTTTGGTATGGAATTCACGCAATTTGGCACAGTGCGTGCCAACCATTATACACCAACACCAACGCACTTGTGTACTCAATTTGCTGAGAAAAAAAACATAAATAATTTATTGGTCAGCCATTTAATTAAACGCTAAAGGAAGACCAAAAAGCAATAAATATACAGGAATAATATGAAAGGAATTATGTCATAAAAATTGCGCTCAAAAAAATTTGAATCCAAACACAAACAACAACTCAACGCTGTGACAAAATAATGCATACTACAGCAACAACAAAACAAAGAAATTTAAATGTATTTTTTAATGTTATTCTTAGTTGTTGTTGTTGTGGGCACTTTGAGCGCGCCACAAAACGTGTCATCTGAACTTGTCACAAGACCAAAAGTACAGAAGAAAATAAAGCAAATATTGACAACAATAAATAACAACAACAAAATGCAAGTAGTTGAAAGAGTATAAAAAAAATTGAAATTAAAAAATAAAAAATGTTAAAAAATCATAAATGAAAAGTGTGTACACGACATGCCGCCAAAGCAGGTGGCAGCCAGCAACAATGACAGACAGTCGCGCGGGCTGATGACGTTGTCGGTGTCGGTGTCGGTGTCGGTGTCGGTAATGGCATTGCTGGATCTTGTGACTTGGTGCAGTCTGACAGTGTCGGCCAATACCGGTGGAAGGTATCGGCCAATCTCCACACAGTCAACTGGCCATAAAACGGCCAGCGTACCGAGCTGACATAAAACATAGCAACATTATGATGAATGCCAGCACCAGCGCAAAACACTCATACTTACAGTTAGGAAGTTGAATGTACCGCGGACAGCGGCATGTGAACGCCGCACAGGGCTTGGCGGGGGCGGGCGACAGCAACGTGTGAGCTCCATTCGATTCATGCGAAAATTGATACGAAATCTTTTTCGGGTTTTGTTCGTTTTGTTGTTGTATGTGTGTGTGTGTGGATAATCAAAATGCAAATAACAGTCAACGCAGAAATGTGCAAAAAACCCACACAGACACAAATTGTTACTTTCAACCTTAAAGCGAAGAGAAAATGTTAGAAGAAAGAAATGTTGAGAAGCAATTTTTGATGCTAAGACAAAGATGAACCTTTAAGTTGAAAACATTACTACTTTTACAACATTAATACTTTGCTTATAATTCCAAATTACTTTCAAAAATATTTAAAAAATTTTTAAAATAATTAAATAAATGTTTAAAAAGGTTATATAAATTTAAAAATAAATATAAGTAAAATAAAGTATAAAATATATAAATATAAAATAATATTGGAATATTTAACAAAAAATAATAATTATTTTAAAAAATTTAATATAAATTTAAAAACGAAAATAAGTAAAATAAAATATTAAATATATAAATATAAAATTATACGAGTATTTGAATATTTAAAATAATAAATAAATACAAATTATGGAAAATAAATATAAATTTAAAAATAAAAATAAAAATAAGTCAATAAAATATAAAAATATAAAGTAATATTGGAGCATTTAAAAAAATTAATAAATAAATATTTTAAATTCATTAATATAAATTTAAAATTAAAAATAAGTATATAAAATAAATCAAGACATATTTGAGTAGCTAAGCAAATTTTTCCACCCTACAAAATATTTGACAAAATAAATTTTTACATAAATACTTCCAAGTAAATATAAAATTATACGAGTATTTGAATATTTAATAAAATAAATAAATAAAAATTATAGAAAATTAATATAAATTTAAAAATAAAAATAAGGTAAAATAAAATATAAAATGTATGAATATAAAATTATGAGTATTTGAATATTTAAAAAAATAAATAAATAAAAATTATATGGGAGTATTTAAAAAAATAAATAAATAAATATTAAAAAAATGAATATAAATTTAAAATTTAAAATAGGTATATAAAATAAATCAAGACATATTTAAGTAGCTAAGCAAATTTTTTCCACTCTACAAAATATTTCACAAAATAAATTTTTACATAAATATTTCGAAGTAAATATGTATAAAATTATACGAGTATTTGAAAATTTAATAAAATAAATAAAAATTATAAAAAATTAATATAAATTTAGAAATAAAAATAAGGAAAATAAAATATAAAATGTATGAATATAAAATTACGAGTATTTGAATATTTAAAAAAAAAATAATTAAACATTATAAAACATATAAAATTAATATAAATTTAAAAATAAAAATAAGTAAAATAAAATATACAAATATAAATTATAATTGAATATTTAAAAAATAAATATTAAAAATATTAATATAAATTTAAAAATAAAAATATGTAAATTAAAAAAAAATGTTTGAGTAACTAAGCAAATTTTTTCCACTCTACAAAATATTTCACAAAATAAATTTTTACATAAATACTTCCAAGTAAAATTTTCACATTTCACTAACATTTTGCTGCGTTCCTAAAATGAGTGTGTGTGTGATTTTTTTCACTAGATTACCCATGAACGTGGGCCAAGTCAATTGACCGTTTGACCACTTCATTTCTTATTCTCATTTATTTTTGCTTTCAAGCAAAGGTAAATAACCTGTACGCACTGTTTGTGTTCAGATTTTGTTCCATTGATACAAATCAGCACGCAGTTACTTCATTCTAATTTCGATTTGTAATCGTTTGGCAAATGTTTGGCAGCGTTTATGCGAAAAATGCCAAATCATTGTGTGAAAAAATTTGTGGCATATGTGTTTTCGAAAACATGATGCATATAGAACCAGAAGTGATTGCTGAGTTTTGATTTGACGAATTTTGAGAAATATCCTAATACAGCTCAGTAATTTTCATGCCAGCACAAGTATTTTATTAAAATATAAATCTAATTTCAGTTATACTTAATTTAACTTTCACTTCTAGTATTTGAACATAGGGCTTCGTTATAAGAAGCCAGCGCGCTACTCACTGGACTTTCGAGGCCAGCAATCGAGCTTAACTGCGCTCAATTATTGAACCAGTTTGAGCTTCTGACAAAGCCTAAATAATACTCTATAAAAAGTCCTATTGGCTAGATCCCCTAAATTGTCGAAGAAGAAGCTGCTCAGGTGAGTCTTCATCCTTCTTCTACAAGGCAGATACCACTTAGGCCTAAAAACCCCATTGTAATACCACAACGATTCGAACTAAAGTCCACGCACTCAATTAAGCAGTTTGAGCGCCTTACGAAGCCTAGTAGACTACGAATGATCCTATCGACTGGATCCTATAGATTGCCAAAGAAGAAGTTGTCCGGGTGAGTCTCCCTTTTCCTAGAAAGCGGACCTAAGTTTGGCCATGAATCTATGCAATACTGGAATCAGTTCGAATTATTGCTAAATGACTCCTCAAAGACAACTTGATAACTACTTCTAAGCATAAACCAATATCTTAGTGAATCATAGCGAATTGAATACCTTTGGTAATCAAAAACAGGACTCTATTTGAGTATATCAGGACCTATTTTTATCTCAGATTAAGTCAAATCTGCACTTTTACTCCAACAAATTTATAACCTTTAATACAAAAGAGCTCAGTGGACTTTTACTTCTTTTCAAAAGTCACCTCAATATTCTGTGGTAAGCTTTAACAGTTCATTTCTCATATAACAACTACTTTCATAGTGAAAGTTCCACCTAGAATTCGAGTATATCCAAATCCAACTGAACCGTCGATTAAGTCAAATTTCACTGTCACTTCATGCTCAACTGCACCTGTTCATATGCTCAAGTCAAATGTCCACCTTAACAGCAAACCACATCGAACGAAAGACTCAAACAACAAACCTTTTATTGTAATAGTTCAAAATACCATTAAATACCATTTCCAATTAATTCAAAAGAAGCCTTTAGAAGCCAAATCGTTTTATTATTATACTTAACAATTTTTTTCCCCTACCATAAATTTATTAATTAATTTTATATAAATTCCTGCACTGCATTAAGTCGCTAGTTGTGTGCTCACAACGCTGCCAATTCAATGCAAGTTATGCAAATGCATAAAAACTACGCAAAATCCTACAATAAATTAAATTGCTACGCTTTATGACAAAAACAAAATGAAAAAATGTCCATTTACTGCATGGAGCATAAAAATGCAACAGTCAGCAACCAGCAGCTACAAAACAGCGCCAAAGCTGCAGCACAGTGGCGCAAATTTCATATGCAACACTTAGACCAACGCAATTATCGACTATGACCGAAACGCTAAGCGACAAATGCCGAGTCGCGCATAAATTTGCCAGTTTTATGGCTCAAAACGATGCGTCACGCTGTGATTGCAAATGAAAATTTATTTGTACGCAAATAAGAAATTGTGGTAATTACAAGCAGCTGAAGCGGCTTAAGCAAAGGGCGCAATTTAAAAAAAGAAAATGCACCTACGAGTAACAACGCTTAGATTTGTAAGTGACGTAGTTGCATCAGAGGGGGGAGCGGGGAAATTTATACATTTTCAGTAGTTAGGCAATAAAAAAGGAAGGCGCGCAATGAAAGTGGGCGAAATAAGTTAACGTTTAAAAGCGTTAAAGCTGCTATAACAATTTCAACTATTCAGAGTTTAACAGTTTGATTTTCAAGCAGCTTTGAGAAATTATGAACATTTCACATTTGCCTTTTGCTTGAAGTGTGCGTTGAGGTTAAGCAACTGTGAAGTATGTGTGTGTGAATGTGTGGGCGTATATGGGTTAATTACAGCAAATTGTAAGCTCAGCACCAGCACAAAAACGCCAACTAATTGTGTGCTTTTAGAGAAGCGTCTGAAAGGAGAGGCGCAAAAAAAACCACTTACGTAAATACTCGAAACGTTCAATTAGAATGCGGCCGCACAAGCCAACATGTACAGCGGGATAAACAAATAGAAAATGCCAACAACAAGAACATAGACCGAAAGTGTTAATAACGGACAGCTTGCGCTGAATGTTTTTTACATTGAATTGAAGTGTAATAATCAAAATTATACCATAATTAGACATGCTCAGCCGCATGCACAAAGAGTTCAAGTGGAAAAGAATAATAAATAAAGCATAAAATATGTACTGTGTTGTGTACAATGAGGTATGAGGAATCAATAAGTGTGTTCAGGTAGAGTGAGTTGCATTGAAAGGAATCCATAAATTGAAATTGTACTGGGGTTTTATTCATCACGAAGCAGTGAGTGTGAATGAGGGAAATTAATCAAGCATAGTTAACCTTCAAAGCCAATAAAGCCAATGAAGCCAAAGATTGCAATGGCGTAACTAAGAAGTTTATTTGCCCATAACTTTTGTTAGATATCGAATGGAGCTGGGATGTTAATTATTAATTAATTTAGCAGCAAATACTTAGCAACAAGGTCCAAGTTAGTTTGTTCCGTGAAGTTAAAATTAGAATTATGAAAGAATTGAAATCCCATTGCCCCATCGCTGGAGCTTTTATGTTTCCTAAAGCCTAAAAAGGGCTTACGCCTTGCTAACCCAAATGTGCCGAAAATATTTTTCTTTCGAATATCGCGAAAACATTTTTTGAGTGATTTAATATGAAACATAATTAAAAAATTAAATTTTTTCGAGTGCATGTTTAGTGTGACCACATGGTCACGCTAAGCACTAATGGGTTAATGGATTGAAGTTCTGCCAGGTTGAGCGATTTGCCTATGGCTAGCAAATCTAGGTGATGGACTTTTTTGAAAGTTTATTACTGGGTTGTGCAGAATGCTCTCTGTGCAACGTTCGCCACTAGTAGGTAGGAGCTGTTGTTGCAAAACGCAATGGTTTGTGTCTGAGCTTATTTTGGATGATGCATACGCTGCGCTATATGTCCGTTAATCTGAATTGGCACTGCTAGTGTTGTTGCACCAGTATGGCTACTGGATATGAAAATCTGCTGCGAGTTGCTTATCACAATGGCTGATTGGAGTGGGAAGGGTAGAAGCTTGTTCAAAGTTAAAGGATTTGACTGGATAATGCTGAAGGGATGGGAAACCATTAGAAAGAAGGAAAAAGGAAATGAGGAAAATGTCAAGTCAAGTAAAAATTTAATCCGAGACGTCTGGAATGGGTGTCCAGTGCACTTCAGGCTGTGTTACCGAGACGGCCTTCGTCACTGCAGCTTAAGATGATTAAAATCCTCATTGAATTATTAATTTGGCTTCAAGAGATACAAGACTGTGTACTAGATGAATGTTTGAATTGGCATTGAACGAAACTGATTAAATAGAATTGATTTGAAATGGATTTAATGGAATTGAATTGAATTGATTTTAATTGTATTGAATTTAATTGAATTGAATTTAATTGAATTGAATTGAATTGAATTGAAGTTATTTAAAGTTGAGTGAAGTCAATGGAATTGAACTTTTTTAATTATATTAGTTGAACTAAATTGCAAATATTTGATTTGAATTTAATTAAATTTAATTGAATTGAAGTTACTTGAAGTGGACTAAAGTAAATGGAATTGAACAATTTATGGTTTGGATTGGATTAAATTAAATTGAATTGAAGTGGATTGACACATGGAACATGGAAAGATTGAGTTGAGTTTATGCAATTGAATTAAACTGAATTAAATAAAATTGAAGTGAAGTGAAGTGAATTGAATTCAATTCAAATGAATTAAAATGAATTGAATTGAAGTTAATTGAATTTGACTGAATTCAATGGTATTAAACTGTTTTAATTGGTTTAAATTAAATTGAAAATATTTGATTTGAATGTAATTAAATTGAACTCAATTGGATTGAATTGAGTTAAATTATATTGTTTTGAGTTGAAGTTAATTGAAGTTGACTAACGTAAATGGAATTGAACAATTAATGGTCTGGATTGGATTGAATTGAATTTAAACATTCATTGATTTGAGTTTATATAATTGAATTGAATTGAATTAAGTAAAATTAGCTGATGAAAATGAATTTAAGTGAATTGAATTGAATTGAATTGGAGTGAAATAAATTTAATCTAATTGAATTGAAGTTAATTGAAGTCAATGGAATTTAACTGATTTAGTTGGTTTCAACTGGATTGAATTGAGTTAAATTGAATTGAAATGGATCGAAAAATAGAAGTGAATTTGTTTGAGTTGAGTTAAAACAATTCAATTGAACTAAATTGAATAAAATGAATTGAATATAACTAATTTGAATTTAATTGAAAATATTTGATTTGAATTGAATTGAATTTAATTAAATTAATTTAAATAATTTGAGTTGCATTGAACCGAAGTTAATTGGAGTTGACTCTAGTCAAAGGAATTGAAATGTTTTAATTGGATGAATTAGATTGAATTCGATTAAATTGAATTGAAATGGATTGGAACATGGAATTGAATTGAATTTAATTATATTGAAGCAATTGAATTGAACTGAATTAAATAAAATGATTTGAATAAAAAGAAATTTAATTGAATGCAATTAAATTAAATTGAAGCAAATTAATTCTAATTGAACTGAATTGAATAGAATTGGATTAAATTGAATTGAAATGCATTTAAAATGGAGTTGAATTTAATTGAGTTCAGTTCAATTGAATCAATTGAATGAAATTGAACTGAACTGAATTAAATGTAATTGAAATAATTTGAAATTGAATTTGAATTCAAGTCTATTGTTTAAATTTTATTGGTGCCGATAGGCTCAACGAGAGAGATAATTTTGTTGATTGTAACTTGTTGCTCAATAGCACAGATAAATAAACTTTTTACTACAATAACTTCGTAGCCGCCTTTACAATCTCCCAAAATAAACACAACTGTAAATTCAAGATTTGTCAAATTAATTTTCAACATCCAAACAAATGCACGATTGAGCAATAAACTGGCAACAACCAAAAATACTCATCATTTTTAAGAAAATGTAAGCAAAAGATTTTATAGATACATTGTAAAGATTTTGTTTTGTTTCTTAATTTACTTTCGTTTTCGTTGACAGAGACATTAAATAAAAACAAAACAAAACTTTGAAAAGTGTTAATAAATTGAATGAAAAGTTCAACACAAAACTGGCAAACAAAGAAGAAAACAAAAAGATGCGAGGCAAATAACAGTATTTAAATTTGATAACAATAAACAAATTAACAAAAAATAATAATAAAACTCGAAAGCAAAGCAAAGAGACACAATTTCCACACGGAAAGTTTTGGTGTAGAGTGTTTATGGCTTGACTTGCTTTTGCTTTTTAAAGGAAAGAAATTGTCAGTAGAAATGAAAAAAAAATTCGGAAAGAAATTTTTACATGCGGGAACAAAGGAAAGAAATAACTGAAAGTCTTTGTGAAAATAAGAGGAAAGAATGAGAAAATATCGAAAGGAATCGAAAATTAAAGGAAGAAAATCGAGTTTCAGCATTTGTAACAATTCGTATGGAAATATTTTCTCTTGGGATAGTAAAATAAACAGATATCTGAAAGAGCAGGTAAAAAAAAATCAAGTTTCTATATCTTTAAGAATCCTGTATACGTATGGAAATATTTTCTCTTTGGATAACCAAAAGAAAGTGACATCTGAAAGTCTTTGTGGGAAGAAAAGAGAAAGAATCTCTTTCTTGTTTTTTGTATTCTTGCTCCTGAAATTGATTTGAAGAATGAAAACTTTCTACGTGAAAACAAACTCAATATTATTTTTTTCTTAGTCTGTAAGATTTTGGTGGATCATCAAAACTTTCTGGCTTACAATTTGCAATGCCGCTGACCGCATTTGCAATGTTATGCACTCAACTCATTTGTTGCTGTCAGTAATTTCTTTTCTTGTGCATATTTGTGGTCCAACTAGTCGCAGTTGTTTTGATTTCTTGTTTTGCAAAAATCGCAGCATGCCACAAAATGTTAAGTTGCACGCGGCGCCAAATACAAAACACTAACAATTTCGGTTCATTAGCTAAAAGGCGATTGTTGTGGCTGACTGCGAACTGACCCTTTGGCAATGAGACCGACACGCCGACCGAACAAATTCATTTCATTTTCAATTTTACAATAACTGGGATTTTTTTTTAGTTTCATCTGTTATTTTATTTATCATTTTTTTTCATGTGTTTGACATGGCTCGAGGAGCATTGCCAGCCTTTCGAAAGTGTTAATTACTTTTGATTTATTGTGGCCACTGTCTATGAGTTATTTATATATATAAAACGTTCAATGCGCTGCTAAATAATGACAAATAAATGTTGTGCATATAATTAATCAAATGAAATTAAGACGACGAGAAAGAAGTGCGTAAAGAAAACAAATGTGCAGTCAACTTTCCTCTTGATTGCCTTTTGAGGTTATGTGGCGTTTGAATTTTGTCTGCTTGAGGCATTAAAATTTTAATAATAATAATTTTAGTAATTTTAATATGAGAACTTGTTGGCAGCGCTGTGTAGTCGTACGACAAAATTTTGATAAAATTTCAAATTGATCACAACAAAATTCTGTCCAGTTCAGACAAGATTACACTGCACCGAAAAATATGCGCCATAATTTTTGGTCAGTAATCGATCGGCCAATCGATTTGCCAGTCAATTATTATTATTATTTATTATTATTATTATTTATTATTATTATTTATTATTATTATAATTTATTATTATTATTTAATCGATCGGCCATTGACTATGGATAAAAATGTGCTAACAAAATTGCATTGTAGCTTTAGAAATTGTTTCCTCTATGGGCGATGAAGCTCCGAAGAAAAAACTGTTCGAGATTGGCAACGAAGAGGTTGGTTCGTATCTCTGGTAGAAGCATCAAGTTGGAGGTGTCCTGTCATCTCTGAATGTGGTGAAATGCTGAGACGTCTGGAGAGAACTTTTGCGGCAGACCATAATCCGTTGGTGGGTTGTGCTGGCCCGTTTCATTAGTAAATAATTAACCACTGCTGTCTAATAGGGCAGACAAAAATTTTTTTTATATTATTTTATATCCACTAAGAAGGAAGCAATATCCTCCGAAGAGGAGAAAGAATCTATAAGTCACCTTCTCGGTCACTGCCTGGCTCTCTCTATACGAAGATGGAAGCCCTTAGGCTCCACTTTCTTCAACAACTTGGACGACCTCAGATTAGTCGACATAAGGGACTTGTTAGGTTTTATCCACGAAACAAATTGGCTTGTATGGGCACTTTGACTTGCAGTAAGTCAGATCACTTCCTGCTTGTGGTATCACAACGGCCCTTTTTGCGGCCTAAATATGTCTTTCGGCCAGTCTCATGCCCAGGCAGCCACTTTAACCTAACCTATAAAACCTATAAAAACTTAAATATAAAGTGCGAAATTTAATTAAATATGAGACAATATTTGCAAACATGTACTAAAAATAAATAAGATAATAATAAATAATTAATTAAATAAATAAATAAATGAATATATTGAATTATAAATTAATTAATTAATGAATAATCATATTATTAAATAAATAAAAGAATACGTTATTCAATAAATAATTAATTACTAATTAATTAATTAATTATTATATAAATTGATAAATTAGTTAAACATTAAATAAAAACATTTAATAATTTTAAAAATTAAATATAAGGTAAGAAATTTAATAAAATATGAAGCATATATTTGCAAGTATTGAAAGTGTATTATGACAAAAGAATTAGTTAATAATAATAATAAATAAATAATTTTATTTAAAAAATACTAAGTATACAAAAATTAAATTAGATCAAAGTAAGTTTAAAATTAGGGAAAAATTTAATTATTTACTTTTTTATTGAAAAGAAGTAAATTTAAAAAATTGTACACCAATACCTCGCTTTGCGTCGCACAGTGCTTCGACTCCATACAAAATTGTGGCAAAAATAGAAGGAGTACGTGAAATTCGCTGAAAAAATTGCAGTCTAAGACATTTTGGGCTGCTGACTTCAGAATTTGTGTTTGTTTCCAAAAAAAATATATATAGTTTAAAAAAATCGAATATATATGGTTATATATTATTTTATCATCACCGAGCCCAAACCGCTGCAGCTATAATGATGAAATTTAGTCAAAAGTTATATTTTGGAAAGTCAACCCTTAAAAAGAAGCGATTTCCAAAACGTCGACCTTGAAAGGGCGAAAAGGGGTGAAGGGTGGTGAAGGTTATATGGACGGACATCGTTTTCGGTCGGATTGTTTTAAAATTGTGTATATGTATACTAATAAAGCAATAACAAAAGACGTATTTTAGCGTTTTTCTAAATTCGTCATTTTAAGGGTGGAAAGACGGCGGTAAAGTTGCTATATCTTTTGTTTATTTGATATCCGTAGAGCTTAACATGGAGATGAGACAGGTGAATATGCAATGCGGCTCAATTTATAACAGCGAGACTATTATAAAAATTATTCTTCAAAATTAGACCTTCTTCAAAATTTGACATGCCTCCTTTTTTTAGAATATATTAGCGTTAAATCACATTTTAGCAAACAAATTCCATAATAATGAAAAAATTTGATAAAAAGACGCAGAATTTTTTTTGCGGACTTAAGAGAAGAAAGCCCATCTAAAAAAGGTCATAAAAAGGATTTATGCCAGTTAACGCCATTCGATTCAAATTACCTTTCTAAATTTGGTTATTTTTAATTTTCATTGGTTAAAAAACATTCATTTTTGAAAATTCGTACAAAAAAAATTATTTATGCTAAACAAAAAATACCGATCAGCGGTCTCGCTCCTATCAATGTAATTTTAAACGAAATTAGTAGCCTATCTACAACAACACATTTTCTACATTTTTTTTATACAAGCACCTAAATTTCATTTTTCCCCTTCATAAATTTTTGTAAAAATATATCCGGCTTTGAAAAGCTATATCTCCTAATCTCGACAATTTTTCGAGAAAGTATGTCGGATCCAGCTTAATTAAACAATTACCTTTAACATGATACTACTTTTGTCAAAATCCGCGATAATTTTTTTTCTTATTTTTGTTCACTCTCGAAGCACTGTGCGTCATTTCGTTTTGCGTTTTTTCGAAGTTGCGTCGCTGCTGAATTAGTACAAATTTTCACTGTGCGTCGTTAGATTTTCGAAGTTGCGTTGTTTTGGGTTCGAGTCTTTAATTTTTTTTTTAATTTTCTTTTTTTCTAAAAGATGGCACGAGTTATGTTCCTAATTGCGCCATGCCATCAAAACTCGGGGATTCCCTTTCTAACTGAAAATCAACGCAATTTTAATACAGTTTTATTTTCACTTTGTTTTGCTAATTTTAGAATTCAGTTTCAATTAGTGTGTTGTGCTTTTTGTAACGTTTCAATTAGTGTGTTGTGATTTTTTTTAAAAGAAAATAATAAATTTTTATAAATTTTTGCGGGTTGTTTCTGGTTACAAAAAAGTTAATTATTTTTCCAATTTATTTATTGGCACAGTTATATTATTTTTGTTTTTTAAATGTTTACTTTGTTAAATTTTCTTTTTAAAAAGTAGTATTTTCGTAACCCTGGAACCTATCTTCGATCTTTACATGGTTTGCTATAGAAAATCTTAATTCATTTTGCGTCGTTTCAATTTGCGTCGTGTTTTTTTGGAACGTAACCACGACGCAAAGTGAGGTATTGGTGTAATTGTTTAATTTTAACTTTAAATTTTAATTAGAAAATTAATTATAAATTTTAATAATAAATAATGTTAATTTTAAAAGAAATTATAATTATTATAATAAAAAGCACATATGATCTCGATGAGTTCAAGTCAAGAGTCCATAACCACTTCTCTCAAAACCCTATGTCCTAACCTTTATATCCTTTCTGAACCAACGCAATGCCTCGCATTAATAGGGGTCATCCCCTGCGCGTTTGTTCGAGTCAAAAGCTGAGACTCCAACTCAGAAATTTCCAATACATACACCAACCACTGAACCATATTCATGTTCAACCCGTTACTGGCTATCAAAAATCTCCACCATCTGGTCACACTGCAACCAACGCCAACAGCCGCCTTCCACCACAAAATCACAAACTGAAAAAAGCCTCGTCTGGCATCTTCTTCCGAGGCTGGCTCGCAGTTTGATGGATTTTCAGTCATTTAATGTTTTTCTATGCGAAAATTCTACTCTTTTCCAGTGTTGTTCATATTTTCTGCAATTTTTGCCATAGAAAAAAAATGTTGCTTCTTATGGCCGCCACGGCGCAAATGCTGGTTCCCCCGCTTCAAATGTTTGCATAAATTTTCGTTCTAAAGCCAACCAAAAAAATGTGCCGCTTTGCAGTGTGCTGTATTTTCTTGATTTTGTTCTTATTGTTGTTGTTGTTGTCATATGCGCCTTTGCTCGCGCTTTCCATTTTTGAAAATGTTTGTAAAGCAGCGCCGACACGGCGGCTTTATTGTGGCCGTTTGTTTTGTTGTTTTTTCTATTTTCATTTAAGGCAATGTGTCTGCGCCGGTGTTTTTGGTGTCGTCGCTGTGGGACATCATGAACTGCTAATTTATTTTATCCGCTTAAATTCATTTGGCGCACGGCTGGCAAAAAGCGCCGCGCCGAGATGGGAAGTGATGAAGTGAGGTGAGGTGAGCCG
This sequence comes from Melieria picta, assembly GCA_964056695.1. Taxonomy (NCBI): domain Eukaryota; kingdom Metazoa; phylum Arthropoda; class Insecta; order Diptera; family Ulidiidae; genus Melieria; species Melieria picta. The sequence goes on along the minus strand of OZ057399.1, from coordinate 54,344,743 downwards.
CATTGGTGCAGGTCAAATGTCAATTGCGAGAATGTGCTTTTGTTTCGCTGTTGTTGTTATTGTTTTTATTTATTATTTACTTTATTTTTTTTTAAGCCATAGAAGGTTCTGCCCGCAGGCGCATTTCTCTTGCCGGTTTGTTTTTATACACTTTGGGTTTGTTGTTGCAGCTGTTGTTATTGTTGTTTTTAGTGTTGTTGTTGTAGTTATTCCCTTGAGCACGCTTTTTAATCATTTTATGTTGTTTTGCTTCGCTGTGTTTTTACATCGCTGTGTTTTTGTAGTTGTTGTTGTTGTTATTGTGACATCAAAGCCGGCAATTGAATGATAATATTTTTACTGTTACTGAAAATTAATTGTAAAAATAAATTAAACGATTTTATGCTTACATCACAAAACGTTCGATGCGCCATGAGAAAAGAGTTTGGTTAGCTTTGGTGTTGTTGTTGTTGTTGTTGTACACCCATAGTTGCAGGCGTAGACATTGCAAACTGACTGAAATGCTCAAAGTGACCAGATAATTTTTGAAGCTACTCTTTCATATGAACACAAATATACACAGGAAAGGTTTTATTCCTTTAAAGAAAAATTCAAAATCGCTGGATAGGTTAGGTTAGGTTAGGTTAGCTGACCCCAGAGTGATCTCACATAGACCAAGTTAGTGGTCCATAGTGTTACCAAATCGTAGAGTGGAGATCTTGAAACTATTTTTATTAAATTTCTTAGAAATTCTGGCTAGGTCGCAACTTCTTTGCTATGCATTTCTCATTTCAAGGAAAGGAACGACGCGAATCCAAGGTTGCTGACCGGTGATCTATAGAGAGCAGGGCAGTGACACAACAAGTGCTCCAGGGTATCCTTGGCATTGTCTTTATTACATCTCGTACAAGCGTTATTTGGTACCAAGCCAAGTTTGTCAGCATGAGATGGTATGAGACAATGTCCTGTAAGTACCCCAACTAGTAGCTTGCAATCCGCTCTTCGAAGTGATACAGTGATAAGTGAGTACAAACTCTGCATTTTTTTGTTGTTTTTGCAGTCTCGAAAGATGCACTCCTCTCCCACTTGGAGGCCGCCTTCGTTGTATAAGTATCAGGGACATAACAGTTATAACGTTTATAGGAAAAAAGTTGGAAAATAACTGTTTCACTGTAACAAATATTTGAATTGTTACTTATAATTATTATTTTGAAATAATTATTTTTACATCTATGTATAACTATTATTCGTGACAAATATTTTTTCTGTTGCCTAATAACTGTTATCAGCAAGAAATATTTTTTCCATTGTTCGGTAACGTTTATTTTTTGAAAAATATTTTTTCCGTCATCGCATAACTGTTATGAGAGAAAAATATTTTTTACGTTGCTCGGTAACGTTTATTTCTGGAAAAATATTTTTTACGTTGCTCGGTAACGTTTATATTTGGAAAAATATTTTTTACGTTGCTCGGTAACGTTTATTTTTGGAAATATATTTTTTCCGTTGCCAGTAACTATTATGAATGGGAAATATTTCTTTTACGTTGACTGATAACTATTATTTTGCAATATATATTTTTTACGTTGAAAATACCGGCACACAAAAGAAAGAGATGTCTGATCGGTGAATGCGACTATAAATTGTCTATGCAATTAGGTTCGCTGATCATGAATTTGATGCCAGACTAACACCATCACCCATCACTTTTAGAAAAATCGCAAATCTAAAATCGAATCAATGATTAAATTTTGTATTGTGTGGGTGGTGGGTGCCAGCCCCTTGTCCAGTACGCGTCCCGGTAGAAGGCGTAAGACTTAGGGAAGTCCTTAAATGTGGTGGATACCCAACTCTGACATCGAATTTATGATCAGCGAACCTATTTCCATAGAAAAAGTATAGTCGCAGTCACCGATAAGACATCTGTTTCCTTTGTGTGCCGATATTTTCAACGTAAAAAATATATATTGCAAAATAATAGTTACCACTCAACGTAAAAAAAATATGTCCCATTCACAATAGTTACTGGCAACGTAAAAATTATTTCTCACAAAATAAACGTTACCGAGCAACGTAAAAAATATTTTTCTCTCATAACAGTTATGCGATGACGGAAAAAATATTTTTCAAAAAATAAACGTTACCGTGCAATGGAAAAAATATTTCTTGCTGATAATAGTTATTAGGCAACAGAAAAAAATATTTGTCACGAATAATAGTTACGAAATGGCGAAAAAAGTATTTTTTCCCTCATAATAGTTATTGTCCAACATTTATAAATATCTCTTAAAAATGGGCAACGTTTTCAAATTTTTAAAAATGCATAACTGTTATTTTGGGTCCCTGATAAGTATTGTTGAATGTTTCGTAGCAATCATGCTGGCAATGGTTAGGAACTATCATTAGTATTCCAGTAGTTAAGCAATCTAAGGCATCGGCAAGGCACTTTCAAGGCCTCATGCTGAGCTCAAGCTTTCAAAAAGCTCTGACAAATGCTGTGTAAGTCTCATTAGATGAGATTCGCTAGGCTTGATCAAAATTTGAAATTGGCTTGGCGATTGTTAAGGCAAAATGCTATACGAAACTGCACTACAAGATTATAACTGCACTATAAGATATAAGAAAAGCACTATAAATTCCATATAAGTATGAGATGAGATAGTTGAATGTTGCAGTGGCGCACACAGAATTTTATTTTGAGGGCTTCCGATCACAACCTTTGAGCTCAATACCAGTTTAAACCATATTTGCTGCCCAAATGTTTGCAAGATACAAATATTTGAGTAGAGTTTGAATACCCAAATCCCCCCTATAATAACATTTATTTCAGTTTATATGAACAAACGTTTTCAATTAAATTTTTTTAAATTTTTTTCCATACATTTTTGAAGCTGCATACAAATCACATTGCAAAATGCATATAACATCCATATTTAGTATAGTTATAAGGGGTATTCACATCGAGCTCCATATTTTCTTTGTTCAGTATTCGCAGTTTTGTACGTGTGTTTTGTTTTTGTAAAAGAATTGAACAAAAACAAAATATACGTACGAAACTATCGAGTACCGAACTAACAAAGTAAATATTTACTCCCTCAGTGTGAATACGCCTATGGTAAAATTTAGTATTTAACAACACTCAAACTGCCGCCAGGCTTTGCCTCAACGTTTTCGATTGTCTCTCTGCTTAGTTCCTGCGCTTCGGCCCACTTTTCGGGCGCAACAATGCCGCTCACTAGCTGTGAAGTCTCGCCGGTGATTGGACTCCAGGTATAGGTCGTCAAGTATACAGATTGAGCGCCCTCAAACGATGTGACATTGATGTTGACGGTTTTATGGGCTGGTACAGCTTCCGTGGTGAATGCCGATCGCCCAATGCCATCGTTCTTGTGGAAGCAAATATTGGTGCGAATTAGTTGTAGACTATTGTTGGGATCATTTTGGCGAAGAATCTTGCAGCCGTAGACGCCCAACGGGCAGACAATTCGGTCGCATTGCCAGATACCTGTGCGGAAATTGGAGTTGGATTATATAAAGTGCACATTTTTTATCATTTTTCTTTTCAATTTACCATTTTCATACGACAATTTGACGTCATCGATGTAGGAATCGCCAAACTCATATCTGGCTGCGGGCAGATTTCTGCCTTCGCTGTAGACAAACAGCGCGTACAAGGCGAAAATCAAAAGCTTCATGAATATGTTGAATAATAACTGAACTGAAAAATAATTTAATATGATTAGAAAATGTATATTTGATTGGAACAACTTTATATTAAGTATGTAGCCATGTCTGAAATGTGTTTTAAATTAATTTGCAAAAATATTATAAACATTTTTATTACTCAAGTTCCCTCTTCAGTTTCATGTACCAAACTGACTTCTGAATGTCACAAATTGTTGCTTATAATGTATATTTTGATATTTTATATGTATTTATATATATATATATATATATATACAATTGTTCCGGTTAATTAAGCTTTATACAGCACTTATAAGAACGTTATCGCGACGTCAGATAAGCTGTGGCTGTCTCAATCTGTTCAAGTAATTGCAAAATGTGTTGAGCTTATATTAGAAACTGCCGATTTGGGCATTTCAATGTTGACCAAATAGCTTAAGTTGAAAGACTAGGTTTTCAAAATCATATATAGTATTTTTGTAAAAGTTTTGAACCAGACAGCTCTCAGAGTGCACTTTACACATATACGAATAGAAGTGCTGTACAACTTTAGGTCGACTTCAATCTAATGAATGGTTTTTTAATGAAACAATTTTATTTATTTAACAGTTATTTTACATTCAGGAAATTGCACAAAATTTTCTTATTCGATGCAGACCAGGATGGCCTATATTCTGTCTATATTTTAATGGTTTAATGAGCTCACCTTACAGCACATAAGAAGCCTGGGCTGAACATTGAACAATGAACATTGAACCATCAACATTGAATAATTTCTTATTTGGTACAAATTTGGTGACAGGTTTTTCTTAGAATATTGTTTTACTTTTAGAGGTTTTTCATTGCCTAGTTGAGGATCAATTTTTGTTGTGAGCTGTCTAAGTTGAGATTCGAACCCACGACCTTCTGAATGGTGGTACAACACATTAACCACTAAACTGTGACGGTTTTTTCTTAGAAAATTGTTTAATTCTCAGAGGTTTTTCATTGCCTAGTTGAGGATCAATTTTTGTTGTGAGTTGTCTAAGTTGAGATTCGAACTCACGACCTTCTGATTGGTGGTACAACACATTAACCACTAAACTGAGAACGTTTTTCTTAGAAAACTGTTTTAGTCTCAGAGGTTTTTCATTGCCTAGTTGTGGATCAATTCTTGTTGAAAGTTGTCTGAGTTGAGATTCGAATCCACGACCTTCTGACTGGTGATACAACACATTAACCACTAAACTGTGAACGTTTTTTCTTAGAAAATTCTACTCTCAACGGTATTTTCCATAGCTAACACTCAAGCCTACCACTTCCCGACTTGATCTTCTCACCACCACTGAACAATGCTGCTTTCAAAAATAAAAAACATCATTGAATTTTATCAAAAATATACTTTTTTATGACTTTTGAAATTTTGTTTTAAATTTTTAAACTTTCGTAAAAACTTTTAAAGCATATAAATACAAATAATATTTACAAAATGATTGAATGGTTCGCAACTCTCGATTTTACTGTCATTGTTCCTTCGAGTTTACTCTCCACGTCCTTGATGTTATCTCTGACATCCTCCTGTACCGCAGCCCAGCCATCGGGCGAAATAACACCAAAAACATTTTGAAGAGTGTGCTGAGTTTTCGGAATGATGGCATAGCCGGTCGTATAGACCGATTCGGCACCTACATGCGATGATACGTTGATATAGACGTTTGTACGGGCTGATACAGCTTCCGTAGTGAATACCGATCGTATAATGCCACCGTTCTCGTGGTAACAAATATTGGTACGAACCAGTTGTAGACTATTGTTGGGATCATTTTTGCGTTGAATCGTGCAGCCGTAGCTGCCCAACGGGCAGACAATTCTGTCGCATTGCCAGATACCTGTGCGGCAATTGAAGTTAGATTGTAGAAAATGCACAATTTTTTAAAATTTTTTTTAATTTACCATTTTCATAAGACAATGTAATGTCATCGACGTAGGAATCGCCAAACACATATCTGGCTTCGGGCAGATTTCTGCAATCGCTGTAGGCCAACAGCGCAAGTAAACCGACAAGCAAAAGTGTTTTGTATAGAGTCATGGCTGAAAGTGTTTTCAAAAAAGTTATATCTGTTTCATTAAGAACTCTAATGTTATATTTGCTTCTTTGAACTAATCTCTCAGAACTCTACTTCAAATTTATTTGATGTAAGAAAACTGTTAGCTAGCACAGACTTTTATAAAATGTTTAAATTACCGAGTCTTGATTGAATTCCGTTGGCTGAAAATCAACTCACCTTTTTACTGGTTTTGACTAAACTAATGTCCAGGTGCTATTTATTGCTGCTTTTAACGTTTTTCTACAGCTTCTTGGCTTCTTCAGTTACTGGTCTGCCCAAACATAGTCAGATAAGCGGCAAATATGAAATTAAAGTATTCCTTTTTTTCAGCTAAATACCATAATTAAGGTCATAAAAATGTACGGAAGTGCCTTCATAGGCAAAATAGCCCAACTGATATGCGGGTACATGCCGCCAGCCACACATGTGTAGCCAACATATTCCAGTAGTTGGGTGATTCATAATCAAAGTGCTTTTGCTCTGTTCAAGTACTCGTATAACACCGTGCGACAGCATTTTTCACACCGGAAAATATCCATATGTGCGTGAAACTAGAGACCAAATATAGTCATACTGCGTACTCAGTTTTTCATTTCTACATCCTTTGTCCTTTTAAAAGGACTTCAAAAATTTGAATGGGATAAAAAATATAAAAAATATAAAAAATTCTTAACCTCGTTAGAATATGGCGGTATGCATATCAAATGAAAGAGAAAAGGCTCAAGAATCTAAATTAAATTGATTTTTTATCTATTTGTAAAAAAAGGATATGAAAAAGGTGCTTTGAAAATTTCACTCTTTTATATTCTTAAAAACTTATATAGAATTTTCTTGAAAAGTAAGTAGGTTAACCCATTCGCTGCCAAGGACGAGTATACGCGTCTTTGGCCGGGTGTCATGCATTGCCAAGACGAGTATACTCGTCCTACTTTAAATATGTTATAACATAACTCAAAATATAAATGGCAATGGGAATGACTTCATATAATTTAGGCTTGGCAGCGAATGGGTTAAAACCCAAAATCTCCTTCATCACATGTCAAAATTTCATTACGCTAACTTTATTGGTTCGAAAGTTATTATAAAAAAGGCGGAAGCTGCAATTCAAATGAAGTACAAAAATTAAAATTTATTTGTGTATCAGTATTTTAAATAATAAAAAGATACAAAATCAATGAAGCGAGAATAATGAACTTTCGACACGTGATCAAGGAGATTTGGGGTTTTGACATACTTACTTTTCAAGAAAATACTTTGTAAATTTTCAAGGATATAAAGGATTAAAATTTTCAAAGGACCTTTTTCATATCCTTTTTTTACAAATAGATAAAAAATTAATTTTATTTAAATTCTTGAGCCTTTCCGCGTTCATTTGATATACATATTGCCATATTCTAACGAGGTTAAGTATTTTTTATATTTTTTGTATTTTTTATCCCCTTCAAAATTTTGAAGTCCTTTTAAAAGGACAAAGGATGTAGAAATGAAAAACTGAGTACGCAGTATTACTATGTTTGGTCTATAGTTTCACGCCCATATGGATTTTTTCCGGTGTGAAAAATTTGTTAAATTTTTGTCGCACGGTGTAATGGCTGATAACAAGTAAAGCTTGTCTGAAGTTGTTGGTGATTGGCCGATAACACATCGATGTTAGTCATTAAAGTTCATGCAGTGAGCTGAAAATATTTATTTAACAAAAACCTTTGAAAAACCGCAACAAAAATACCAGACAAACGAAAGTCCTGAGGCCCTAATCTCTGTTGTAGAGTTCGAGTGATGCGTCACCTAGAATATTTCTAATCGACGGCTGAGAAACTTCTATCAGTTAAAATTCTTTCCAATAGAGGGTGGAGAGGGCCTATTTCACGTTCAGGGAACCCTTATTACGAGTAATAAATGAATGAATTTGACACTGTCATCGTCAATGCCCACTTGAAAACTCCAATTTGTACCTAAATTGAGTCACAGAAGTCTTATAGTTCGCACTCGGTTGAAAAGCAACGAGTACTTTTAGTTTGGACTTTTATAACATTTGATGTATTTAAATTCTTAGAAGTTTCTTGTAGTTAAAGTTTTCTTCTTTCCTTAACAGTGTCTAGATAATTCAACACTTGGTCCATCAACCGAAGACACTGTCTCCTCTTCGACCACCAACTACCGCATCGAACACCATTTTTGCCGGAGCGTAGTCCAAATTTTCTTCTTTCCCTTACAGTGCCTAGACAATACTAATTATGAATCACAATCACAACAAAAGATGATAAACTTGTTATTTCAAATGGAGATACGGTCCGGACCACATCGAACACCATGTTCGCCGGAGCATATGGACAATGAATCCATATAGGAGAGATGGCCAAGCCAGTTGTTGTTTCATTGTGGAAGTTGTTTCATTGTGATACTTCCAGGTCTTTAAACAGCTCATACAGCTCGTTCTATTACGAGTGCATACTCAAAAGCCTCAAGTAGTCCAGAGACCATCTAAACTTTTGTCACAAAATTTGAGTTCCAAAAGTTTTAAAGTTAGTCTGAAACAGTCCGCGTAGTTTGGACCTCTAAACTATATACACCTTTATAACATCCGTTCTTTGCTCATATTTGGAAATTCCCCGTAATTCGTTTAGTCCAAACTATCTTTTTCTTCTAACTTTTCAGACAATTTGTATTTGAGATTCCGATAATGCATTTCTTAGATTCTCTAACAAACTCTCATTGTTCAGATTCTGAAATTGTTCAAATTCTTGACCATCTAAATCAGTGATGACCAGTAGCAATGACTCGTGAGTAGCTAAATTGTCATTACTGATCCAAACCCTTCACCTGGTACAAAATTAACTTATAGTATTCGGTTATTTGGGCCTATTCGGTTACGCTATAAGTGTCTACAATCTAATCATTCAGATCAGCTGTTTCAATGCAAGCAATCTGTACATATTAACAAGTATTGAGTGTCAACAATATGTCCCCAGATTTTCACAATTATGGCCCAAACACATTCAAAACGGCAGCGACAAGGCCACAGAACTACAAGATGTCGTCGACTTTAATCGTCGCCATGTTGTCAACTACTTGACTACAATAAAAGCGGCAGTAACGTCATCACAAACATATTTTTGAGCTCCAAAAAAAAACTCCCCTTATTAATAGTGTCCGACCGAATATTCGTCTTCGGTATTCGGCCTATTCGGCCAATTTTAAATCTTCGGCTTCGGCCATAATAGCCGAATATCGTAGCCGAAGGTTTTCGCCCTGTAATGCAAGTCAATTTGCTCTGTTTTGAAGTATTTTATCAAATACAAATACGGGTTTTATCAATAATTCGGACTCATATCTAATCAGCCATTTATGTCAATTGAATTGTTAAATTTTTTGTTTTTGTTAGAAATGAAACTCTAAGACTGTTTTTGGTTATTTTTTACGTCATAACTCAAAAAAAAAATTTTTCAGTTTATGGCAACCCTGTGTGTATCTGCATATGATCTTTTATCTGTGAAAACCACTTTGTAAAATATTCAATGCTTTGCTCACAAGAAGACATGAAACATTTTTTGATACCTTGAACCGCCTGTAATGGTAAACTTTAAAATTGAATTTTCTCGGAATGATGTAGTTTTGAGTTATGCCGTTCTTGCAGCGAAGGAGCGAGATATATATATAGGTATACTAGCTAGGCCCCGCGGCTTCGCACGCAAGCTCTCTTGTTTCCTCCGATATAATTTCTGAACCCATTGTTGACCCCGTCAGATTTTGATTTAAAAATAAACATATGCCTATTATCTTTGATGTCAAGTGTTTCCAAAAATTTTGATGTCAAAAGGCCCTTTAGATCATGAGTTTTCACATTTACTCTAAACAAATTCTTAAGCCTTAGTTTGCTAGATTTCGATTTTGAAAATAACTAGAAACGCGTGTCCAATTTTTTTTATTTCAAGTATTATTGACAATTTTTGAAGTCAATAGGCCTATCGGTTCATGTTTTTTTTCGAGTCTTCCCGTAAACATATCTTAACCCATTGTTGGTCCAGTTAAATTTTGATTCTCAGAAAGTTATAAAATACGGGTCGAGTTATTTTTGATCTACATTATTTGCAGGAAGTTCGAAATCAATATGTCTATTAAATCACGTTTCTTCATACAACACCTTAATACATGTTTTGCCCCTTTAGACCCCGAATTTCAAAAAATCTCCTCTTAGCGGAGGTTCATTCTTCAAGAAGTACCCATAGTTCATAATGATGAGTCAATCAATCAGTCAGTCAGTCAGTCAGGACAAACAATTTATGTATATAAAAAAGGAGGCGGTACCACGCCCCCTTGTCCAATGCTCACAACTTTCTTTTAGTCGAATTGTGCTACTAAGTGGAAAGTTCGTACCAAGTTTCACTGATGTGTGTGTGTGTTTACTGCGTAACTGTTAGGTTATAAATAATGTGCCACGCCCTTTGTCCAACGCCGATCAAATTTCACCAGTAGAATGACACATCTATGAGACGACGGTACACCAACTTTCAATGCTGTGCGGCTAACGATTCCGAAGCTATTCCGTATAAAAGATTTGAGTTGTATGGGCGGTGCCATGCCCCCTTGTTAAATACCCGCCCCATTCCCTCTGTCGATAGATATGACTAAATGGTAGGTTCGTGCTAAGTTTCATTGATGTGCGACGAACAATTTCAAAACTATGCGGATAGTTTTGATCAAAAAAATGTGCCACGCCTCTTGTCCAACGCCCATAAAATTTTAACAGTAGAATAACACTTCTGTGGGAGGACGTAATACCAAATTTCAATGCTGTGCGACTTACAATTCCAAAGCAATTCCATATGAAAGATTTGAATTCCATATGAAAAATTTAATTTATATGTGACTTATGGTTCCAAAGTTATTGTCTAAAAATGTATTCTTGTGATGCCACGCCCCGTTTTCTCGACTTTTCTTTCTTCCTAAACCTTCACGTAACAATTTCAAAAAAAATCCGTCGAAGGAAGTATCCAAGTTGGTCCAGTAGTTTTCAAGTTTTAAGCAGCCGAACGAACCACGATTCATTTTTATATATCAGGTGTACAACTTTGCTTCCGCCGTTTTCCGATAGGTGGCTGTACCGGCTGAGGCTGGTTGAAATACATAGATGGTAATGCCTTTAAAGTGAGTGTGGACAGTGCCTAACGAATTGTCATCGCCGTTTCAGTGACAGTTGTTCTTGTTTTCGTATTATTCACGCTCGAAAATGTCCGTTTATGTGCCCAATTCTCGCCATTTGCGGGAAGTTTTACTTTTCTGTTACAATTCGCTAAAAAATGCAGCTGAAGCGCATCGAATGCTCTCAGAAACTTACGGTGATGCTGCTCTGAGTGAAAGAACGTGTCGGGAGTGGTTTCAACGTTTTAAAAATGGTGATTTCGATGTCGAAGACAAACATGGTGGTGGAAGAGAAAAAACCTTCAAAGATGAACAACTAGAAGCATTGCTTGATGAAACCATCACAGGAGATCGCTACCGAACGCAACTGATGCGCCTTAGTCGCGCGCTAAAAGAAAAGCGGCCACAATATCAAGAGCGACATGACAAAGTCATCCTCCAACACGACAATGCTCGGCTCACGTCGCAAAAGTGGTCAAAAAGTACCTGGAAACGCTGAAATGGGAAGTCTTGCCCCACCCGCCGTATTCCCCAGATGTCGCCCCTTCTGACTTCCACCTATTCCGTTCGATGGCACACGGCCTGGCAGATCAACATTTTCAATCCTTCGAAGAATTGGAAAAATGGATTGCTTCATGGATAGCGTCAAAAGAGGACTCCTTTTTTCGAGCCGGGATCCGAAAATTGCCGGAAAGATGGGAGAAAGTTGTCGCTAGCGACGGACAATACTTTGAATAATACATCTGTAAGCACTTTTTCGCAATAAAGCTTTTAATTTTGGAAAAAAAACGGCGGAAGCAAAGTTGTACACCTGATATATAGATATTCTTTTATTAATTCTTAAATGGAACAAAGAAACGAATAGAGAAGGAACGTCTAAATTTATCAGTTTTTTCATAAAAGAATTTTTTATTAGTATTCGGCCTCCGGCCTAATATTTTAGTTATGCCGAATATTCTGCTTCGGCTTCGGCGAAAAATAAACCATTGGTCGGAGACTACTTTATAAGTATTCGTCAATATCAATTTCAAACAAATGGCAATGTGAAAAAGTTTTTAAAACTATTAAATTTTAACTGAAATACAAACAAATTTGTAATTTTTGTTCAAAGCACACTGAATAAATAAGAAAAATTTCACTAAAAAGTTATGTTTTGAAGCAGTGATGCCAATTGCTTTGGTTTTGTTGCCTAAGAAATAGAGAATAGATTTATGTTTGACAACAGCGACATCGGTGTTCGATGTTCGTATAGTCTTGCAGTCGTCAAAATAATCGTTTCCATACGAACTCTCTGATTTTATATTTTGACAGATGCAATCGTGTCGCTGCCGTCGTCAATGTGTTTGGGGCATTAGTCTTACCAAGTCAACAAATTGAATGACTGCGATAATCGCTCGCGCCTATTCGGTTTCATTACTGTCTGTCAAATCGTCACTAAAGCATTTGAACATAAGCACATTGTTGATAAGAATTGTGTAGCTCAAATTTATTTATAGCTACAACAAAAAATCCAATTGGCACATTTACTACTTAAGTGAGCTTTTCTGTCAAAAGTTTAAACAAAAAACTGATTTATTTTAATCATTTAATAGAGTCATAAAAGCTAAACACTGAGCAACTTATCAATTGCCATAAATAGCCAAGCAATGCTTCTTCAATAAAAAAAATATATACGTATATATGTATGTATGTATTAGGGATCGCAATTTTTGGCCATTTTGCAATCCCGGGATTTTCGGGATTGAAAATTCGAATCCCGGGATTTAATACCGGGATTCATATAACCAATTTTTAAAATAAAACAATTTTCCCAAATTGCATAAATACATGTTTTTCATAAATTTTCCATAAATATGGACACAATTTAATCACATTTGGGTTAATTTCAAGATTTTGTATCTTGAGTTTAATCACATTATGTGTAACTTTAAACATTTTCATTCAACATTTAACTTCAGTTTCATAACATTTCGTTGTATCCACAAATAACACTTAAACATACTTATTGATTTGTAATATATCGATCCTTCGTTGCAAGAACGTCATAACTCAAAACTACATCATTCCGAGAAAATTCAATTTTAAAGTTTGCCATTACAAATGATTCGAAGTTGCAAAAAGTTGTTCATGTCGTTATATGAGTAAAGCCTCGAATTTTTTTACAACTTGGTTTTGACAGATAATCGATCATATGCAGATACGCACAGGGTTGCCATAAACTTGAACATTTTTTTTGTGTTATGACGTTCTTGCAGCGAAGGAGCGATATGTATATTATTCATAAAGTGCATATACAGTCGTGTCTGGGTATAGTGAACCCCCTATATAGTGAACACCTCGATATAGTGAACACCCAAATTTTGACATCGAGCCTCTAAATATAGAAAAAAATTTTCAAGCAAAAAACAAAAAGTATATTTTGAGCAAATAAACGAGTTTTTGACCAAAAATGTTAACATTGATATAGTGAACAACGTCAATACAGTGAACAGGCCTTGCAATAATTAGTTCACTATATCCAGACACCACTGTATATGCATATTTGATAAAAAAAATAAATTAGTTCATTTGTTTGTACTTTTAGTTTTACTTTGATTTCGATAAAAACAAGTTAAGCGCTTTGATTAAATGAAAACTGAGATCTTAAAAATACTAAGACATTAAGTGTTTTGTCTTCTAATCTAGAGCGAAATTTATTGTAAATAAACCCTGCTGAAGAGAAATATCTTTCAGATTCAGCACTTGGCTGAATGCTTAGTAAATAAGTACAGGGTTTTCCAACAAGAGGTGTTATTTTGGTATTCAAAGAAAAATGCCATTTTTTGAGATAAATGATCGGATGTTTATTTCATAATAAAGAGGAAGGTATGCCGTTAATAATGAAAAACAACATCAGCCAAATGGGCACCACGACCACGCTTACAGGACCATATCCTTTTCATGAAATTTTCCATAACCAAATCGCAAAGTGGCTGCCCTATGTCCTCGATAGCCTCACGAATTCTATCTTTGAGGTCTTGAATCGACGCTGGGCTGTTGGCGTACATCTTATCTTTCACGGGGCCCCAAAGGAAGAAGTCGCAAGGTGTTAAATCACAAGATCTCGGTGGCCAATTGTGATCACCTCTTCCAGAGATAACACGGTCCGGAAACTTTTCCCGTAAAAGAGCAATGCTTTCGTTGCTTGTGTGGCGCGTAGCGCCGTCTTGTGGAAAGTAAACGTTGTCCAGATCAATACCATCCAACTCCGACCATAAAAAATCATTAAGCATCTCTCGATAGCGCAATCCATTCACCGTAACTGTTGATCCAACCTCATTTTCGAAAAAGTAAGGTCCAATGACCCCGCCGGACCATAAACCGCACCAAACAGTCACACGTTGAGGATGGAGAGCCTCATCAGTCAAGATGATTTTTCGATGGAATTCCGGATCATTTTCATGCATTTCAAGGACCCAATCAGCACAGACACGACGTTGTTGATGATCGGTCGGCTTGAGTTCTTGTGTTAACTGAACTTTATAAGCCTTAAGACCCAAGTCTTTATGCAAAATACGGTGTAATGACGTTTTTGGAATGCTCAATTCCAAAGAACGACGAGGAATCGACAAACCTGGGTTCTCTTCAACACTTTGGGCAGCAATATTCTCAGTTGATCTTGAGCGACGTGCACGGGTTTTATTCTTCACATCACTAACTTGTCCCAACAGCTCGAATTTTTCCACCAATTTCTGTATTGCGGTCCGACAAGGTGCTTCACGACGACCCAAAAATGCTTTAGTTTTGCGAACTCTGACTGCAAGATTTTCACCATTTTTGTAGTGAATTTTAATAATTTCAATGCGTTGTTGAAGCGTGTATCGTTCCATTTTTAGTAATGGCGTAGTTTCTACTTGTCAAATGTCAAAGAATAAAAGCTTCAAAAGTGACAGCTACCGAAATACCGGGTGATTCAAAATAACACCTCTTGTTGGAAAACCCTATATAAGCCTTTTGCAAAAGACGCCCTCTATCCCCTCCATTAAAAAAAAGGTCAATTTTTTTTTATCAAAGTCTCAGATTGGAGTTGTTTTTTTTTGAGTTAAATAAATTTCGTCTCAACTTTCCAAAATTTGTTTAATAAAGTACTACAAGTTAGTCATTTCATTTAAATGCAATCCCGGGATTTTCGGGACTGAAAAATGTCCGGGATCCGGACATTTGCGATGCCTAAATAGTATGTATAAAATAAAGCCAAAAATACTGCAAGCCTGCATGAGATATTCAAAGCGCGAATTTTTCATGCCAAACTTGGCTGCTTAAGTTGCCTCGACCGACTGTTCTAGTGGTCGGCTGTCGGTTCGGCTGCACTGTTGCGGCTTTCAGCGCGCCTAACAAGGTGTCAATATCTGCAAAGTTTCATCTTGTGTTGCTTTATTGCTTTGCCGCAGCTCGGGCTTTGGCAATGCGGCGCGCGCATAAAACTTGGGTAATCCATAGTAAATCAGTTGAGTGGCCGCGGCAGCCAAAGGCCACAGAGCGCAGATAAATAAAATAAAAGCATTCTACGTGAGAAGCTGAATATGGAGAAGCAGAAGAAGCACAAACATAACCGGCTTGCGGCCAACAAGGAACAATAGGATTCCTTTGGCGATGCCTGCGCAACGATTAAAAACGCCTGGGACACTTAACGCTGCAACAGCAGGAAGCGGGAAAGTGTAAAGCAAGTTTTTAATATAAATGTTTAAGTTTTTGGAAATCGTTGTTTATTTTGTTTTTCAATGTTGGTTTTAGTTATTTTAGGTTAGGTAAGGTTTGACGTGATTAGATAAGTTTTGGTGCGGTAAGATTAAATAAAATTTGATCAGGTTTGTCTGCGGTTCGATTTTGGGCAAATAAGTTCAGTTTGTTTTGATTTGTTAATTTTTTATAATTATTCTTAATGTTGTGGGTGATGTTGAAAGACTAACGTGTGGTGCTTTGGCTTTGACATACAACACTCGAATTTTATATTACTAACACGCAAGTTTTAAATTAGCTGACAATGTCTGCTGAAGCTTTAGACATAACACCGCCTCCTTACAACTTACAACTCAATAGAAACGGTACACAAAACTAAACACACAACAACAAACTACCAGTTTGTGGACTTAATATTGCGCCCACCCACAAACACACACACACACACACACACATACAAACTCTTACCAAAAAGATTGCCGCCCATCTTTCAACGATTACACTGCACAACAGCATGTCTGTTGCATGGATTTTTTTACATGAATTTGAATCATTTTTGCACGCTGTTTTCAAAACCATATTCCGTTTTTATGTAACAGTTCTAGTTTTCGCAAAAAATGGGCGTGTCATTTTTTCGAATTTTCCTCGGCTTTTTTTCTCGTTTTCGACTGTAATTTCTGAACCAATAATCCTATCGACATAATTTTTATATCGTTGCACTTACAACATTTCACGCCATCTTTTCTGACATTAATCAATTTTATGCGTTCTAAATTGGCGTTGTAATAAGGTTTCAAAGTAGGAAAATATTGAATTTCAAGGCGTTTTTTCTAATGGCGAAAATCGAACAGATGTTTCATAAATCCAGTTACGAAGTATATGAATATCTTAAGCAGAAACATCAAGCAATGCAACGCAGCCAAATTATTTGGCGGAATACACATTCGCATCGAAATATTAGCAAAAATGTACCATAGCCATTTTCATCACTTTTCAGCCATTTTGCTTTAAAAATTAGGGGCCTCAAAATATGCTCTTTTATATGTTCTATTTATAGTCTGGAATGCAAGCAAAACAAAAAAAGGTTTTGAATTGCTCGAAACAAACAAAAAATTAATAACGTTGCATATTTTGAGGCTCTTAGTTTTTAAATAAAAAAAGCTGAAAAGTGTTGAAAATGACAATGGTACATTTTTGCTATTATTTCGATGAGAATGTGACTTACGCCAAAAATGTGGCTGTGTTGTAATGTTTGATGTGTCGGCTTTCATTATACACCTAACTCGTTAGTTGATTGACGAAAATTGTGTATGTTTTTGACCATCAACGAAAACGCCTTAAAATTGAATTTTTTCCGACTTTGAGGTCCAATTACCGCGGCATTTTAACACTTCTAAAAATAAGTTGCATCGAAAAAGAAGCCGTGCGGTGTTGTTAATGCGATAAGGTGAAAATCATCTCAATCGGTTTTTTGGTTTAGAAATTACGATCAAAAATATGGAAAAAGAAGAGGAAAAACTGAAAAAATGACATGGTCCCTATATGTCACTAACTAGAGCTGCTAGAAAAAATCGGAGGATAGATTCGAAATCAGCGCACCCAAATTAGTAAAAAACAGAGAAAAACTCCATGCAACAGAAAAAAAAGTGTTTTTTTGTTGCGCTGTGTTATTAGCGTCTTGAAGCATTTTGATCTCCACAAATCTTGCACATTTATACACAAATACATCTCCAGCAGCTCACAGCAGCCGCAAGTCCACAGTGTCGAACATAAAAGCATTTGGCTGCAGCGTGCAGAAAGCAGTAAACGCCCATTAGCGTTTTCGCACTAAATCGTTGGAGTTTGTGACAAAGATGCCAAAAGAATGCAAGACAAATAAATTTAATGTATACAAAAAATATACACAAAACATATATAGATACATACAATATATATGTATGTATGTGTATGTTGTGTTGAGTGCGCAACACGTAACTGACAATTTATTTAATGCGACGTACGTGCGCGCTTTGATGTTGCATCACCCAGTCGACTGTGGGTTTGCCGTCTGCGCGTTCGTGTCCTGTGAGCGCCCGAATTGGGCGAGCAGTGAGCAGAACACTTGGCCCGACAGCATGGCGAATTTCTTGCTGGCCACAGTGCATGGCTCTGGCAAGACAGCAGGTTGTTGTTGCAATGGTAAGTGGAAACGAACGGCTGTTGAAAGAGTCGATAGGCGTGGGAGTTGGCAGGCATTGCGCTAATGAAGCCATAAAGACACGTCGACAGATTTGAAATTAAATAAAGCCGTGCCGCAGCACCCACACCGACGATCAACTGCAGAGACCGTCAAACAGTAGAACAGATAGTCAGTCCAGCAGACAAACAGTCATCTACATAGACAATCAAGCAGTCAACAAATTAACCAGGCAGAAAGTCAAACAATAAGACAGTCAACCAAAGAGACAGTCAACCAAACAGACACACATACAGGCAGTCAAGCAGTCAAACAGTAAACTTGTCAAATAGTCAACCAAACAGTCAGTCATACATACAGACAGTCAATCAGTAAAACAGCGAACGCTTCAAACAGTAAACCACACAGAAATCCAAGCCGTCAAACAGGCAATTTGTCAAGCAGTCAACCAGACAGACAGTCATTCATACAGATAGTCAAGTCAACGCTTCAAACAGTCAACCAGACAGACAGTCATTCATACAGAAAGTCAACCAGTCAACAGTCAGTCAACCAAATCGAACATGCAGCCAGGCAAACAGTTAACCAGGCAGGCAGTCAACCAAACAGTCATACAGACAGACAGTGAAGCAGTCAAAGAGTCAACTAGTCAAACAGTCAATCAAACAGACAGTCATACATACAGACAGCCAACCAGTCAACGAGTCGAACAGTTAACGCTCAAACAGTCAACCAGTCAAACGGTCAAACAGTCAACCAAATCAAACATTTGGCCAGGCAAACAGTCAAACAGATAAACAGTCAACCAAACATTCATACAGACAGACAGCCAACCAGTCAACCAAACAGTCCTACAGACAGATAGCCAAGCAGTCAACCAAACAGTCATTCAGACAGACAGCCAACCAGTCCGACAGACAGACAGACACACAGTCAAACAGTAACCTAGTCAAACAGTCAACCAAACAGACAGTCATACTCGTACATACAGATAGTCAATCAATCAAATAATCAACACTTCAAACAGTCAATCCTACAGACAATCATAGAGACAGACAGCCAACCAGTCAACCAAACAGACATACAGTCAACCAGTCAAACAGTCAACTATTTAGTCAAACAGTCAACTACTTAGTCAAACAGTCAACTATTTAGTCAAACAGTCAACCGATAAACAGTCATTCATACAGACAGTACAACAGTCAACGAGTCAAACAACCAAATCAAACCAATGCACCAATCAAAAAATCAACCAGACAGACGGTCAACCAACCCACCAACTAGCAAGACAGTCAACCAGCAAGCCAATCAAACAGTCGGCCAGTCAAACAGGCAATTAGACAAATGGTCAAACAATCACTCAGATATTTAGTCAACTAGTCCAACAATCAATCAATCACATGATCAACTAGATAGAACACATTATTATTATTATTATTATTATTGAAGAAGAATTCCACCAAAACTTTGATAAGATTCGTCAGAGCCCCCAAGTAGTTTTGAGATATGAGAGGCGATTTCGAGGATTGATCTGTATTGTAACACAATGAATCTATTAACCTAAATTATGTCATAGAGACGACCATACAAACCATACAAACAGTCAATCAATCAAACAACAGCCAGCCAAAAAGCCAATCCGATAGGCACCCAATCAAACAGTCAGTAAGTCGGCCAGTCAAACAGTTAGCCAGTCAAATAGTTAACCAGTCAAACATATAACTATTCAGACAGTCAGCCAGTGAGTCAGTCAATCAGTCACATAGTCAGCCAGTCTAACAATCAACTATACAGAGAGTCGATTAGTGCACCGCATAGATAGTCAAACAGACAGACAGTCAAGCCGGATAGGCAGTCAAACCAGACAGTCAAGCCAAACAGACAGTCACATGGTCAGCCAGTCTAATCAATTACAAAGAGAGTCGATAGATGAACCACATAGGCAGTCAAACCAGACAGTCAAGCCAAACAGACAGTCAATCAGACAGTCTAGCAACCAGACAAACAATCAAACAGTCAATCTAATAAATCAAATAGTCAAACATTGAACCGTCTGTTTGGTCATCCAAACAAACAGTAAACAAAACAAACAGACGATTGCTCAAACAATTAGCCAGTCAAACAGTCAATTGATCAAACAGTAAGGCCGTCAAACAGTCAACCATTCAAACAGCCAATCAAAGTGATAGTAAATCAATTATTCTAGCAGTTATTCAGTTAAAAAGTCCATCAGTCAATCAGACAGACAGAGAGCCTAGCAACCAGACAGACAATCAAACAGTCAACTTGACCCACACCTTATTAATCAAATAGTCAAACATCAAACCGTAAGTTTCCACTCAAACAGTCAACAAAATAAACAGACGATTCATCAAACAGTTATCCACTCAAACAGTCAACAGCCAATTGATCAAAAAGTCAACTAATCAAACAGTCAACCAATCAATCCAACAGACAAAGCCACAATTGGTGAAGTAGACTGAAAACTCAGCAGTCAGAAAGACAAACTTTGATTGTTTCAAACGTTGTTGCAAATATTTGCTAAGCGCATCCAGCATAGCGCACCGAAACACGCGAATTGGCTGCTTTAGCTTTTTTATATGAAAATAATATATTTTTTTCATAATTATCACTGCAGTCTGTTTTTAATTAAACAATAATGGAAGCATTTTCATTAATTCAGCTTGTGGGCAGAAAATCCGAAAGTGAAACCACGCACATGCCACATTAAGCTGCCAACAATCGTGCAACAGCTGCGGCAACATGCAATGCTGCACTTTGATTTATGTCAATGGCCAAGTTTTCATGATTGCTTTGAATTGTTTTTTCATACTGTTTTAAAATTTTTTTTTATCTAAATAAATTAAGACTCTTTTTAGAGTTAGAACTGTGCTTTAGGATAAAATTTTGTAGAAGCTATTGGCTCTCAATTTTGGTTGAAAGTTGTATTTTGGGATGAATTTTTATATAACATTAACATACAAAATTAGCAAAAATTATCTGCAATATGAAATCCTAATGTATTTTTTTTTCATGAAATTTTTCATATTAAAAAGTAACAAAAAAAACCAAAGCTGCTTAACAATCATGCACACAGTGTATAAAACTTTAGTCAATCACGACCAACTGTGACACTCTGACTTGTTTTATTTTTATTCATAAGGAAAATAAAAGAAATTGCCCCAACAACAGCAGCCAATTAAAAATTTTGACATTTTTGTGTCACTGTGTGTGTATGTCAATCACTGCAATCGAGTTGAATTGCGTTGATCGCCGTTTGTTGGCTGCTCTGCTTGGCAAATGTTTTTCTTCGACTTATATGAGCTGCGGATTTGTCAAAATATCACTGCGGCTTGGTCGTCTAAGGAAATTGTGAAATTACTCGCATGTCAGCGACTGTCAGTTGGTGCAGTTGCCGTGGGCGTTTTTGGCAGCTCACAGTTGGGTTAGGGAAAAGTTCGCTGCATGTCGCAGTGGAATTCAATGCACAATGCGCAATCGGAAAGTCGAAATGAGAGGGGATTAAGATTTGATATCAAACAATAAAAAAAAATCATACAATGAATAAAATTGTAACACTTCCGGGTGTGTGTAAAGCCAGCTGCAGCTCAAAAATATTGTAAAAGAACAACAAACTCAAAACCTAATAAGGATTTGTGTACAGTTCCGCCTGAACACTGGAGTGTTATAAAAAAATTTCAATTTCGCTTCATTAAAATTCAATTCAATTTCACACCGAAACTCTGCAAACACGCTCAATAGAATTCAATGCGTTCCACTGTCATTTATTTACCACAACTACTTATTGATTTTTACAACCTCGCCATTTCACACTGTTCACCCAGCGCGCCAAACACTTTTCACACTCTCGCTTATCGCACACACACACGCGCACATCATTACGATTCTCAATAAAAATCGCATCATTTATGCTTCTTTATGCTGCATACCAAAGTTTTTTGCATTCAGTTTTTGTTTTTTTTTTTGTTTGTTTTGAATATGAAACTAATATTTATGTTGTTGTTAGTGCAATTGTTGTTGTTGTTGTTGTTATGGGCCAGCAAAAGGTGTCATTTTATGAGTTTTTGCACTTTGCCGACAGCCATTTGGCAACGAGTGCTGCCGCAGCCTGGCAGCTGTGGCGCATTTGGGCATCTCGCATTTTCAGTCGGCAAGGCAGTGCAGCATTTGCACGAATAGCGTTTTACCTTAGCACCAGTGTGAACAGTTATAAAAATTCGTAGAGCCATAAAGTAGCATCAGTCGATTTGCTGTGGCGCTGTGGCATGTCGGAATGCTCTTAGGCGCTGTAAAACTACGACGCCGGGTAAGCGAGGAAAGCATTGGAAAATCATTAAAACAAACCATTTCGGTTGTGATATAGACGCGTGAAGATTGCGTAATTTCGTGTGCGTTCGAGTCGTTATGACAGCAATGCTGTGAGTGTCGAGAATGGCAGTGAGATGGAAAGGAAGCACCGGCTTAAAAAGGAATCGATGGGTGTGTAGTGAAAGAAGAAGCTGCACTGAGAACTCAAAGCTACTAGTTGTTTATTGAATGTTTTTAACATAAATTCAATTAAATAAAATTTTTAAGTTAAATTAATTTAAAAAAATTTTAATTATTTAATTTATTTAATAAAGTTTTTAGATAATTAAATTTATTTAAAAAAGTGTTTAATTTATATTATTTAATTAAGTTATGAATCATTAATAACTTTAATTTTAATTTGTTTGATAAAAAAATTTGTAATCTAAAACATTTTTTCCAAATTTTTTTAATCCAAAACATTTTTAATTTATTTTATTTATTTAAAAAAGTTTTTAATTTATTTAATTTAAGTCATATATGAGTTATTAATAAATTTAAATTTAATTTGTTTAATAAAAAAAATTTTCATTCAAAAATTTTTAATCCCTTTTTTTCATTCTAAATTTAATTACAAATTTAAAAACTTTTTGCATGAAATCAAAAGTCTATACAGCATAGAATGATCCAATTTAGATAAAATATGCGCCATTTTGTTCCATAACTTGTTGTGATTTTGAAGGTTCCTTTAAGATTCCTTTAAGCCTCTCTAATAGACCCCCTCGTCCCTATTAGCAAAAAACTGTGACAATCACTTTCAAAAAGCTTCTCTTGAGGCAATTTTTCACGAGAAAAATCATCTGCCAAAGACAAAACCAGCTTCTAATTACTTAATGCCTGGTTCGAAGTATAAGGTGGATGCTTAAGAACCTCCTAACCAAGCACCCAGAGCTTTTGGTGAGTCTTTATTGATGTGTGTGGCCTGAAACACAATTACTCTCCTATCGGACAAAGCTGGCCGCTTTTGAGCGATTGCTTCCTTCAGATGCGGCTTACTTTTTAACTCGGATTTCTAATGTTAGATGAAGTTCCGTAAAGAAGGGAAGAGAACTAAAAATACCTATGAAGATCATCCACATAACATCTTCGGATTTCTAATGAGAGTGGGATTAAATGAAGTTCTGTAGAGTATTAGATAAAACCGATCAGTGAGGATCAAACCCATAACATCGTAAGATAACTAAAGATAGTGGAGCTGGAGCTGTAAAATTTAAAGAATAATTTCAAGCTATTGTGGTCAGAGAATTCAAATTTTCTTTGGTTAATAGAGCAATTTAAAATATTATTCCTTTTCGAATATGCATTGTTCAATTCTAAGAACAAACATTATTGAACCCCATGAGATCAGAATTTATTTTTAGCAAATGTTAACATCAACTCAAGTAAAAGTAGCATTTTTTATGCGGTTAAAAAAATGTTAATAAGTTCGCAGCTAATGTGATATGCATGTGGAATAAATTTGTTGTTTACAAATTTCAAATTAAAAACATTTGCAAGCGAACAGCGTTGACTTTCTGAGAACTCAATAAAATTTCATTTAATTTTTTGTTAAAACTTTTTTTAAATTTTTTTGAACTCATAGAAAAAATGCTTGTTTATGAGCTCTAACCTCCCCACATAGCTTTGAAAATGTTATTGTTGAAAATTTATCACACTAACTATAGGGTGTTTTTTTTAGAGGTTTGTTTTTCGAATAGAGATAAAACTGGCATTTTGTGGTCAAATCTGGCAACTCTAATGTCATTTATGTTCAGTTTGGTTTGCCATTTCATCATGAACAGGTTGACAAAAGAACAACGCTTGCAAATCGTGCAAATTTATTTCGAAAATAATGGTTCAGTTCGCGAAGTTTACCGCAAGCTCCGTCCATTTTATGGTCGACATAATCGTCCATCAGAGCAATTAATTCGGTTAACCATGGGTCATTTTCGCACTACGTTTACTCTATGTGATAATACGCATCCGCAGAGACGTCGAACAGTGCGCACCGAAGAAACAATTGCCGCTGTAGAGCAAAATGTTGAAGAGGACCCGAATGAATCGATTCGCCACCGTGCACAGCAATTGGAGCTTTGTCCATCAACTTTATGGAAGATTTTGCGCAACATGAATGTGGATGAGTTGTGGTTCCAACAAGACGGCGCTACATGCCACACAGCGCACGTCACAATCGATTTATTGAAGGAAACATTCGATGAGCGCATAATTTCGCGGAATGGACCTGTCAATTGGCCACCAAGATCGTGTGATTTGACACCATTGGATTATTTTCTTTGGGGATATGTGAAGTCGCTCGTCTACGCCAACAAACCAGAAACGTTAGGGGACTTGGAAGCCAACATTCGTGGCGTTATTGCCGACATACGGCCCCAAATGCTCGAAAAAGTGGTTGAAAATTGGACCTGTAGAATTGGCTTTATTCGAGCCAGCCGCGGGCCACATGCCCGAAATCATATTTAAACATTAATGGCATACAATTATCCTTCCAATAAAGCCAAATTGATGGACATTAAAACGATTTTCTTGTGTTTTATTTCAATTCGAAGTTCTATACCTCTAAAAAAAACACCCTATACTACTACTTCTACTAAATTAACTGTTTGTTTTGGTTTTTTGAACTTAAACTCAGAGTTATTTAAATTTTTCAAACTTTTAGTTGAGTAATTCAGTTCTCAATAAATCCAAATTCTCAAATTATTATATGTTATTATCAGGGAAAGGATTTTGAGGACCTAAAAACCTATAAAAGAGGCAAAATAAAATAGACAAAAAAACACGGAAAGGCACTAAAAACTGCCAAAAAGGCAGAAAAAGGCAAAAACAGGCATTTAAAAATAAGAAAAAAAATACTAGAAAATCTAAAAAAATGGGGAAACGGTATGTATTTTTTAATAATTTTATTTCATCTGACGTAATATTTATACCTCGTTTCTTGTAAAGGAAAAGGAAGATCAAGGTTTTCAAAGATAGTTTAAAAACTAAAACTAAGATATTTTAATTTAAATGTAGGCACATATTTTAAATTCATATTTTAATTTCTCATATAAAAGCATAAAAGCCGTACTTGTATCACAAAAAAATAAATAAAATTTTTGCGCTAACCGAACTTTTTTATTTTTGGCATGTTTTTTTCTTTAAATTTTCCACTGCACAACAAAATATAACGGCTTAGGAATGATCAAATCAATGTAAAAACATCGATAAATTAACGAAATTGCAATGTTGCCACTTAATTTTTCTTTTAGCTTCATGGTATTTTTAAAACGAAAGAAAAAATAAAAAGGCCCTCGACAAATCTTGAAAAAGGCATTTTATGGCATTTATAGGTAAAATAGGCACTAAAAAGAGGCATTTATGGGTGAAAAAGGCAAACTGCCTTTTTAGGGCAAAAAAGGCAAAATAAAAGTGATATATTTCTAATCAGGAGGACCTAATTCGTGCTCATTTTCAATCAGAAATGCTCTATCTAGCAGCAAACAAAAAAATCAATTTCCACAAAATCCTTTCCCTGGTTATTATATATATTATTATATTATAATATTCACATATCTACACGATTGGGTTTCAAAAGAAATTTTTCCAACCACTTTAAGCTCATCAAATTCACTGCTATTTAAGACGCTAAAGCTGGTATTTAAATATTTCATTACTTTTTATTTATATTAACTGCTTAAGTCAACACAATATTCGGGGTATTCCCTGAGTAAAAATCTTTATACAGCAAAAACAATGTCATCAACAAAGCCAGACTCACGCTTACGGAACAATCCATTATCTGATAATGAAGTGGGACACAATTTTAAATTCTCTTTACGCCTCAATTTTGTGTTAAGTATACTTTTCTACCAGCATTTTACTTTACTGGTAAAACTTGGGCACACAAATAAATGACTCACCTTGTCCAATATACATTATATACAAACATACATATATGTATGACGCGGGCAGCACACCTGTTGTTGATAGGTTTAGCTATTATCAACAAAATAGTAATAAAATAAACAGCTAAATCGACAATAAATAGTGTGAAAAGTAATGACAAAAAGAATTTAAAAAAATACCAAAATAACAACAAGCAGCAAAAATGCAATTATAAGTGTAACGAAATGTCAGTGACGTTGCTGGAATGTCAAAATAGTGGAGAGTGATTACATATTGTGAAATTTTTAAAGAAAATTTTTGGGAACTAAAGTAAAGTGGAGTTTAATTTATTATATTTTTTCTGCTCATACATTTCACTTTTTCCATCAACATGTTACACGTGTCTCCTGTGAAGGAGAGAGGATATCAAAGCTACTAAAGCTATGTTCTGCGAATTTTTTGGAGATTCTTCTAACTGAGCTTCCGACTGGGGTTTCGACTTGAATCAAGAAGTCTATTTTCTGACTCAATATGAGTTAGTTTACATTAAATAACTTTTAACTGAACATTAAAAGTGTAATGAAACGCAAAACTATAAAAAACAATTCATTAAAAATATTCAACTAAACATTAAAAGTTTTGATTTTTCTTAATGAAATGCAAAATTATAAAAAAAAAAATTAATTCATTAATTATTTGCAATGTTATTGAGTGAATAGTGAGTTAGTGAAGTTTTTTTCGGCCAATGGGGCACCGCATGCTGGCGTCATACGTGCGACGCTCAAACGTGCTGGAACTGCAGAAAAGATTTTTCAATTGTTCAAGCAAGCCGGCACTTAAAAGTAGTAACTTTGTATTTTTTATTTGTAAACATATTTGCATTTTTTGTGCTACTATTTGGTGGGTTTCTATTTGCAATTTGGTTTTTTATCGTTTATTTTAGTTTAAAATATCAAATGACATAATTGTGGATTTTTCAGGTCTAACAAATTAACTGCAGCGCTCTTAACTCAACAGTGATTGATTGGGATTTTTTCTTTTAACTCAACAGTGATTGATAGTTTTTAGGTTAAGTTAATTTATAGAAGAAGTCAGTGGCACACAGAGGATTTCTTTTTGGGGGGCGGGAACTTTTGAGCCCAGTTCCAATCGAAACCATATTTTCCATCAGCCACTGGGAGACCCTGTTGAGTACATTGTGATTCACTTGATTTTAGAATCAGGTGTACTTCGTTATCAGTTGGGTTTAACACTAGAAAGACCATTGCGGTCATTTTTATGGGTTTTCAATTTTAAATATCTGTATTTTCTTTAGTTTTCTGTCAACCTTTGCTTTGGTGAGTTTTTTTTTATGGTGAAAAATTTTCCCCTCCAGCAGACTTCATAACAATTTGAACTTTAGAGATCAGAAAGCTTCTATACGTCTGAGATTTCACACAAATGAGAATGTGGAGAATGTGTGTGAATGGAAACGCTATTTGTGGTACCTAGCTGTGGCAGCAACCACTCAACCAACCATCCAACCAACCTAGAACACTTTTTTTCTTCATAACAACAAACCAAACCAAAGACTCGTTGTACCCAAATGTGCAACTTTGGTTTAAAAATTTAATCAAATATTTCAATGAGTAAAAATTTAACCAAATATTTGTATGAATAAAAATTCGCCATACACTTCTTTATATATGAGCAGAAATTGCCATGTTCTCACGCTTTTACTGCGTAAGCTTATTAATATTTATGCTGCCACTGTTGCCGGAATTGTTCGCTATTAGACTTCAGCACAGCTACTGTTGACGTCTTTTGAAATCTGTTGCTGTGATGTTCATTATCCGGTAGGCTTAGTTAAAAATCAACAACCATACCACACACTCAATTTCCACTTAAGTATTGATTAATATGATTGCAATGCGCATGCCAAATATTTTGTGTAGCAATGAACGTGCCGCCACTGCCTTAGGGACACTTTGACGTGCCTACACCCACGTTTGTAAAATTGCTCAAATTCCAACATTCAATTCATGCAATTGTAACTGTCACAATGAGTTTAAAAATGGTTGTGAGATTTATGTTCGTTTTATAACGACACCAGCAACAAAAACGAGAGCGACAACTACAACAGGCAGCAATAATTGTTTATAAATTATCACGCAAAAGTCACGAATGGCATTTTAAAATGTCTGAAAGTTAGGTGAGACAATTAGTTCACGCCACCTCTGCTCGGCGAGCGCCTCATCGCATATTTGCTGCCAATAGCTCGTCGTCAATTATTGTCGCTTTTGCTTTATTTGCATTGCCTCTCGGTGTATGTGTGAGTATGTACGAGTATGTGTTTTGTTTTTGTTTTAGTGTTCTTTTTATTTTGCTGTACAATTTGTTTAAATAAAAATTTTTCAAGTCAACAAGTTCTGAGCTCAGTCGTTGCTGAGACGCGCTTATGTACGAAACGCCGATAAAATTGTTGCTCGAAATTAAAGTAAAAAGTGATTTTGAAAAAATTGTAAACAATTTTAAAAAATTTAGCAAACTATTGAAATTTCAAAGTGACTTTTGTATATTTTAAAAGAAAAAAACAAGAAGACTTTTCAAGTGAACAGAGTCGGTAATATTGACTCACAATAGTGAGAAAAAAATATGAAAAACTGAAAAAATAAAAAATTTAAAAAATTTAAATTTCAATCAATAGGAAATTGTATGAAAAAGTATATTTTACAACAAAACTATATATGAAATAAATTAGTGCGTATTTGAAAACACGTAAACAAACTTGTTGGAAACTTTTAGTTCACAAGAAAAAACTGTTCTAACCAGTTTTGTCAAAGTGCTACAAATTTCAAATATTTACAGATACAGTGGTGTGGAGCGCATCAACCAGACAACACTTATAACATATAGTAATTATATATACAACCGGTTAGTACCAACGTTAAGTAAGCGTATCGAAGAGGGAAGCATTGAAGCAAAACTTTAACATATAGAATATAGATTTTCTTTATAATATAATTACAGTAAATATTGCTAGAATATCTTTAAACTAAAAGATTTTACTATGAAATCCATTTCACAATCAATTCGAAACCACTGAAAATTTGTTAGCATTTTTTAGCGTACGTTTTAAACTAACAAAATTTTACAATTAATTTCAATTCAATTAAATTTCACAATCAATTTGAAACCACTGAAAATTGTTAGAATTTTTTAGCGTACCTTTTAAACTAACAAAATTTTACAATTAATTTCAATTCAATTAAATTTCACAATCAATTTGAAACCACTGAAAATTGTTAGAATTTTTTAGCGTACTTTTTAAACTCAAAAATTTTACAATTAATTTCAATTCAATTAAATTTCACAATCAATTCAAAACCACTCAAAATTGTTAGAATTTTTTAGCGAACGTTTTAAACTAAAAAATTTTACAATTAATTTCAATTCAATTAAATTTCACAATCAATTCGAAACCACTGAAAATTTGTTAGAATTTTTTAGCGTACGTTTTAAACTAAAAAAGTTTACAGTTAATTTCAATTCAATTAAATTTCACAATCAATTCAATACCACTGAAAATTGTTAGAATTTTTTAGCGAACGTTTTAAACTAAAAATGTTTACAATTAATTTCAATTCAATTAAATTTCACAATCAATTTGAAACCACTGAAAATTTGTTAGAATTTTTTAGCGTACGTGTTAAACTAAAAACTTTTACAATTAATTTCAATTCAATTAAATTTCACAATCAATTTGAAACCACTGAAAATTTGTTAGAATTTTTTAGCGAACGTTTTAAACTAAAAAAATTTACAATTAATTTCAATTCAATTAAATTTCACATTCAATTCGAAACCACTGTAAATTTGTTAGAATTTTTTAGCGTACGTTTAAACTCAAAAATTTTACAATTAATTTCAATTCAATTAAATTTCACAATCAATTTGAAACCACTGACAATTTATTAGAATTTTTTAGCAAACGTGTTAAACTAAAAACATTTACGATTAATTTCAATTCAATTAAATTTCACGGATCAATTCGAAACCACTGAAAATTTGTTTAAACTAAAAAATTTTACAATTAATTTCAATTCAATTAAATTTCATAATCAATTTGAAACCACTAAAAATTTTTAGAATTTTTTAGCGTACGTTTTAAACTTAAAAATTTTACAATTAATTTCAATTCAATTAAATTTCACAATCAATTCAAAACCACTGAAAATTTTTAGAATTTTTTAGCGAACGTTTTAAACTAAAAAAAAATTACAATTAAATCCAATTCACAATGAATTCGAAACCACTGAAAATTTGTTAGAATTTTTTCTTGACAACATAAGCTTCGGATAAGACACATAAGTACTTAAAAATTACTTATGAATGAGCTTCTTACTCATTGTTTGAGATCAGTGTAAATTTTCTAGTTCCATTCATTCTTTCCGAATGAATGGAACTAGAAAATGAATGAAAAAATGCAACATTTGTTTGTTTAAATGCATTAAATATACATTACAATTGGATCAAAGGCTTCTAAATAGCTCACGTAGACATTTGCGCTTCCATTCATGCCACATCAACCTTTTTATGGACAGTTTTAGATACAACAAACCGTTTAGCAACAAGTGTGTGAAAACATCCATTAGTAAATTTTGTTGACAACATTCTTCCACACAACTAAACAAACATTGGCGATGTGACAGCAAATATTTCATAAAATCATAAAATACATTGTACGAGTACAGCTGGTAATTTTAATTTCATAATTTATCACGCTTTATCGTAATTGCTAATGTTTTTAATGCAATGCTTGAATGAGTATAAATATTAAATTAAATTAAATATAATCTGAATAATCTGAAAATAAAATATAATAAATTAAATACAACAAAATAAAATAAAATAAATTAAATTAAATAAAACAAAATTAAATATATTAAATTAAAATTAACAATTATTCAATGCAATTCGAAGAAACTATTGCAACAACAACTTCAAGAGTTTAACAATGTTGCACTATAACTCGAAAAATTTTGTTTAATTTGTTGGATTTTTTTCTTTAAAATGTGAATATTTTTGGTATACTCTACCAACTTACTAAAAAAAATCATCTAAAATCTTATATTTTTGGAAAAGTATAAAGTATTTTTAGATGTTGATAGATCTAAGATAAAACTTGCATATTTTATGATCGTATGCAATAAATAGATAAAAAAGTTTTGAAAAATTTTCATAGCTATAATGTTGAATTATTCAATACATACATATTTTCCCCTCTCTTGAAATTTTTCATAAACTGATATTTGGATTACATCTTTTCTACATTCAGACTGATATCTGAGCTTTTCTTTATTAGAATTGCAATCTGGATTAGATCTTTTCTCTATTGAAACTAATATCTGATCCTTTCTACCTACATTAAAATGTACCCAGATCTATCTTTCTGAATTAGATCTTCTCCACATTCAAACAGATATCTGAACCTTTCTTTATTAGAGTAACAATCTGGATTAGGTCTTTTCTGCATTCAAACTGATATTTGAACCCTTCTACCTACACTAAGATGACTATCTGAATGACATCTTTTCTACATTCAAACAGATATCTGAACCTTTATTCATTAGCGCAACAATCTGGATTCGATGTTTTCTGTATTGAACCTAATATCTGAACGTTTCTACCTACATTAAGATGTACCCAGATCTATCTATCTGAATTAGATCTTCTCCACATTCAAACAGATATCTGAACCTTCCTTTATAAGGGTAACAATCTGGATTAGATCTTTTCTATACTGAAACTGATATCTAATCCTTTCACCTACATAAAATGTACCCAGATCTACCTATCTGAATTAGATCTTTCCTACATTCGAACTGATATCTAAATCTTTCTCTATTAGAGTAACAATTCTGGATTAGATATTTTCTGTATTAAATCTAATATCTGAACCCATCTACCTACATTAAGATGTACCCAGATCTACCTATCTGGATAAGATCTTAAGCGAATAAAATATGATAATTTCTATCTTAAATTGGCAATGTCAACTTAGCTTGATTGAGACACTTTGTGCATTAAGTTGACAGTGTAAACTAAACGAAAGTTAAATCTTTTCTAACTTAATTAGATAATCTAGAATATCTGAAGATTAATAGAATTCCTCTTCAATCTAGTTTGACAGTTCTTATTGAGCTGTTGAGCTAGATTCATAAAGCTAGTGAGTAAGATGCATCTTACATGATGTTCACGTACCTGACTGAACGCAAGTTAGATCTTTTTTTACTATGGAATGATGATCTGGACTGAATGAGAGGAGGATCTTTCTTACATTAAGATGACATTATGAACTTAGCGGAATTGCGATGCTTTGTGAATCAAAATGACGATCTGGACTGGACAGTTAGATCTTTTCTACCTTTAGATCCCAACTGAATACAAGTAACATTATAGATAGAGATTATATATTAAAATTACAGTATAGTAGACTTACTTGGAATGAAATACCCAATACATCAAAGTGTCAATCTAGACTAGCCATGCAGTCCTACTTTGAACTGCTACCTCTTTTCTACCCTAAGATGATAATTGATACTGAATGTGAGTATCTATTTTACATTATTGTCATCTTTTTTACATTAAGGTGGTGATTTCAACTGAAACTTAATTAAATCAATATTGAGGCGACGATCTCAACTGAATTCGTATTGAATGCTCTTTTGAACATAGGTTGGATCTCTTCTATTATACATTAAGTTGACCATTTTGTCTAATTGTGAGTTAGTTGCCTTCAATATTGAGGAGACAATCTTGACTAAACTAGTAAATAGTAAAATAATAAAATAAAACAAATGTGGAAAGAATGAGTTTGATTCTTTATCGTTAGTTTAACGATCTGAACTACATAAATATATGTTAGATTCTTTCTACTGGCCGTAATATCAAAGCCTTCCACTATCAAGTTGAAAATTTGAAACCTGAGTTAGATCCTCTCTACATTAACGTAACAATTTATATTTACTTTCATGAGATTTTTTCCACCAATGCTGGCTAAGCTGCTCACGTTACCAATGAAAACTCAAATCAAAGCGCTTGAAAAAAATATTTCCAAAAGGGGCAAAGCACATTGTGGAAACCCTAATCCGTTCTTACCATTGCC
The DNA here is from genome assembly GCA_964056695.1 of Melieria picta. NCBI lineage: Eukaryota > Metazoa > Arthropoda > Insecta > Diptera > Ulidiidae > Melieria > Melieria picta. Next base: position 54,311,583 of record OZ057399.1, on the reverse strand, counting down.
ACAGACAAGAACATAAAGGATTTTAATAATTATTTGAATTATTATTTTTATTGTTATTTTCATTATTATTTTAATTATTATTTTGATTATTATTTTAATCAATATTTTAATTATTATTTTGATTAATATTTTGAATATTATTTTTATCATTACTTCAAATATTATTTGATTTATTTTAATTATTATTTCAATTAAATGGCAGCCGTTCGAAAATCCCCCCCCATTTGATAAACTTAGCCAATGTAGGTCAAGCAAGTGTTGTATGTCCGGGTAATAGCCAAACGTATTCCTAACAGCGACTTTTATATAAATAAGCTCATGAATAATGAAATTATTTCAGTCACACACGCGCCCCGATCACAGAATGTCAGCACAACGCGTCCATCCGCTGCTGCTGTGCGGCCTTCTCGGCTTTGTGGCAATTTTCATCACAGTCACGGCCAAAAATTTTTCCTATGCACAGTTCGGTGATGTGGAGATTTATTTCAATAGCTGTGAGTAACACCAACCAACGCATCCTTTAGACAACTAAACAAACAAACAATCGAAACCATTATTCGCTCCTCTTTGCAGCCGTTTGGCACTGCGATCGGATCCTGTGTCCGAATGAGACCGATCGCTGCCATGTTGAGAAGTACAAGTCGAGTGCCGATGCCGGCGTTCTGGTGCGCGAGAACATTTGCTATTCGGCAAACAATCAAGTGCTGGCGCAGCGCATCGCCAACGAATCGATCGATCCGACGGCCAATGTACGCTTGAAGGTGGACACTTATCGCAGTGGGCTAACCTCGGTGCAGGAGTCCTATGCGACGCACAATTCGCACAGCTACAGCTACAACGGCATTCACGGCGGCGATGGCACGCCGAACGGCTTCGATATTGCCGACGCCATCGATCGGGCAGAGGTGGAGAAAAATTTGAATTTCGAATTTGTGGACTTTGCAAAGATCAGTCAAGATGTCGAGGAAAACATACGCAAAGTGAATCAACAGGTTGAGGAGCAATTGCAGGATTTACGCGAACAGATGGCGAACACTTTTCGAAACTTATTCTGGCGTTAGGCACAAATGTGGCCAATAAATAATCATTTTGTGTTGTTAACTGTTATGTGTTTTAAGCTTTAATATTGAAACGGCTTTGTTTGTTATTAATTGACATTATTGTTTATATTCCATGAGAAAGAAATGTATTTAGTTGCTTTGATTAAAATTTACAATTAAATGTAATATTTATTCAAATCTTTGCGCATGAAATTGAAATTTTTTTTAAACTGATAGATGGACTTTAAACGGTGATTGAGAATATCTGAGTATGAATTGAGAATATCTGAGTATGATCTAGATTGCTTTTTCATTAAGTGGAAGTTGCCAGCTCAGAGATTGAGAATATCTGAGAATTAATTAGAGTGATTCTCCATGATGATGATTGAGAATATCTGAGTATGAACTAGATTGCTTTTCCATTAAGTGGAAGTTGCCAACTCAGAGATTGAGAATATCTCAGAATGAATTAGAGTGCTTCTCCATGATGATGATTGAGAATATCTGAGTATGAACTAGATTGCTTTTTCATTAAGTGGAAGTTGCCAATTCAGAGCGAGATAGTTCTTTTGTACATTTAGATGATGATTGAGAATATCTGAGAAGGAATTAGAATGCTTCTTTATAACTTAAGTGGACTGTTCCAACTCAGAGCGAGTAAGATCTTTTCTAGATTTAGATGATGATTGAGGATTTTTGTGTGTGAACGAGATTGCTTCTTCATTACTTAAGTGGACTATTCCGACTCAAAGCAAATCGATTGAGAATATCTGAGTAAAACTATTCTTTATAATATGAACGATCCCATAGAGCGAGATAATTCTTTTCTACATTAAGATGATCATTGCAAATATCAGAGACTGAATTAGAGTCCTTCTTCATTACTTAAGTGAACGATCATCAGCCAGAGCGAGTTAGATCTGTTCTACATTTAGATGATGATGGAGAACATTTGAGTATGAACTAGATTGCTTCTTCATTACTTAAGTGGACTATTTCAACTCAGTGAAAATCTATTGAGAATTTTTTAGTATGAACTAGATTACTTCTTTATAAAGTGAACGATCCAAACTCAGAGCGAGATAGTTCTTTTCTACATTTAGATGATCATTGCAAATATCTGAGAATGAATTAGAGTGCTTCTTTATTAACTCAGAGCGAGATAGTTCTTTTCTACATTTAGATGATGATTGAAAATATCTGAGAATGAACTAGATTGCTTTTTTATTATGTGGACTTTTCCAACTCAGAGCGAGATTGTTCTTTCCCACATTTAAATGATGATTGAAAATATCTGATAATGAATGAGATTGCTTCTACAAAACTTAAGTGGAAGATGCCAACTCAGAGCAATTTAAATCGTTTCTGCTTAAAGATGATTGATTAGGCAATATTTATTTGAATTTTTTGCTATTAATTTGGTTCAAACAAAGTGTTGCAGATTTTGATGTTCAAAATGTTAGAAAAAAAATTATGCGTAGTTGAAATTGGGAGCTCAAGCAAGCTCACTTAGATCACAATTGATTCAAAGTTTGTGATATAACTATAAATCAATTAAGATGTAAGAATTTACCCTAAGAAATGAGGTATATGTATTATAAAGTATAAACCCCTCTATCGGTTTTCAGAAAGAATCCTTTTAAATTCTTGGTTAATAAACCGAATGAACTGAATTAATCTCTGATAAGTCAGCAAGGACCACAGTAACCGGTGAATCAAATCTATTCATAATTAAGGCAGTGCCAGAACGTCTAGTAAGTATTTATGTACAATGTTGCAGCCTTGAAGTAAATTTAAAAAAAATTCAATTAAATCAATTTTCAAATAATTTACAATACAAAATTTCTAAGCACTTTTTAAGCAACAGGACTACATGAACTACACAAAAACAGCTCAAATTAAAGAATAAAATTTATCAATTGCATTGAATTTGCGTGCTTATTAGGATTTATGACTTTATGATCTGTGAAAACCCATAAACAAATTCGCACTGAACACAGCTCATCGACCATTTGACCTCTCATTCATTCATTCTTAATAATGTTTTACGTATTTATTATTATTGCCGGTGGTTTGTGGACTTTTTCATTCATAATTTCGTCACTTCGTCACATTAGTCAAAAAACATTTGACTTGTATATTCATGAATCATTGTACAACATTTAAGTAGTGTTTAGTAATTTTAGCTCGCAATTACTTAAACAAAATTACTGGTTCTGGTTGTGGCATCGGTTCTTAGGTAATTAGGGGGTCGCTGAATTCGAGTTCTCAAACCGCCAAAACTGTATTAGTCGCTTTTTTGGTTTTCCTGTTTGAGTGTTTCCAAACTTTAGACTGTAATTTCTAAATAAATAAACCTTTTGTTTGCAAACAAATAAACCTTTTATTTTTCAGTATTTGTTTACTCTCTAAAACAGATTGTCACATTTATAGTATAATTAATAAAATAAATAATAAATAATAAAATAAAATAATAAAATAAAATAAAATAAAAAATAAAAATAAAAATAAAATAATAAGGGAAAGGGCTGGGTTGTGAACCAGGCTGGGTTGTGAACCATTACTGTTTTTTCTTTCCCTAATTGACATATCGCCAATCTTTCAACTATCAAGTTTGTCTTTTGATATGACTCTGCTTTTGTGGTTACACCGAAGTGTAAACACGTATTGCTTGTGGCAGCTACAGACATTGTGTTCGAAAATCGATTGCGAAAACTTGTTTGCTTTTTTTTAAAGTGCTATCCAAGTGACTGAATTTATTCCAAAAATGTAAGTGTCATACATATTTATTTAGGGTTTTGATTCTATTTTACGATCCAATATTTGTTTATGTTGAAATATGATTGGAAGTGTCGTTATTTTTAAAGTTTCCAAAATGGCATCGTGGTTGGGCTGTGAACCACTGTGGGGGCTGGGTTATGAACCACCTGTTTTTCGTGGCACATTTGTACTTGAACGGTCAAATATCGCTGGATTTAATAAATTAAAGTAATTTTATGTAATTTTACTCGATTTGGTGTGAGTTCACTTGAAGTGCCCAATGTGAGAACGCGTTCGTATTTCACATGCAAACATTGCGATACCGATTAGGATGAAAATTAAAAAAATTGAGCACTTGCATTCATTGTGATTTTTTGGCCTAAGTGGCGTCATTATAACTTTTTTTCACCTCTTGAGGCCTCCTGATTAAAGAAATTCTCAACTTATTTAAAAATTATGGGTGATTTCTTCGTATTTTCCGACTTTAAGTGGGATTTGCCAGATGGTTCACAACCCAGCCACTTTTTTGGAAAAGCGAAAAATCACGTCCTTAGAAAATTGGACGTAGTGAGTTAAATTTTAATAAAAACGGTTATCTGTCTTCATAACAAAGTTGCGTTTTATGTTCACCTTTCCAACGGTATCTTCGATTTTTCGATATCTTTATTCTGTGAAAAGTTAGAGCCAAAAAACAAAACCCGGTTCACAACCCAGCCCTCTCCCTTAAATAATAAATAAACTAAATAAATAAACTATAAATAATAAATTAGTCTATTGAAAAATTTACATCTTTGAGCCTATAAAAGTTTTTTAAATTACTTCAGCTTTAATGTCTGAATTTCAATTGAACAATCAAACGACGAACTATCGAGAAGACCGATCGAAGTAAAACTGTGATGGGTCCATTTTCACAAATTATAAAATTTTCGAACAAGTTAGCTGTCAAATAAGTTCATTGTTGCTTACTAGATAATTTGTTATGATTTTCTGTTCATTTAGTTTTTTCTCTATTCTTCTGTTTGTGAGAGCATTCCCATTAAATTATTTCTTACGCTCTTTGTGAAAGTTTTTACTGGGAAATTTTGTGAATAAACTTTATGACTCCATTGTAAATAATTTGAAGACCCTGCTGATGATTTAAAAAATAATAATTTTTATTCAAAATAGAGGTACAACTTTTAGTAGGCTACATTATTATTATTACACTATGATCACATTTTGAAAAAAATTGTATTCAAACAAGCTGTGCTCAATGCCTAAGAAAAGTTTCAATAAAAATTAAAAAAAAAAATTTGCGCCAAATTAATCAATGCGTTCTTCAACTACAGAAAAGGTGTTTCGCGAAAAATTGATAAAAAGCAGCGGTTCTGAAACTGTGAGGCCTTCAAATGCTTGATTCACATTACACATGAATGGTGATTCAAAATTTGTTTGCAACTCTTATAATCAACATTCTAAGCGAATATTGAGACACTTGAAGTTAAGAGAATGAGTTGGAGTTTTGCGAGAAGATTCTCAAGACCCTTAAACATAATTAATTTTAAAAGAAATTTGTATCTTTTCTAAATGAGTTTCACCACCAAATCACTTAAAGGTCCACTTCATTATTTAAATGGGTATGGCGGCCCTTCAGTTCAATATGCATAGCGAAATATTTAGTTGATTGTCTAAAATCTATTTTATAGAGCAAAGTAAAGCTGTTTCTATAATGGGGCACATTTTCCCTTGTGTACGCCTATAAAAGCACTTCTGGAGTCAAAGCTGTTTACAGTCTTTACGGAGTGTTGAAAGCGATCACTTTAGACACAGTTGCGAGTATGTATTTGTATTTTAAAATAAATAAATATATAAATATGTACATATATATATAAATTTATATAAATCTATATTAATACATTATTTATAGTCATGGCAAATTTTCCATTAACTACATTCATCTGCATTCTGGTGTTTGCTTTGCTCGCAACTGGCCAGGACATTGCCTACAAAAGCTTCCTCGATGACATCAAATTGTTATATGAAAACGGTAAGTTTAAGCATTTGCCAAGAAATATCAACATGTAAGTAGTTAATAGTGACAACTGCAACTCTGCTCTGCACACAGGCACACTTTATTGCGATAATTTGGTTTGCCCCGAAAACACTCACAGTTGCAAAAATTCAGCGTGTCACCCAACCGGAAACCGACTTCCAACTGTTGCGCATCAACAGTTGTTTGGATAAGAACGATTTGCTAATAATACGATCGGAAAAGATGGAACACAATCTCGGCTCCGTAACAGTTGGAATCGATCTAAAATTCTACTTGAACGCAACAACGACTGTTTCCACTGCCTTCGAAAAGAAACAACAAAATATTACCGCCGTGGTGAATCCGTATGAATGGCCTAAAGTGCAGCACAATTTCAGAAAGGCAATTAGTGACAATGGAATCATGTTTGGCGTGTGACGCTATCGATAATTAAAAGATCGAACAAAACAGCATATTTTTTAGATTTAAACAATGAATTAAAAATCGACGTGGATTCGATTCGGTTCATTAGATCAACTAATTGAATTCAATTGCATTGGATTGCACTGTGACAGCAATTAAATGAACTTAATTGCAAAAGGAAATCAATTTTCAATTGAGAAAACAATAGACGGTTTAACACTAGGAAGACCATTGCGGTCATTTTGATGGTTTTTCATTTTTAAATATTTGTATTTTCTTTAGTATTTCTATCAACTTTTGCTTTGATGACTTTTATTTTTTTATTGGGTTCTACAATTAGGTTTTTACAATTATAATTAGCCAAATCCGATGTTCACTTTTCGTGATATCAGCGCATATAACACCGTGCGACAAAAATTTAAAAAAATTTTCATACCGGAAAAAATCCATACGGGCGTGAAACTAGAGACAAATCATAGTAATACTGCGTACTCATTTCTACATCCTTTGTCCTTTTAAAAGGAATTTTAAAGGGGGTACACAATTTAAAAAAATATAAAAAATACTTAACCTTTGAAAACCTCTTTGAAAACCTTAACCTCTTTGAAAATTTTAATCCCTTATATCCTTGAAAATTTATATAAAATTTTCTTGAAAAGTAAGTATGTTAAAACCCAAAACCTCCTTGATCACTATATAAATTTTCAAGGATATAAAGGATTAAAATTTTCAAAGGACCTTTTTCATATCCTTTTTTTCCAAATAGATAAAAAATAAATTTTATTTAAATTCTTGAGCTTTTCCTCTTTAATTTGATATACATATCGCCATATTCTAACGAGGTTAAGTATTTTTTATATTTTTTTTATTTTTTATACCCTTAAAAATTTTGAAGTCCTTTTAAAAGGACAAAGCATGTAGAAATGAAAAACTGAGTACGCAGTATTACTATATTTGGTCTCTAGTTTCACGCACATATGGATTTTCTCCGGTGTGAAAAATGCTGTCGCACGGTGTAATATGTCGTCTTTGTAGGTATGAAAAACTTGCGGTCTTTCTAGGGTTAAATGAGAAAATATTTATTTATGTATACATAAAATAAATGCAATTTATTGAATTTATTTGTATTGTTTCATGTTTCTTAAAAACAATGCAATGTTCAGTGAACAGTAATCGATCGCTTTAGCGAAATCAGTCATTTTAAAAGGTAACACTACTCTATGGTTTTGCAAAAATTTTGTTTTATAAATTTATGGTTTTGGCCTGCCAAAGCACATCTTCAATGAATTCCTTATTTTTTGTATTTATTTTTAATTAATTTACTTTTAAATCTATGGTTTTGGCACATCATCAATGAATTCCTTAAATTTAAAATCCAACTCACTCACATTGCTGTGTTTTATGAGAGTACACATAAGTTTTGAGGGTCTTTCTGAAATTTGAAGCTTTGTTCAAAGAATCCATCCTTAGCTATGACTTTTCCTATCTTTCAGACAATAAACGGTTTTCTTGTCTTTTGGAGTGTCTTTGTGAGTGTGAACTAAAAACCAAGACGAAAGTTTTGAAGTGAAGAGCTGCTCGGCAAAACCATGAATCATTGACCGGAACAAGTGATAGTCAGAAGGAGCAATGTCTCCTGAGTATAGTGGGTGGGGTTTCTTTACAAGGAACAACGTTTGGTGAAATCAGTGGGAGGTTTCTACTTAAGAAGTCGCTTAGCCAAACCATGAGTCAACCTCCGAAACAAGTGATAGTCGAAAGGAACAAGTGAAAGTTAAAAGTTTTTATTGTACGAGTAAAATAATTCTTTTCGATTGATTCTCAAATTTTTGAGTACAGATTCTGAAAACATCTGACAATTTGCTATAATTTACTAATATTCCAGTATTGCTTGTTGTCTTTAGTTTAGCTCCTACGGGTCCTTGACACTGGTTGTCAAAATCTCAGATATTTTTTGTGAAAATTTGTGTGTTGTTTTTGTTATATTTTAAAGGTGTTGTTGTAGGAGTAAAAGATCACTTATCAATTGATTCTCAGGTTCTTGAGTACAGATTCTGAAAACATGAGAAAATTTTTTTACAATTTACTAATATTCCAGTGTAGCTTGTTGACTTTACTTTAGCTCCTACGAGACCTTAAAAAGTAGATGCCAGAAATTTTTTGTGAAAATTTGTGTGTGTATTCCTTTTGTTATATATGAAAGTTGTTATTGTACGAGTAAAAGATGCATTTTTAATTGATTTTCAATTTTTTTTGAGCACAGATTGTGAAAATACAATTCACTAATAATCCAGTATTGCTTGTTGCCCTTAGTTAAGCTTTGAAAAGTAGAACCCAGAAATTTTTTTGTAATATTTGTTTATTTGTTGTTATTGTATTTATGTGTATTTTATATATTTATGGCAAATTCATTGTTTAAATTATATAGAAAACCACGCACTGCTAGTAATAAGAAAACTATTTCGAAAGTTGCATTTGAACACTTGTTCAGTGACGCACACATGATTTCATTTTGTAGAGGATTCTGTGCACATTTTTTGAATCAAATACTATTTGAAACCATTTTTGACACTCAGAATTTTTGCAATAAAAAAATATTTGGAGCGTTTTTAGCCCCCAAATTCCCGCTTGCATGCGCCACTGTATTTCTATATAAGAATGCTTTGCTAAAAATTTTTCATAAAAGAACATTTTCTATTCTATAACCACCTCACAGCAGCGCATCATCAAACAAACTTTGACATCAAGCCCATCAATCACAGCTGCCATAAGTACATAAATAAATATGTCACCGTTAAATGGCTGCAGTTAAACACTTACAAATGCCTTTAGAACTTAAAAAACTCAAATCTTTTACAACTGATTTTTCTATGTTATTTTTTTAATTGATTGATATATTTTTATAATAATCATGCACATACCTAATATTCTTTTCAGCAAGTTCAAACCGGAAAGCTACATAAAATGTTCAAATTACTTTGCCTTAGTTTGATCATAATTCTCGGCGCCGCAACTACGTCTACAGTTCGTTCCTACATTAACAATCTGGGTTTGGGTTATGCAAGTAAATAGAGATTATTTGTGCAACGTTGCTTTTGTTGTAAAATATTTCTACTTTCAGAGGGGTTTTGGCGTTGCGGCATATTACTTTGTCAAGAGAGCACCACTGCCTGTCGGATTCTGCTCAAAACAGATGCGGTCAATCGACAGCTATTAACATTCAAAAACGCTTGTATCGACAGCGAAGACATGGAAATTCTGTACACGTTCCGAAACGTTACACTGGATGAGAGTCAAGATGTCGACATTGATATACAATCGCGCGTTGGCGTAGCGAATTGGACGAGCACACAGATTGGCGCAAAGCAGCTAAACGTACAGGCCATCATTGCGCCCGAATATTGGACAGAATTCAAACGTCAACTTATAACAAACCTAACCAACTGGACGCAATGACACAAAAGCAAAACGCAACCAATTTGTCGAATGCTTTTGAAAAATGGAATTTTTGTTTAATATTTGTGTAAATTTCAAACGTTTACATTATTTTTTAAAAGTTATACAATAAATATTTTGGTATATTGGGATACATAAAAAGTGTGCTTACATATTACATACAATGAGGGCTTTGTTCAAAGCGCAATTTAAATAAATTTTGTATAAAAAATATAAATATGCGTTCAGCTTTGAATAGCCACTTTACAAGCAGTAAACAGTAAATAAAGAATGTAAGTAAAAAAGAAAATTGCACATAACATGAAAGAAAACAAAGCTTAACCAAATTTTGCATGGGATAAAAACAAGTGTCAATAAATTCAACATAAACTAAATTAAAAATCGTATGTTAAACACAATTTGGCAATGAATTTGGGATTTTGCAGTGAATGCAGACTATTCGATAACACAATAAACATACAATCAAATTTTTAAGTTTTAAAGGTAAATGAAAACTAACAGTGTTCGTTTGCAGCGCGCAGCTCATCCATAAGCGATGGCATTTTCAGCTGCTCGTCGCAAGAGTTGGACGCATACTTGGCTAGAAAATGTTCCACATCGCCACGCAGCCCATTGATATTCGATTCGAGTTTATGCAAATTTGGCACACATTGATTGCTGCGCTGTATCAAGTCTAAAATTGTGCTAGTTTTGGGACGGCGTGTGTGCGCCGCCGATTGTTGTATCAGCTGCAAAAACACAATAAATAACATTTAGTGACATTTGTCAGTGCTAAGGAATTTGCCAGTATGTACCTTTTTATAATCGTCGATTAGATTGGCCACCTCGTGTGCGGGCTCGTCGTCGAGTGTGGGTTTTGCGGAAGCTTCAAACTTTTTACGCTCCATATGGAGTGCTTGCTCGAGCGCCTAAAAGTATGCATGGACATATGTAAGTATACACATTTGCTTATTACTGGTTTAAAAATAGACTGGGGTCTTGCTATGTAATGTGACATACGAGAATTTGTGAGCAAATTTTAGAGGAAAACTTGAACTCGAACTGAATATTTGAAAACTCATATTTAAAAATATGTTTAAAACCGTTCAAGATTAGACAACAGTTAGGCTACACACTCACCCTAATTGTGCACTGACTTTGCTCAAATTTCAAACGCATCTCCTCCATATTCAAACGCATCGCCTGTAAATCACGTGCCTCCTCTTCGATGGATTTGCGCTGCTCTGCGCTCGATTGGGCTGCGCGCTGTTCGGCCGCTCGCAGCGCCCTTTTCAAGCTCTTCACGTTGTTGAGCAGTGTGCGTATGTGCAGATCGTAGCGCTTCATCTTGCGTCTATGCTCCGCCTCGAGTACCTTCGTCAAAATGCGCATTCGATCGTCGTGCGTGCAATTTGCATTTTCATCGTTTTGCTTTTCCGTTGCTGCAGCACTGTCGCCGCTGCACCTTAATTCAGGCAGCAGCACTGCTTGTCGTTTGCTTTGTCGCAACTTGTGCAGTTCCGCTTCCATTTGCTGCATGCGTTCTCGTTCCAACTGCAACTCGGCCACTGTTGCAGGTTCACTTGCGTTCACTTGACTTTCTATTGCAAGTGCAGGCGCCAAACTGCACCGTAGACTTGTGTTCTCACGCTGCAATTCAGCTATGATGCCTTGTTGTGCCTCGCACTCGACGTGCTTCTCGCTAAGGTTCGACTGCAGCGCATACAATTGCTGCTGGAATGTCGTCTTCAACTCTGCCAACTGCGTCTCGTTTCCGTAGGTCGCTTGCAAGCCATACTCGTGCAGCTGACGCAGTTCCTCGTTCTGTTCGGCAAACAGTGCATTCAGTTCTTCCAGTGCGGCAGTCTTGGACTGCAGCTCAAGGCGTGTATTTTCCTCGAGCTTTTGGCTGGCATTCAGTGCACGCAGCAGCTCTTCCCATTCAGCCTGAGCTTCGTTGAGTTGGCTGACTTTGTGATTTTGCTGTTCGAGCAGCTGTTTGATAAGCTGTATGCGTTGCTCTTTGCGCGCTTCCTGGGCGCTTGCAGTCGTGCGCAGCTGCGTCTCCAATTGCTGCACTTTTGCTCTCAAGCCAGCCACTTCATTCAACTGCTCATTGTCAACTGGAAGATCTGCAAGTACTGCGCTCTCGGTTGCATGCTGTCGTTGCTGCAACTCCGCAACTGTTTGTCTTTCTTGCGCTAAAGCCTGCGCAAGCTTCTCACGCGCTGCTACTGCAACTTGCCATTCCGTTGTCAGCTTTTCATGTGCACTTTTCAGCACCTCGAAAGCTACGCCTTGTTCCGCATGCTCCATGGCATCTTGCTGCATGTGTTGTAGCGCCCTTTGCGCTTTGTACAGCTGCGCATCGTTTTCAAGTAACTTGAGCCGCAGCTCAGACAATGCGCCGCTTTGCGTTTGCAATTTATCAGCCAGCTCTTGACACGCTCGCGTTTTCGCTAGCAATTGTTGCTGCAGCTCTCGATTCGCTTCGTTTTGTGTTGCTGCCAAAAGTTGTGCTTTCAAATTGTCGTTTTCTCTGACTAGTTGCGCCACATCTACTGAGACTGTGGTTGCGGCCGTATCGCTGTCCAACAAACACTCGAAAGACTCTTGCAATGTTCGTTTCGCATTACTCAATACGTCTTGTTCATGTAGCTGTTCGATTAGCTTGGTTTGCTGTTCAGCCAAGTCGACGTCGCGTGTGCACTCAGCTTGCGCCACTTTCGGCTGCACAAATTGTTCTTTCAATTGTGCATTTTCCGCTTGTAAAATTGCCAACAGTTGTTGCTTTTCGCGCAACTCATTTTGCAGTTTTTCAATTACCATTTGGCTTTCAATTTCATGTACTGAACTGCCAACCACGAATTGGCTTGTTTCGCTCGCCAATGGCTGATCCTTTGGCTGAAAGTTCAGCTCTATATTTGCCGTCTCCAATGACAACGAAATGTCTTCTTCATCATCCAAAAAGCCACTTTCTTCATCTTCTTTTTGTGATGCAGCACCCAGCTCTTTACTCGCAGTCTTTGGCCGCTGTCTCAAACGATTTTCTTTGTTCTCTGTTTGTGACGCACTTAATACACTTCCAATAATGTCTTTTTCGCTATTTTCTGCCAAGCATTTTGGCTTCACGTTCTCTGTCTTCAGTTGCTCTTCAATCTCCACTCGCACTTGCAAATGCAGCTCGTTCAACGAGTCTGCTTTGGCCGCAGCCAACCAATCATGCTTCTCCTCTTCTCTTTGCTGCTCAGGTACCTGAACTTTATCAACCACCTGTTGCTGCCTGAGCCTTGTATTCTCCTCGTTTAATTGTGCTATAACTTCTAAGTTTTTTTGCAAAGTTGCGTGCAACTTTTTAATCTCCAGATCATAAAAATTACTATTATCTTCCATTCGCTTCCCCGACTTATCCTTACTGGTGAATTCTCCTTGTGGCTGTACGCAACTGTCCTTCTGCTCCTCAAGCTGCTCTTCAAACTGCAAGTGTAGATTTTCCCTGCAAAGTCGCTCAGCCGTTTCCACTTTCGACTGCAACATTCGCTTCTCCTCTCTTGCACGCGCCAGCTCCACCTCCAATTGATTCAATCTGCCACTCATTTCCTCCGTCTGCTGCAGGTACTCGCGCAATTTTTCACGCAGCTGTGCAATTTCTCTTTCATCGCTCTCTGCCCGAAACTGCGCCTTGCTCTGCTCAATCTGTCGCATTTCCAAGTCGAAGCGCGTGCGCTCACACAGCGCACACATGCTCGCATACTGCTCGTGCAGCGCTATCAGTTCCTGTTCTACACTTTTCAGTGTGCGCTGCGTATCCTGCAGCTGTGTGACCGTCGTCTCTCTCTCCACACGCATCCTTTCCAAATGCAACTGCAGCTCAGTCAACTGCTGAGCTTTCTGCGCATCGGTTTGCCGCAAATTCACCAGCTCGCACTGACGCGCCTCCAGTGTGAAATTCAACTGCTCTATCACCCGCTCTTGCTGTTCCTTCTGTGTCTGCAACTCGGCCAAAGCATCCAGCTCTTGCTGCAGCGCATGCAGCGCCTTCTTTTGTGAAATAATCTCAGCTGTCTTTGCTCTAAGCTCCTCATGATAGGTCATACTTAGTCGATGCACTTCGTCCATATTCGATTCCTGCTGCATGTTCGCTTTGTACTGCTGCTGCAAGTCCTCTATTTCACTCTCTTTTAGCGTCAACATTTTCTGCTGCATGTCAAGCTGTTCACGCAACTCGCTTACTATGCGCTGCAGCTGTTGCTTTTCTGCGTTTTCTGCCTGCAAGCTGCAGTCCGTCTGTCGCAGAGTCTGCTCCAGGGACTGTCGATCGTTTAGCAGCTTTTTGCATTGCGTTGTCATGCGCGTATTCTCCAGCTCCAAACTGACCATTGTCTGCTGCAGCTCCAGCACCTTCTCGTCCTTCTCCGACGTCAAACGCTGCAGATCAGCGAGCAGCTCACGCTTTTGCTTGCGCAGCATTTCAATCAGCTGCTGCTGCTCGTCAACCAGTGCACGCTGCTGCTCCGACTCGAACGTGTCACACTCTGCTGTTTCACCATCATTCAGCACGCGCTGTTGTCGCTGCTGCTGCTCTTTGGCCAGTTGCTGCAGCGCCTTTTGCCGCTGTGTTTCCATCTCCTTTTCCATTTCCGCACAACGCTCATACAGCCGCACACATTCGCGCTGCAGCCGCTGATTCTCCTGCATGTATTTGCGTTCCTGCGCATACAAACGTTCCAGCGCCTCCAACCGTGTACTCTTCTGCGCGCGCAGCTCCTGCTTGTACCACTGCTCCGACTTGCCAAGCCGCTCCAGCTCGCTGCGCAGTCTACGCACATCCTGCAGAGCCAGGAAGAGTGCCTGATCCTTTTCGCGCAGCACATACTGAAAACGTTCGTAGTTGTTCTGCAGCTCCTGCTCCAGCACGCCGCCCACATCGCTGGCATTCGAACTGGTCGAGTAGTGGCCCGAATCGTAGACAAGTGCCTGAATTCCGCTCTTGGTGCTGTTGCACGACTTGTCCGAGGCATTCGAATTCCTGCGACGTGGCGTTGGCGTCAGCTCTTCCTTGCCTCCGCCAGCATCAGGGCGACGCGGTGTTGAGGTGGCCGCTGGCAGCATTGCAGCCAAGTCGCTATTTTCGGCACTCATCTTGGCCTTACTTGAATACATAAAATAGAATATATAGGAATTTTGTTAGTGCCAGTATCAACAATTAATATGCAAATAATGCACACCGTCCGGTTTTACGGATTTGTTGCTATTTATTTTGGTGCTCGTGACCTCATCGGTGCTCTCGTGGCCAAATTTGTGATACAGTTATCTGCTTCGCAGTGCGAACTTCAAGTTCATTGTTTTTCAACTATTTCAAATTTACATTGCAGTGGATTACGTAAAATTTTAGTTTATGAAAGTGTTTATCTATATATTTGTTGGCAAATTTTCGCGCTGTTTTCACTATTTTCACTTTTTCTGCTTTTTTTCGCGAAGTTAACAAAATCAAAAGTCAAAACAGCTGTGGGAAAATGTTGCTAAACGAACAGTGTTGCCAACTCTACGTAAGTGCAAGAGATGGGAGCCAACGTTATCAGAAAGAACAAGAAACGCCGCCATGAACAGTTGTGAGAAAAACAATGGCAAAAGTCATAGTATAATAAAAAGGGCAAAAGTGAATAGAGAGTGAATAAAGAAAAATATATGCAGTTGAACCTCGATTATCCGGGCCTCCATAAACCAGGAACATCTATTAACCGGGATGCTGAGTGGTTGATTTTATACCTCTATTAACCGTGACTTACCTCTATTATCCGTGAAGCACATGTACTTGTGTTTGTTTTTTTCCACATAACACACATAGAAATATACATATTTATTTTAAATAAATGCATTTTTTTTAATAGAATTAATAGAATTTTTTTAATTGAAGAATAGATTTATTGATGCGAATGTACCTTTATAGAAGCAGTTTCACATGTTCTTATCAAAAATAAAATTAATACAATTTATAAACGATTATATGTAACCTCTTTTAACCGGGTTTTTCGATTATCCGTGATGAACCCAGTCCCGAGCAACCCGGATAATCGACGTTCAACTGTATATATCGAGCACTGACTAGTGTTGAAAATTCTACCAATTAATTAATCGTGTTTATCTATATTATATACACAAAGATGGATATTGAATGTTACGGGATGATCCAACTCTCTTCATATTAATAACAAAAACTTCAAATGCGATCTCTAGAACCATTAGTTAAATTAAGAAAAGGTAATAAAATAAAGTTGATAAAATTGGTTTGCAAAAAGCTGTTCATTATCAATTTGTCAAGTTTGTGCACATATTTATTAGCCCTATTCCAAATCTTGTGCATTTGAGATTGCAAATCTGTGCAATAACCAACATTTAACATCAACTGTGAGCGGTCTTTTATTGTTTAGTTTGCAATACTTGTTCCAAATTACGAAATCCACAGCTAAGTCGCTATTGCGAATGCAGGCAGCTACAGCAGGAGTACTCGCAGAGCGACCTATTCTGACTTTTACTTAGGAAGCTCCTTGGAGATAATTTAGTATTTTATTTATGACTTCCTCACTCACCTTTTTGTTTATTTTATGCCATTTAATTCGTCTCTTTATTTCTTTTTTTGCCATGTATAACAATTTGCAATAGGCGAACTATTGATACTCTTTTCAACATCTGTCAATTTGGACTATGGGTTTTAAGTGTTCATATTTACAAGGATATAGCAAATGCATCTCTGTGTATATAGTTAGGTTAGGTAAGGTTAAAGGAGGAAGTGATCTGAAGTCCACAAGGAGGAAGTGATCTGACTAACTGTAAGTTAAGTGCCTATACAAGCCATTTAGTTTTGTGGATAAAACCTAGCAAGTCCCTAATGTTGACTGATCTAGGGTCATCCAGGTTGTCGAAGAAAGTAGAGCCCAAGGCTTTCCACCTTCGTATAGAGAGAGCCGGGCAGTGACAGAGAAGGTGACTAATGGATTCTTCCTCCTCCTCGTTTTGACAGCTTCGGCAAAAGTCCCGACTGTCAAGACCTAGTCTGTAGGCATGACGACCAAATATACAATGTCCCGTAAGAATCGAGACGATCGTACTGATGTGTTGTCTACTAAGCGAGACAAGAGTTCTAGTGCGCCCGGGGTTTAAAGTGGGCCATAGTTGTTTTGTGATTGAGCAAGTGCTCTCCTCCTGCCATCGCTTGTTGGCTATGTCGAGGAAAGAAGAGCGAATTTTGAGTTTACATGTAGCGAGAGGGATGACTACTATATTATTAATATTGTCATCTGGAAGGGTGGTGCCACGTCTGGCGAGCTCATCGGCTATGCAGTTTTCCCTAATATCTCTGTGGCCCGGTACCCAAGTCAGAGTGATGTTGTACACACACTATGTTGTATATAGTTAATGTAAAGTAAATATGTATTACACCATTTTGCAAATTGTTTACACAAGATTGCAAATAGGGTTATTTTTTATGTCTGCAATACAGAGAGAAAATTCAAAACAAAAGCTCTCGCTACTAAAACCACGAATAGTTGCACCATTTCACAATAAAAAATTAAAAAGCTGGCAGCACTCCAGACACCTTGCAAACAATCAGCTGTTTCTGGAAACACTAATTATCCGTTTATTTGTCATCTACGCTGTCTTTGCTTTTGTTTTGCATCGCATTTAATTGATTTCTCTTTCTATTATTTCGATGGCAAAAGGCACGTTTGGCCAATTTCCCTCGTACTACACAAAAAGATCATAAATTGTACAAATCCGAAACGCGTAAACAGGAAGCAACAGTGCAAGCGATGTGTTAATTTCCAGGGCACAACAAAGCCGTGCGTAGATAAAGTGAAAATCGCAGCGTAAAAATTTCAAGGTAAGCAAGAAAAAGTGTAACTTATACTGAGCTCTGGTAAATTGCGTAATTTATTGCACTCTGACAAAGGATTCCTTCTTTCGCAGCATGAGCGCGCCGCCTGAGAGCGACGAAGCGTTCACAATTTACCGCGAGGGCGTGGCGCTGCAGCTGCAATGGACAGCCGTACCGCCGCTGGAGCGCCATCCTGCGCTGCGTCTCTGTGTAGTGGAGCAACCAGCGCTGCTCTTTCTTCTCACCGCTGACCATTGTCTGTACGTGGCGGAGAAGCCGGCAGCGCAGACGCCAACGTTGTGGCTGCAGTTGCAACGCACACATGTGGTGGACGTGGGCTACTGTCGACAGACGCGACAGCTCTTCGTTGTGACAACAGCGGGAGAGGTACACATGCAGCAGTTGTCGATGGAGATAGTTGGGCCGGTCAACTTTCGTGCAGACAGTTGGCAGACGCTGTTGTTCGATCCGCTGGAACTGTCCGAAGAAGGCATATTTATTGAGCGTGTTTGCTGCTCGGCGCACGGAGTACTTTTCATTACACGCACTGGCAGCGTGTACGTTATGGGCAGTTGTGGCGATGTGTTCAACGCGGAAGTGCAGCCAAAGCATTTGCGTCTGTTCGACGAGAGCAAAGAGATAGTGGACTTGGCGGCGGGCGATGAGTTCTTTGCGGTGCTGCTGCGCTGCAGCTACCCGGAACAGGACGATCCGCTGGAGCTGCTGGGCAAGAAGTTGGCGAATGTGGCAAGTGAGTGATGGTGGAAAAGGAATGCAAATTAAAATGCACTAATTCTTAACTTTGTTTGGCGCTACAGGCACCTCGCGACACACGCCTTCGCCCTCGCGCAACGGTCCACTGGCACCTGTTGTCGGTACTGTGGACCCGGAGCACTTAAATACGGACGACGCCGACAAAAAGCTAGAGCTGAACTCGAATTCGTCAGTTCGCTCTTACAGCAGCAGCAAGTCCAGCCGCACGCCCGGCGATCTGGATGACATGGAGACTGCCGTTCGCGGTGTGCTCATCGAAGGCTACCGGCTGCTGCACACTCAGGTGTGCACCTTTGGCGCGCAGAACAACGGTTTGCTGGGCACCGGCGATCACATTAAGCGAAACGCCATCAACTGCCTGCAGAAGCTAGAGGCACTGGGCGTGTGCAGCATTGCCGCTGGTCGTGAGCACAGCGTGGCGCGCACACTGGACGGTCGCCTCTACCATTGGGGTCTTAATACGCAGCAGCAACTAAACGCGCAGCCCGAGCTGAGCGATCTCAGCGCACCCACCGAGCTGAAGCTGGACCAGCTGCAGTTGGCGGCAGAGCAGCGCACAGTTTTGAGCGCCTGCTGTGGCGATTTTCAGACAGTTCTGCTAAATGCACGCGGCGAACTGCAGTTGAAGGACAAACAGCTGCTCAACTTTACTCGTGACTTTCTCGCCTTGCAGATGCCGCAAGGTGCGCGCAGCCAGAGCATTCCTTTGCTGCTCGCCTCGGCCAACTTTACGCTACACAATCGCCGTCCGTTTCAACGTCAGTACCACAACTGCTACTACGCGCTGCAACTGCAGCTGCAGTTGTTGCTCAAGTATCGGCCCGCCATACGTAAACTGCAGCTTTTCCAGCAGCACACCAGTGCCGTGGTGCTGAAGCAGCTGCAGCTGGTGTGCCAGTGCTACAACAAAATACTCTGCTTGCTGGCCGCCTCACTCAAGTCGCTGGAAGGCTTCTATCGCGGCGACTACACCAGTCCGGCAGAGTTGCTCTTCGTGCAGCACTATCGCGAATGCATCGAGCTCTTTGGCCAATACACCAAAGCCTACTGTGACATTTATTCCATCGACGGCTACACGGAGGCGGCCAAACTCTATGCGCATCTGGCCAGTGTGCCACTGCTGCCGGCGGAGCAGCGCGACGAGCTGGACTTGGTGCGCGTCTGCCAGCAGCCTTTTCAGATCTTTCCATTGTATGTGCAGTTTCTGGAGCTGTTGGTCAAGACGCGGCCCGAATTCGGCGAACATCTGCTGGCGTGGGAGGCGTACGCGCGTCAGCAGCGCATCGACATAGAGCTGGCCGAGAACACACTCGAGTTTTGGCAGCGCAACGAGCGCAACGCCAAAATACGCCACTTTCGACGCAAGCAGCGACGCGTCATACTAACGTCGGCCACGGTGCCGCTGAAGTTGGCCCACAGCGCCATGAGCATGTCGAGCACAACGTTCATACTGTTCTCCGACTCCCTGTGCCAGGTGGGCAGCCAGCTGCACACCTACCCGCTCAACGTGCTCTGGCTCAAGGTGGAGAATGACACCGCCTTGCGGCTCACGACGCCCGAACGCACTTTCACGCTGACGGCGCGCAGTCATCACGACAAGAAACTCTGGTTCGATCAGCTCGAGTCCAGCATCAAGGCCGCGCTGGGCCGAGCGCCGGAAGCAAAGTTGTCGAATGTGCGCAATACGCGCTACATGTTTAGTCGCAATCACGCCAAGTATGCGGGCGTCTTTGCTTCGGGACGCTGGCGCAACGGTGTGCTGCACGGCCGCTGTCATCTGGAGTATCCGGACGGAAAGGTCTACTACGGGCAGATACGCAATGGCGAAATTGAAGGTAAAATTGCTAAAATTCAATTCAATTTTTGTGCAGTGATTGTTTACAGACATCACTCACGTATAGTGAGATGCATTTTAACTGATTTTCATCATTTCTCTCGTTCTCACACAGGCTACGGCAAGATGGTTATACCCGCTGCGGGCATCTACGAGGGCAGCTTTAAGGCGGGCAAATTTCATAGCCACGGCATCTACGAGATGAAGGACAACGAGGTGTACGAGGGGCACTTTCGAGAGGGCCTCTTTCACGGACACGGACTCCTGCGCAGCAACAACTACACCTACGTGGGCGAATATCAGGCGAACGCCAAGTGCGGCTACGGCATACTGGACGACATGCTGACAGGCGACAAATACATGGGCATGTTTGCCGACAACAAACGCATTGGCGCCGGCACCTGCATCAGCATGAACGGCGACTACTTCGAGGGCATCTTCAGCAACGACGAGCTGGCTGGCACCGGCATTGCCGTCTTCGAGAACGGCTACTACTACGAGGGTGAACTGTCGATGTACGGACCAATTGGCAAGGGCACCTACTACATGCCGGCCAGTGTAGTGGATGGCGAGGTAGAACACCGATAAAAGATGCTTATTGAATGAGATACATTTCGTTCTTCCACAGGACTCTGGCATACACGACGATGATGAGTTTGCCTGTCGGCAAATGATTGGCAACGTGCTGAGTGGCCAGTTGAGTGGCAGCTGGCAGGATGTGCGCATTGTTGCTGGCTCCATGGCCATTAATAGGCAATTTCCCAAATATCCCAGGTAATTATATTTGTTCGAACATCCAACTCGTCAATGTTAGTTGAACTATTTTTGCCACTTGCAGCTCTATTGGCGCGCTGGTCGTGGATAACACGCGCAAGTGGCGCTCGCTGTTCGACAACTTTGAGGAGGAAGTACTGGGTGCCAACTTGGCGCAAAATAAAAAATCCGAAAATACACTAAACGCTACGAAAACACTCTGGAATCGCATTGCCGTTTTCATAAATACGCAACGCGAACGCGAGAAAGCACTCGAACAACAGGATACCGCATATCAGTCCACGCGCAGCTACTTTGGCAAAAACATATCGCTGGGCTTCTCCAGCAGCTTCGATAAGTTGAGTCTCAAGTCCACCAACAGCCTGCTGACCACTGCCAAGTCGAGCATTTTAGACCTGAGCGGTGGCCTAACCGATCCGCGTCGTTCGCACTCGCAGGAGACGCTCTACGATGCGGACATGAACGATTTCGATCTGTGGCTGCCGCATAGTTTCTATCATGGCGAGGACAATGCAATGCTGCACGTGCCGCCTGGTCATTGGCACAATGACTCCAGTTCGCCCAGTTTGCGTTCCTCATTCGATAGTGTGCTGAACCTGAGCGAGAGCTTGAACAACAATAGGTGTGACTTTCAATTGTAGTCTAATTAAAAATAAAATGTTTAATGGTTTTCGTTTTTTTTGCAGCTTTTCGTCTCAGAATGATCTCGAAATTGTGCCCACGTTTGGCATTAGCACGCTCGGCGAACAGGACGTGGCCGCCATCAAAGAGTATTTATTGCAGGCATTCAAAGAGCGCCACCATCCCCTGTCATTGCTCAATCAGCGCATTGCGAATTGTTTCTACATCTCGTACGGCTGCTGGAAGGTGAAACCAACATCGATACTGGCCAAACAGGCAATGCGCGAATGGGAGTCAATATCGAAGCGCGTGTATCGCTTTGTGCGAAAAATGTTCCCGGCGCTGCCAGAGGACTACTGCATCGTAGAGAGCACACGCGAAGTGGTATCCCACATAACGCTGCTCTATCCGATTGTCCTGTCCGAAGGCATCTATTCGACGCTGTTTGTTTTGTATGCGAACAAATACAGCGGCAAGGATGAAATGTATCGGCAAAATTTAATGTATGCCGAGAAGCTTAAAGACGCTGAACTGGCAGAGTGCTTGGGCCTAGAAAGGTAAATGTTTAGGGCTGCAGAAATTGAAGTTATTCTTAATTGTCTGATTTGTGATTGTAATTCAACACAGCACTTTGCTGCCGATTGTCAAGCACACACTCTTCTACGATGCTACACAAACGCTTAAGCAGCTGCAGGAGAAGTACAGTCCGAAAGCCATGTTAACTGTGATAGAGAATTGCATGCAGCAAATAACCGATGCACATAAAATGGTCGCAAGTGGTGAGTAGTGCAGAAATGCAATCATTAGATGTATGAAGGCATTACAGAATGTGGTCATGGAACTGTAGGATTATTATTATGATTGTAAAAGATCGCGCCTAAGTAATAACTTTCATAAACGCAATTTCAATATTGCAGGCAGATGCTTTTAACTCAATTTAAATTTAAGTATAAAAGCGAGATCACAAAAATATAAAATGTTTTATATTTCATTGTAAAGGGAATTTCACAGGCTACAATATGGCAACAAACTTATTATACCTTAGTCATAGATTTTTTCGAGAAAAAAATCCGTTAAAAACAAATTTTTTATAAAAAAATGTTTTTTCGCTGAAAAAATTTTATTAGTACATACTACGTACCTAATGTTGCACATCAAAAGAAAGGTATGAAAAAGACCTTTCGTTTGATACCCATGTCGTGTAAATCAGTTGGAGATTAATTGAGTTCTTTTGATAAAAACTTTAAACTTTGACCCCGAGCCACGCCTTTTGTGGGCGTTTTCCGGGCAAATTTTTTAGTTTGTTAGATGCAGGAGCCAACCCTCTACATAAAAGCTTACTCATTTATTTTTTTCACGAAAGCTCGCTATACTGCATTTATGTATGCCTGGACGAAAAAGTGAGGTTTTTTGGACATTTTTGTCGAAAACACAGTTTGAATGTATTTTTTTTGCATTGGTGTCTTAAGCAAATTTGTTGGTCGTTAAAATATCTACAAACTTGCCGAAGACAGTAAAGCGATATTCAGAACGATTTAGGACCAATTAGCATTTACACGTTCGAAGACTTAAGCGACGAACTCGACTGAAATGAGCAAAATTCAGAGTCGCTCAGTAGGTCCCCGCTTGTTGCAATTTTTGAGGGTAAATTTCACGCACAGTGTAATTAATTATAATTATTTTTTTTATTTTTTAGCTAATGCTGTGATACTGGCAGCCGACAGCATGATGCCTCTGACGCTGTTTCTGGTGTTGCGCGCCGCCGTGCCGCATTTGGGCGCCGAGCTGGCACTGCTAGACGACCTTACTGGTGGTCCCAATTTTCAGTTTGAAATGAACGGCATTGCCGGCTACTGTTATACCACTTTAAAAGTAAGTTGCAACCAAATGCAAGAATATTTGATTTGTGCAAATCTTATTTGATCTCAACCACTTCTTTGCAGGCCTCCTATGAACACATTACCGCTAAACCACTCAATAAAACGTAGCCGAGCTGGCAATTTCTCGTTTTGAAAACATTTTTGCTCAAAAACATACCAAATCAACTGTGTGCTTTAATTTAGCGCCGCTTGTAGCTGGCGACATGTGCTGGCTGACCATGGAAATTTGTTGTACAATACGGGTTCGCTTTAAAATATCGCTGCTCTCATTGACAAATTTTTTGTTTTAGGTTTAATTTTTGCACGCCACATATTTTGATTTATTTTTTCACTAATTTGTGTTATTGTAAGATTTTTGATGGACTCCAAGCCATACAGTTGTTTGGCAATTGTGGAATTTAATTGCACTATGCCATATGAGAAAATGTTGTAAAGTGCAATTTGTTGGATTCAAGCTTTTTGGGAAAGTATTGTAAAGCAAAAAGTTTATGTATAAACTTGCTAATGTTGTTTTTCGTATAAGTAATCTCTGTAATTATGTATTATTTTTGTGTTGCATGACATGTACTAACAAATTTGAAGTCTTGCGTAGAATTGAGCTTTAATTGTGGCCACACTGCATTTTGGCAGCGAGCAAATAGATTTGCAAAATCAACTAAAACTAGATTTAAGCTGCAACACTTAACATTCCACATGATGAAGGCTTAGTGTAAAACAAAAGCTTGTGTTACTACTAATGACATAATAAAAGAAAACACTTTTACAAAATTGTAATGAAAAACGTGCAGTGTAGTTGTTGCTATTGTAAGCGCCAAACTTGTGTCATGCTATTAAAGTTTGTTTGGTAATAAATTTCTGTTAACTTCTGTTCCCATACGAGCTGCCATTGGTGATGGCTAATTGCCTTCTGGCAACTCAAAAGACTTGAAAATTTCAACTCAATGCCTCAATGCAGCATTTATTAATTTCAACAACAAAAAACAATTTCCTTTGCTACAATACCACAAATTTGCATAAACGAAATTTTTGCTTTCCGGAAATGTTCCATGTCGTTTGCAAACGAATTTGAAAGTAATCAAGTGGCTGGTTTGGATTTGCGAAAAATGTTGATGGTGTGCATCGTGAAGAGTGTCTTGCTGAGGTGGGTGGGAAAGTCCTTCTCGTTGAACTTGTACGCCATATATTTGTCCGGACATTTGGTGCCTTCCTCGCTGCCGTACACGAAAATCACATTGTCGTTGTGGCGCAGTATGCGACGCGACTTTGCATACAGCAGCCCGAAGAGCAGATGCTTGTAGACGGCGCGCCTGTGCGACGTCTCGCACTTGCCGCGATAGCACAGCATGGTGACGTGATGGTAGAGCGAGATGAACTTCTCGGCGGAGCGCATGCGCGTTATGAAGATGATCGGCGCATGCGGCCGATAGTGGGCGATCTTGGCGGCCATGCGGCCGGTTAGCGAGACGACAAATATGACCGCGGCGTTCATTTCGAAGGAGGCGCTGACGGTGGAGCGCGCCAAACTGTCGCTGCCCGTCAGCGACTTGTCGCAGTAGGGCAGATGGGAGAGCTGCTCCTGCGGCATGGTGCGGCAGAGCGAGTTCTGCAGAAAGTAAAAGTAGAACGAGCTGCGCGACCGATCGCACTTGACCAGATACCGATCCGGATAGTAGAAGATGGGCAGAAAGTGCTCCGGATCGATGACCAGTCGCTTCTGCGCTATGACCAGCGGATCGAAGATGATGGGCTTCTTTTGGTCGTAGACGCGCTTTATGAAGCTCGCCGCTGCCGGACACAGGTGCATGATGTCAATGTCCGGATTCTTCTCGGACACGCTCAGCTCAATGATGAACCCGTCATATCTGTCCGCTGCCCAGTTCATTTCGTCGCGGCAGCCCCTGAGCTCGTTGAGCACGACGCGTGCAAACAGACGCATCTTGTCGCACTGCAGCAGCCTGAGGCACTCCTGCAGATTGTCCAGATACTCTACGCTGCCGGCTATGTACGAGACAATCACATTGATGCCCACCTCCTTGGCGAACGTAATGTCCTCGAGCTCCTCGAGCGACAGTCGAAACTTGTTGCATTTGCCCGGAAAGAGCACCGGCAGTCGCGACTTTAGTATGCCGCCTTCCAGCACAACGCACTTGAGGCGGCCCTCCTTCTTGCGCTGCACAAACAACTGTATATCGGGGCCGACCAGCAGACAGTCGCACGGCTCCACGTCGTCGATCAGGAAGCGCGCATTGACGTAGGTGCGCTTCTTCGAGCCGCGAAACGACAAGATGCGATCGGTGTGCAGCGTGATGCGGTCGCCCTTTTCCAGCATCACCTCCATGTCGGGCGGATCCATGACGCCGGTGTACTGCAGACGCGGACTCAGCTTGGCGAAGAGTGTCGACGTTACGGGAAAGCCGATCTCTTTCGAGAGTTGCAGCTCGCTTTCGCGCAAACGCACAATCAGCGTTTGATTGTCATTATCGTTGCCGGTGAAGAGATCGATTACGAAACAACGCACGCCAGAGCCTGCGGAAAAGTCAAAGGAAGTTGCGTTGAGAAAGTGAATCAGTATGATTCTGAAGCTGAAGTAAACCAAAGTAGACTTTCGAAATTGGCGACTTACGCAAATACGCATCCAGACTCTCATCGCAATCGTTGGGCGTCAGTTCGATACATTTCTTGTTCTCACTCAGCGAAAACTCTTCGGCTTCGCTGAGTATCTGATAGCCCTTAAAGAAGCCATGCCAGGCATCCTCTGGCAGATCAAAGTTCACTTTCTCGCCCAGATACGAGATACATTCCTCATCCGGCAGCTCTTCCTCCTGTGCGACCGCTTCAGTCTGGTCGGTGCGGTCGGTGCGATCGGTTTGCTCGGAAATGAAAGTGCTTTGACCACGCCCGGGTGGGGCCGTGGATCGACTCCGCTGGGTTGCCCTCGAGGCTCGATCCATCCTGAGCACGTTCTCATCGTGAGTCTCATCGAGGTCGTCCAGGTAGTCGTCCGGACCGAGCACACGATAGAAGAGCTCCTGCTGCTGCACGCGCAGCAACATTTCGCGCACATAGTCCAGCTTCTCGAGATCGTCCGCCAGCTGCGTGCAGTGCAGCTTATCGCACAGATTATCGATTAGCTCCTCCATTGGCACAAACGTTAACGGTAACTGAGAGCGAAAAGGTCCAACATAGACGCAATCGTGCGCCGACGTAAAGAGAAAAGTTTTCGTTGAACTTTTTAGAATTTGGCTTTTCGATTTGAAGAATTTTTCAAATTGCGTTTTTTTCCTTTCCTCAGCCGACAGGCAAATAGGCAATTTTTCGGTTAGCAAAAGAGTCGCGTAAAATCGGTCAACATGTCGACCATTACACTAACATTACGCAAGTCGTTCTTTGACGATTTGTGGCCACTGATTCTGTGGGAGAATCGCTGCGAGACGCGCAGCAGGAACTACAAATTGTTTGTGCCCGAGCGTCGCTTCGACAACATGTGGGCGCACATGTTGCTCGCCGACAAGGGCTATCAGGATTATCTCGAGCCCATAAAGTTTCACTGCTGTCCGAGCAAATGGGATCGCGAGGAGGTCGAAAGGAAAGAGAAGGCGATTGCCGCCTGGCAGCGGGCCCAAGAAACCGCACCCGAGGACGAGGAGGGCGCGCAGAGTTGCCTGTACATACGCGAACCGTACATGGAGCCGATCGATCAGCGCATGGACACGCTGGCGTGCGAGCACCAGGAACGCCAGAAGCTGGCCTACGACTATGTTCATCGCAAGCATCCGTGGTACATGCAGAAGCCGGTGTACGAGGGCTCGTTCGAGATCGCCGGCGTCGATCGCGAAAAGTTTGTCGCGCCGCTCGAAATGGAAGTGCTGCGCCAGATAAACGTGCTCAACTGCCAACTGATAATCATCGATGTGAATGCACATGTGCGCCTCACCGAGATCGAGCAGTGGGTCAAGTTCTGCCATTATGCGCGCATCGTGGTGGTGGTGCGGAACGAGCTGATGGCGCGACGACTGGCAACAATAGGCGACACTGTTGCCGCAGTGTATCTGGGCGAGAATCTGGAGAACACGTGGCAGGAGGAGCTATGCGCTGCGTTGCAGGCGGGCGTGACACACGCCAAGCAGCTGCATCTGCTCGACGACTGCTCCAAGTGCTTCATGTTTGTGTTTGCCAAAGCGCGCGGTGGCTGCAAATTTGACACGTACAAATTTTTGCGTAAATACTAAACAAGCATCGATTCGGACGGGGGGATGAGAGGTTCAAATTTGCTTTGTAAATGAATAATGAATGAGAGATGAAATAACTTGTTGGCTGTTGAGCAGAAATATTACAAATTGCAAGTTCGTTAGTGCTTAATTTTAGTTTTCCCTCACACATATACACTTATATTTTGTTGTTAGCCATTAGCTCAGGTAGTCGAAATGCAATATAGCAAAAAAATAATGCCAAAAAATATTAAGAAAATGTTTAAACAATATAATAATAAAGAAAATAAAAACGGTGCAGGTAAAATTTGAAGTTTTCAGAATGCTTTACATGGCGACATCGTTGGCGTGACAGTTCATAGTTGCAGCAAGATGCAAATTTTTACATGCATCAATCTCTGCTGCAGATCGATCATTTTCAAGATAAACACTTACATTAAAATCAGATTAATATTTAATTCCGTTAGTACTACAATCATTGAAAAACCTTAACTACTAGCTACATACATAAATATATTGCGATTTAAGCTAAATTGTGATAAGCATACGTTAATTGTCGAGTAACCACTTTTAATGTTTATGTAAAAATTTGAAAGAGGATTCAAGTCAGCAGCAAGTTCATAATATCCTTCTTCACTGCACGCTTCTTATCTGCAGGCATACGCTTTAGCATGGCCGTCACCAGTTCACCGAAAATATCATCCTCGCAGCGTTCACTTATCTCGCTGTTGCTAACGCCACCGTCAGCCGAACCCCCACTGCCACCGCCATTACCCACATTCTCCACGCCAGCTTTTTTTGTGCCAGGCGCTGCGCTTTCATCTTTGATTTCCACAGTCTGCCGTTCAACTGCATCTCGGTCGGCTTGTTTTTGCTTGGACTGCTGCTGCGCAGTCTTTTCATCTTTGCTTGTTGCTGCTTTGGCCTCTTTTGCTTCGCATTGCTTAGCTGTCGCAACAGCAGCTTTATCTGCAGCTTTTTCTGCCGCTGTTGGCTGCTCCATCTCTAAGTGCTCACACGGTTCTTCTTCGTCCTCCCTGGCAGACTCTACTTCCTCCGAATTCTCGCCAATCGTCTCCACCTCCAGGAACACATACTCCTCATTGCCGCTATCGTTTTCCAAATCCTTCTCGGTTATTATGAACTCGGGCTCAATCAGATTGTCCGGCAGTACTTGCTCGTCGGTGGCGCAGACGTTGCGTTGCCGCAAGTAGGGCAATAGAAATTCCATTTCCTTTTTGTAGATAAACTGGCTGCCAGTGCCGCCAGCGCTGCGCTGCTCATTCTGGCAGTCGCGCTGATAATGCTCGCGCAGAAAGTACCAGCGACTTTTGAGGAATTGTTCTGCATGTGCGCGTGTGGCGAAAAGAATTTGATTAAAACTTTAGACCCCAGTTTAAATGTACGAATGTCTAACTACCACTCCTACCTTGCAGCTTCATCTGCTCGGCTATTTGACGCCAGCCGCACTGTCGCTCCGGCAGCGAAGAGTTGCTCTTGTACAGCAGCGGACACTTTTTAACGGCATCAATAATTTTTATATTTAAATCCATTAAATTTGCGCTTTTCTATAGTATTTTTGATGAGAAAATTTGAAGCAAGTACGCAGTTTCAATCGTTTTTTTTTGTTTTTGTTGCTTTGTTTATAAACTCTGTATACGTGCCTGACAGATCGGTTTGTTATTGCCGAGCACAAAGCGTTGCCATCGCTGGTTTTTATGTTCGACACAGGGAAAGTGCTGCCAAATTGTGGAAAATAACTGGCAAAGAGAAAGGCAGTTGTACGATATGAATTTTTGAAAGAACATTGTTGTTTGTGTAGAAGTTAAGTATTTAAATAGTTTTCATATTTATTGGTTCTACTAGAGCTTTAATTTTGGTTGTCTTTTTGTCGCTATTCATAAACTCGCTTTTGCCTTTGCCGTTCATAGCCATCAACAGCTAACAACAATCAACTAAATAGTCAATAGTTATTCTATGGTCAAAAACGAAAAACGCTTAAGTCGACTTTAGTCATTGTTGAGTTAAAGGTGCTAGCAGGTGCCTGAAAATCGTGCTGTTCAAAATAATTCTTTGAAATTGCAAAGAAAGTGCCAAGCAGTGTTAACAAATCGTAATTTTGTGTATTTGTACGAAACATAACATTTTTACAACTGAACAACAACAATATAACTAATTTATAATAACGCAATAGAACTGACAGCAAATACGCCAACTCCGCTGAGGCACGGAGCGGGGATTTCGAGGGCGTCTAACGTTTTTAATGATTGAAGGTAAGAATTAACCTGGCCGGCTGCGGTTGGGGACCTGCCCGTCGTTGTTGCGCGGGACGCGCATTGTTCTGGGGCCTGCGCAGTTTAGCGGGCGCCGGACGACGTCTGGGACGGAAGGCGGTCAAGCGTTCGAAACGCGGCAGCGCGAATGCGCTTCGCGTATGGAAGTCACGTGGATCAATGATGGAGGCCGATTGTGGCAAGGCGCCATTGTCTGCAGGCGCTGCTGGTGGTGGTCCGTATTCTTCGGCTGGCGTGCCGGGTGGGCCGTAAGTAGCGGCTGGTGCCGGTGGTGGGCCGTAAGTTACTGCCGGCACTATTTCGGGCTCGGGCTCTGGCTCCGGTGGGCCATAAGTCTGATCGGGCGGTCCATAGGTCTGATCGGGCGGTCCATAGGTCTGATCGGGCGGCCCATAAGTCTGATCGGGCGGGCCGTAGGCCAGTTCCGGCGGCAGATATGTGGGCTGCGGCAATTCGAAAGCTGGCTCCGGCTTCAGACCGGCTGGCGGATAGGGTGCAAGCTCGGCGGGTGCTGGCGGTTCGGCTGCCTCTTGACGTGCCAGGAATGGCAGTGGCCGGTTGTTGGCTGCGCCCGGAAAGCGTAAGCGTGGGCGTGGCGGTTCCGCTCTGCCAAGCGCCACTAGCACACCGAGCGCCGCCAGCAAACAGCACAATTTAGACATTGTTCGTTGTTGCTATGTTGTAGAGTAGCAAAGCAATAACACGGCGTGGTATCCTTATGGGTGCTGTTGTTGTTGTTGATGTTTGGCTCTAGACCGTTAGAATCGAACTGCTGCCGTGTTGATTGGCAACGATCGTTTAAATACGTTTGCGGTTTCTTGAGGACGCTGGTCGCCCACTTGGGCCACCCGCGCCGCCGCTTATTACATTATGATGACCTCCAAGTTTGCGGCGTGTGCGCAACGCATTTTGACAGCGCAGTTGCTTGAAATTTTGCCGCTAACAACATTTTTATTGCTGTTTCTGCGGCAAAGTTGAAAATTCCCAATGAGTTATTCGTCTTCGATGCCGGCCGCCACGTTTGGCGTATTTGGTGCGCGCTGGACGTGATTGCGGTGTAAAATTGAAATTTTTCCTACCATCGCAACATAAACGCCGTTTCGACGTTTTGGCCGCATGTGCGTGAGTTTGGGTGGACAAATTTAAACCTCAGAACCCAAATTGCGGCTTGGTTATGGCATAATAGCAAAGCAGTTTTTTTAACGGCCAACCATTGAGCTAAATATATTTGGTAATTAAAAATAATTTTGTAATATATATGAAGAGACATGGTTGTGCTCCCAAGCGATTTCAAGCCGATAACTAAATGTTGTGCTTTGATTAGGAAATCACATTTTTTGAAGGTTATGTGTGCACTTTATGGTAGTGTCCAAGAAATATTTCGCTAGTTTAATTTGATTAGTCGGCAGACAAATGACCTGTTGTGCGCTGAAACTAATCAGCTTAATTTACAATATTTAATTTTGTATAAATATCAGCCAAATTTTAATGCACTTATGCGCAACTCTATAGAATTCCCCAACCCTGCCAGCTTTTTCATCAATATATCCTGGAAATCGTACGATATGCACCAAATCCACCTTGCATTGGCAGCAGCTGCAGTTGTCGCTGCACTCCTAACCTCAAATGCGACGACGCTGCTATTTTGTTGTTGCTGGTGTACAATTGGCCGGCTTGAATATGCGCTGCCACAGGCTGTCTGTCAGTATGGCAGCCTGTAGTGTGTGTTTGTTGTTGTACTTAGTTGTTATCTACCTGTTCGTCATGTAGGATAATGCGTTCAGTTGCAGCTTTGTTGTTGTGCTGGTAATGTTCAATGTAACTTACTATTTTGTTGTGGATGATTTTCGTTAATAATATTTCGAATTCTTCATTTTTTACAATAAGTTTTTTTTTACTTTCTTGACATTCACTTAACCCTTTTGCTACAGGTTTTTACTGGGGAAAGTAAAAATTTTAAATTTTTCGTCTTAGGCTTCGTTAGCAACATTCCATAAGAAATTATTTAATTTTTATACTCGGACCCTGTATTTTAGAGTGTTTTTTTATGAGAGCAACCACATCGTTGTGGCTGTAATAATTACTTACACATACAACTTTTTACACATAACGAAAATTTGAATATTTCTTCATTTACTTCAGCCCCAAAATTAAAAAAAAAAGTATCTAAATTGAAAGAAAACGTCAAATTAAAAAGTTCTCTAATTTTTCCTGCTTCTTCTTCCTTTACTATGTCAAGATATACCATTAAAAAAACGTGTATACTTCTCTTCCTTAAACTTAAATATTCAGTTTATTAATTTTATATTTTTCCTAAAACTTCAAACTATTCTAAAGACCAATAAAAAATGTATTCTTGCAACCATAGAGGATGCAGACGTCCACAAAGTAGCATGTTGCCATATGGCAACAAAATAGCGAAAGGGTTAAAGTGCTTTTTTAGGTTAGAATAGTGAAGATTGGGCTTACATGGCAGTGTTGGATGAAAATATGTTGGCTATCAATCGTTTAGGCTTGAAGATGCGTACTCAAGTTGTTTTACATTGGGTTTAAAACTTTGCTGAAAAGTGTATACGATGTGATGGTCAGATAAGGACTCGAATTTGTTTGGACTTTTAGATTATAATCGACCCGGGCGGAGATGAGTTTGTGTGGAATCGCCAGAGAAATCTGGCCTAGGATTGAACAACCAGTGCCCCCCTTGAAACGATCTCCTAACCTCTGCCCTGACTGGTCACTTAACTGCAGCGATTCAATCTTCTCTATAAGAGGGAAGTGCCCAGCACATGATGTGCCACTGTCCGACTCTGGCCAATGAGAAGACTTTGGCACTGGCGAGCCTTATTCCTTAATAAGTTGGCGCATCTATCAAGGACCGACATCGGCAGCATTGCTCTCTTCCATTATTTCACTTAATCAACAACTTAGTCAGCCTTATTCCACTTAATCCTCGCCACGTGTATTTGGATTTTACGCAGAGGGCCGCTTTTTATAAACATCACTTGTAATACTTTTGAAGTGAATATTAAAAAAAAATGTGATCACCGCCAACTAATTTCGTAATCATTTCTCGCTCTTCACATTTTCCATTTCCACATACCGTAACTAATATTTAAAATTTAATTATAAGTATTAAGTAAAAAAAAATGTATTAAATTGATTCGTTTCAATATTGAACTTATACGTGTTGCTCACTTTCGTATAAAAGAATTAATTTTATGGCTGAAAAGTTTACACTGCACTTTCAGTTCGAGACGTTTACGTGTTGCATTCTACATTCGAAAAGTGTGACATTTTGAATTCCTTAAAATGCTGAAACTTTGGCAAATTATCTTCGTCTGCCTATTGGCCGGCATTATCGTCGTGGATGGACAGGGAAATAAGGGCAACATCAATGTGGACACTGTTCTTCAAATTTTAAAAGGAATTGAACGACCATCAGAAGTTAATGGCAAAGGAAACGTTGCGGATAGTAACAATTCGTACGCGAGTGGTTCTGGCTCCGCTGCACAGAGAAAATAATTTCAAAAACAATTTATAAAGAATTGTTATATATTCACATCTTAAAAATTGCATAAACAAATAATAAAAAAAGAAAATATTTTTGTTTTAATGTTTGGTTGAAAGTTCGACTGTTCATGAAATGTAAATGGCAACACAGAAATATGTTAAATTTAAAAACTAGATAAAACATTACCATTGAATAAAGTTCAAATAAAAACAAATAAAAAACAAATAAAAACTTTGAAAAAAGTAAGCATACTAAGTATACTTAACAACTTTAAATATAGAAGAGTTCTTAGAATTTGTTTGGGGTATCTGCGCGCTCACTTGCAGAAAGCTTTGACTTTGTAGAGCTTAAATTGATTTCAAATACTGATTTAAAGACCCTGGTGTTCAGTATAAAGGAAAAAGTGGGATCTACGCCGTAACTTAGCTGTTTAGCATGTTGAGCGACATGTCTGAGTAGGATTTTTCCCTTACAGAAAGATTTTCATAATTTAGAAGGAACTCTCGAAAGTGCAACCTCGCAAGTATTGATCATTACTTTTAAAGCAAAGCCAGATGAATAAAACACAACATCTACTACCACTAAGTGTTATTTTAAAGAAGGGGATTCATTGAGTTCAAGGTTCAGTTGTGCCTATTACCTAACCAACCTAACAACCTAACGAAAACTTATCAACAACAACGATCCTTGCGATCTTTGAACTTTTCAACAGGTAATTCGTGTAGTTTCTGTGGACAACGGGCTCCCGTTTTGTTTTTTTTGATAATAATCCGTAACTAATATTTGTAATTGTTTTTATATGCCCAACCCATAATCATTACAATTGTTTTTATCAAGTGAAGCAAATTATTCAATTGATTCGTTTAAATATTCAACTCGCACGTGTTGCTCACTTTCGTATAAAAGAATCGATTCTGTGGCTGAAAGTGTACACTGCACCTTCGGTTCGAGAAGTTAACGTTGCATTCTACATTCGAAAAGTGTGACATTTTGAATTCCTAAAAAATGCTGAAACTTTGGCAAATTATCTTTGTCTGCCTATTGGCCGGCATTATCGTTGTGGATGGAAAGGGAAGTAATAAGGATAAGGATAAGAATAAAGGCAGCACCGAATTGGCGACTATTCTTGAAATCGTAAAAGAATTTCAAAAACCATCTGAAGTTAATGGCAAAGAAAACGTTGTGCATAGCCATAACTCGGTAGCCGATAATAATGGTTCCACTTCAGGAAGATCTGCCAACAAAAATGTGCCAGCAGATGCAAGCCCTCCAGATAGTCGTTCCGAACCTGATGGGGTAGAAAAAGCTGATGCTCCCAAAAACGAATAATTTAAACTCTATGGCATTCACTGTGAAGAAGCGATTTACGCTGTGATTTAGCTGACAAGTGTGGCAAGCGTGGGTAGTCAACATTTGTATTTGAATGACAACTCCTCAACCCGACTTAATTCAACTTCCTAATGAATTTTCTTCAGCTCCCTATTAACAAAAAAAAAAAAAGAAAAAATTTCTTCAAAACTATTGAAAAAATTTCTGCAAATAAAAAATTTAATTGAAATTAAAAAACTGTTGCAAATTAAAGTGTAATCAAATATTTTAAATGTCAGTTTTCTCACAAATAAATAAACAAAACTAAATAAAAATATCAACAATTTGTTCCTCTCTTGTTTCATTTTTGTTTTGTTTTGTTTTTCATAAAAAATTTGTCATGAGAAATTGGGTCATTAATTCGGTTGTTAATTGGCCCAGTGCAAAGTAGTAAAAAGTTTTTAGTTGTTTCTTTAAAGCGATAGTGAACACCCTTAGGCCAATGAGGTCTGTGATATACGCTATTCAAAACGGGTTTTTAATAAAAATCAATTTTTTTGTTCAACGTTTTTTATTTAAAAATTATTTTATATTGATAATATTTTTCATTATTCAAGTATTTTTTTTGAGTAATTTTTCTGGCTTGCAGGCAAACAGCGACAGCAATTTTGATGTTTTTTACGACCTTTTTAGTTTTGACCAACTGCTCAAATCCCGTTAAGTTGGTCACGTATTCAATGGTGGTTTTCATCAACACTTCAACACGTGCCAACATTTTACGTCTCCGATGACGTGCGTGTGCGTTTGTGTGTGTGTGTGTGTGTGTAGGTGTTTGAGTTTGACTACGTTTGTGTATGTATGAGAATGTGCGCTGGTGTGCGTGCACTTTTGCTGTTGTCACGCGCTTTGACGTGTCAGTTGGCCTGTCCGAAATCATTTTCCCAACTGCCTCGCTTGGATTAGCCGGAACAAATTAGAATCAGGACAGAGACTGCTTTTTTTGAGGTTACCAGATGTGCTTACTTTGCTTTTGTTGTTGCGTATGTAAGTTTATTTTTTTCCTCTAATAATTTTTTTCATTTTGCAGATTGAAAACATTGACCGAGTGTTGAGTTGAAATGGGATATTAAAAGGAAATTGCAATGTTGTGGGTTTAGTTATCAAGTCAATTGTGTAGTGCTGGCCACTCTAACAGGGCCTACGTTCAAGTTGGCCAAGACTTTTGGTATTTAATTAGGCATTACACAAAACCAGAACACAGCTGCCGCAAATGTCTTTCCCACTTTACTGTTATAACTTTTTTGCTTGCTGTGGATTTTCCAATGTAATCAAGAAAACTTTAAGTGCACTGAGGCATTTTTAACTACCAAGGCGAGCAGTTTGAATTTAAATATAATTTTAAACATCTAATAAGAATTGTTTTTTGATGTCGAATTTTTGGGTGGAAAATAAATAAATAAATAAATAAATGATAAAAAAATAAAATAATGAATATGAATGAATAATGAATGATAAAAAAATAAAAATAAATAAATAAATAAATAAAAAGAAAGAAAGTACGAATGAACGAATATAAAGTTTAGTTATTAGGTAATTTTGAAGTTTTGAGCAAGAACCAAAGACTTTTTAGATACTGTGTGGAAAGCAATTGAATTGGTATGTTTTCTTGGTATCTGCGTAACTTGTAAACTTGAGAACTCGTCATAATCAAAATTATGGTTTGTATTGTCAAACAAAGCCCGAAAGGAGCAATCACTTCGGTGAGCCAGAACCAGTTACGCAAGAATCACTTCCATAAGACATAACTATAATACTTAGTTCAACAAGTTTACTTATGTCTGTCAAGCTTTCGTTTGGTTTATATGATCAAACACAGTTTGAAAGAAGCAATAATTTTGGTTAACCATAACTAGTTGAACTATCATCATCAAGGTGACTCATCATCAAAGTTAACACTTTAACTACTTCAACAGGTTTTCTTATGTCTTTTTTGATTTGTGTCCTCAAACAAAATTTGAAAGGAACAATCACTTTGGTTAGTTTAATTATCATCATCAAGATGATTGTTTATATCATAAAACAAATTTTGAAAGGAGCAATCACTCCAGTAAGCCATAACTACTTCAACAAGTTGACTTGTGTCTTTAGAGCTTATGTCATCAAACAAAATTTCAAAGGAACAATCACTTTGGTTAGCGATAACTAGTTCAACTATCATCATCAAGGTGATTGTTTGTGTCATCAAAGTCCGAAAAGATCAATCACTTCGGTTAATCGTTTAACTAGCTGACTTATGTCTTTCAAGATTTCGATGGATTGTCCCATCAAACAAAGCCCGAAAGGATCAATCCCTTCGGTTAGTCTAACTACTTCAACTAGTTGACTTATGTCTCCTTTAAGATTTCGATGGATTGTCTCATCAAACAAAGCCCGAAAGGATCAATCACTTCGGTTAGTCTTAACTACTTCAACTAGTTGACTTATGTCTTTCAAGATTTCGATGGATTGTCTCATCAAACAAAGCCCGAAAGGATCAATCACTTCGGCTAGTCTTAACTACTTCAACTAGTTGACTTATGTCTTTCACGATTTCGATGGATTGTCTCATCAAACAAAGCCCGAAAGGATCAATCACTTCGGTTAGTCTTAACTACTTCATCTAGTTGACTTATGTCTTTCAAGATTTCGACGGATTGTCTCATCAAACAAAGCCCGAAAGGATCAATCACTTCGGTTAGTCTTAACTACTTCAACTAGTTGACTTATGTCTTTCAAGATTTCGATGGATTGTCTCATCAAACAAAGCCCGAAAGGATCAATCACTTCGGTTAGTCTTAACTACTTCAACCAGTTGACTTATGTCTTTCAAGACTTCGATGGATTGTCTCATCAAACAAAGCCCGACAGGATCAATCACTTCGGTTAGTCTTAACTACTTCAACTAGTTGACTTATGTCGTTCAATATTTCGATAGATTGTCTCATCAAACAAAGTCCGAAAGGATCAATCACTTCGGTTAGTCTTAGCTACTTCAACTAGTTGACTTATGTCTTTCAAGATTTCGATGGATTGTCTCATCAAACAAAGCCCGGAAGGATCAATCACTTCGGTTAGTCTTAACTACTCCAACTAGTTGACTTATGTCTTTCAAGATTTCGATGGATTGTGTCATCAAACAAAGTTTGAAAGAATCAATCTCTTTGGTTAGCCATAACTAAGTGTTCAATCGAGTATTGTCGGGTAAACTAGAGGCTCATCTCTTTCTTTTCTTTCAAAGATCACATCATACGAAAGGATTTGATGATCTTCAATAATGTCTCGAAAGTGCAAATTTGGGAGTATTTTATTCTGCTTTCAAAGAACTAATAGATAGGTTTACTGAGATCAACGCATGTTTTTGATTGTTAGACAAAATCTTGATTCTTTGTTATAGCAACTTAACTTTACCTTATTAACAACAACCTTATCTTGAAGCTTTTGTTTCTATAGTTGGTTTCAATGTTCAAACAGATAACATTAGCATTGAAAGAGAACGATATAGTATTAAATTTTTCAACAACCGCTAACGTTGGTGTTGGGTTAGGTTAGGTTAAAATGGCTGTCTGGGCATGGGACTTGTCGGAAAAACACTCAGGTTGTGATACCACAAGTTGAGGGTCCGTTTTACTGCAAATTGAGAAGCCTATTCAAGCCATTTTGAATTGTGGATGAACTCAAGCAAGTTTTTGATGTTAACTAAAGAAGAAAGAGCATAGGGATTTCCATCATCGTCTACATAGAGCCGGGCAGTCGCAGAGAAGGTGAATAGTCTCTTTCTCCTCTTCATTATGACAACTGCGGCAGAGTTCCCAACTGTTGACGTTGGTGTTACTGTCAATGGTCTTTAAAGTTCAGGTTATGGTTATGCTAAGAGATGCAATGAGAAGCACAACTAATGCCTCTAAAACTATGTTCCATTCCTGTTTAAGTTAAGATCCTCAAAAGCCATTGGTCTATCCACAAGCATGCACAGCGAATAAAAATTATTTTCAAGGTCCACAGCCATAGCTGTAGTACACTGAATGAAAGTGAAAGTTTCCCGCTCGTGATGTGGCACTTTTACGCTCTGGTCAGAAGGCCGCTGGTCTACTTGATAACCACTCCACTCGTTGTTAAACTGGCGTCTCTATCAGCAATCAACATAGACAGCACTGCGAAAGTCTTTCAACCTTGAAGGGCAACTGTGAGCTTTCTCTCGAATAATTAGAATAACCTAACTTAACCTAACCATTGTCATGCATACTTGGATTGTGTAAGTCGTTTCACTTGTAATGGCTACAAATAAAAATCAATGAATATTTTAAGAAAACCGTGACAAATTCGGCTTCGGCCTATCTCACTCATCGGCACCTATTCCTATATTTTCCATATTTTCCATTCATCTACCGACAACAGACAATTGCAGCTTTAACTTGAACGTGTTTAGTAACTAATATTTTACATTTTCTTTATAAACTGAAAACTATTGTTCAAATGTTTCATTGTTATATTTAACTGGAACGTCTTGCTTAGTTTCGTATAAAAGAATCGATTCTGGAACTGAAGTGTAGTACACTGCA
Source organism: Melieria picta (assembly GCA_964056695.1). Classification (NCBI taxonomy): domain Eukaryota; kingdom Metazoa; phylum Arthropoda; class Insecta; order Diptera; family Ulidiidae; genus Melieria; species Melieria picta. The sequence continues at coordinate 54,272,236 of OZ057399.1, read as the reverse complement.
TTCTCAGTTCAAGAAGTAAACATTGCAAAGCGATTGAATTCTGCATTCGAAAAGTGTGACATTTTGAATTCGTTGAAAATGTTGAAACTTTGGCATATTGTCTTTACTTGTCTGTTGGCCGGCATTATTGTCGAAGCTACGCAGAATCCCATAATCATTTTGGAAGGTATTGCCGAAATTATTAAAGAACTTGAACGGCCATCGGAAGTTAATGGCAAAGGCAACATTGTCGCCAGTGAAAATCAAGCAGTGAATGTCGGTATCCCAGTTTCAGGAGATTTAAACGACACAAAACCTGCGGTATAATTTGTTGAAAATAAATTGTCACAATGTGTCAAAATATTTGCTTTCTTCGAAACTATTAGCAGAAAAAAATACAAATAAATGCACAGAGATATGATTTTTTGTTTGATTAAAAGTTCTAACGATTAGTTGAATTTCCAATATAAATATAAAAAATCTAAAGACAAATTAGGTCGAACCGAGAGATGAAATGAAAGAAAGAGTTTTTAAATCATCTGGAAAAGTTGATGTTTGCTTTAGATAGAGGAAACTATGGGACCAGTGGTGTGCGCAAGTGGGGTTTAAGGGATTCGAATCTTCAAAAATATCAAATAAAAAAATCAAATATATTCAAATGGTTTTGAGATGAAAAGTTGTATACCAAACCCCCCATGAGAAAGCCTGTACACGCCACTGTATCGGATAATAATGGCTTTGAATATCCATTGCTTTCAGATATATGAAGATTGTAGGCTTGATCGAGCCTTTATACTTCTGTGTATTTATTCGACTCAGGTTCAGAAGATTTGTAACTAGAAGACCATTATCTGTGTTCTTCATTACCTTAGATTTTTTAGTCTTTAGATCAAGCCCACAGATCGGAGAAGAATGAACTGCTAAACGTCTCTGGTGTTTCTGAGTATTTATTCGACTCAGGTTCAGAAGATTTGTATCTAGAAGACGATTATCTGTGTTCTTCATTACCTCAGATTCTTTAGTCCTTAGATCAAGCCCACAGATCGGGTCTTTAAGAGATAAGAAGAATGAACTGCTAAACGTCTCCTGTGTTGCTGTGTATTTATTCGACTCAGATTCAGGAGAGAGGATTGTAACTGGAAGACAATTATCTGGGTTCTCTATTACCTCAGATTCTTCAGTCTGTCGATCAAGCCTACAGAACGGGCCTGGTAGAGATGAGAAGAAAAAACTGCTAAATGCCTTTTGTGGTTCTGTGTATTTATTCGACTCAGGTTTAAAAGATTTGGAACTGGTAGACGATTATCTCTATCAACTCAGATTCTTCTGAGGTCTTTAAATCAAGTCTACAGATCGGGTCTTTTAGGGATGAGCAGAATAAACTGCTAAACGTCTCTTGTGTTTCTGAGTATTTATTAGACTCAGAATCAGAAGATTTGTAACTAGTAGACGATCATCTCTATCAACTCAGATTCTTCTGAGATCTGCAGATCAAGCATACAAAACGGGTCTTTTAGAGAGGAGAAGAATGAACTGCTAAATGTTACCTGTCTCCTGTGTTTCGACTGAGGTTCAGAAGATTTGTAACTAGTAGACCACTCACATTCGGCAGTCTTGGAAAAATCCGGTATGTAATTTTTCAGTTGAATTATTTCTATTGAGTTAAATAATAAAAATACGACTTTATATAAAAAATAGATTTATGCTACGTGAGACACTTCTGGACAACTAGATTCTACCACTGCTCAAAGCGTGAGGTGTACATGAAGCTCTGCGGCTGCGCCATTAGTTGCAGCTTGGATGGCGCCATGCGACGCATTTGAATAATGCGCGCCGGCACCGGTCCCGATGCGGGTCCGCTGTGTCCCTGCGGAAAACGCTGGAAAAAGAGGCGTGCCGGTCGCTCAGCGGCATCTTGATCGAACGCATTCGATACGGCAATCACAGCGCCGTCGTCGTCAACTGCCACCAGTATCTCTTCACCCTCTTCCTCTGCCGTCTCATCCACCACGTCGGTGGGCTGGTTTTGTAGCGCCGGTTGCGTCGCTGCTTCGGGCTGCTCATCGATGACGGGCGCGTCAGTGGCGTCCGGCGGTCCGTACACTGCGTCCGGCTGCTGTTCGGGTGCTGCGGCTGAATCATCGCCCGGCGGCGGACCGTAAGTGTTGTCCGGCGGCAAGTAGGTCACATCCGGTTTGGCAGTTGCTGGCGGCAAGTCGAAGGGCACCTCGGGTGTTACGCCCGCCGCTGGGTAGCCGGTGGGTGCAGGAGCTGGTACGGCCGACTCCTGGCGCGCCAAGAAACGCACGCGTCCAGCGCGATAACGCGCCGGCTCAGCGGCAACGCAAACGGCTGCCACTACAAGCACAGCAAACAGGCTTTGATGCATTTCTAAACAATTTTTATTGTAAAAATTATGTTTTTTAATCTTATTGAAATGTTGAAATGTGTCGAGTTCCGGCCGCCAGTGCGTCTCCGCGTCTGTCGTTGCCTAATAATACCCATGCGGCTTTTATAGCTTTTATAGCGCGCTAGAAGTGGCGCCGCCAATTCCATCACAGTCGGGCAGCTTGGCGTTCCATGTGTGTTGGACATTTAAGGCCTAAAAGTATTTGTTCTTGTTGCTCAGTTTGTGCTTAAGGTTTTGTTTTATTTTGCGTTGTGATGTGTTGGCATATATTGAATTGTTGTTGTTGTTGTATTTAATGCCATTTACGTGACGTTTTTCCAAATTAATTATGTTTCGGCGGGCGTTGCTGTCTCGGCGTATCGGCATCGATAACAGGTGTCGGCTGGCCAAAGCGCTTAATATGCCGAAGGTAATTATCGCATTAGTGGATGAATCGGTTGCAGCATAATTAATTTCGCTATTTCATTGTGCAGCGCATGTAAAGCTGGGTGCCAAAAGCCACAAATAAAAACAAAGCAAAACAAAACATTTAATGCCGCCCTGAACCTGAACTCAACATTGAGGGGGTTGAACGGTGTAATGGCGTCAAGAGGGCAGAAGGAAGTATTCGAGCAGGTATTGAACTCAATCCTCAAGGACAAAAACAAACTGAACAATGTGATGTGTACGTTTAATATGGCTTATGCACGATTTTTGGGTTTTAATAGCTCCACATCTCTAATTTTTTTACAATTTGATGGGAACATTCGTTAACGAAAAAGTTAGAAGGTAAAGTGGGGGTTGGGCGGAAAATTCACAAAGTATTTCACAGTTGCTCCGAAAATGCTTTCACAGGAATGAAATGTATGATTGATGCACTTAACACTAGAATGCTCGACCAATCCAATCCTCCGTACATGTCCATAAGAAATCATCTTTAAAAATTGAATGTAATTTTTAAGTATATTTTTAGTTTTTGTATTTAATTGGTTTGGAAAAATAGTAAAACTCACTAAAATTTTCTTTCAGAAAGCAATGTAATAAAATACTAAAAGACCTTAAGTAAGTAATTTTGATTCAAAATGTTTCCGAAAACGGTTCGAGATGGGTCAAACTATATGTTTAGTTTTTGTATTTAATTGACATCAAAAAATAATAAAATTACTAAGATTTTTTCAGAAAGCAATGCAATGAAATACTGAAAGACCTCAAGTAAGACATTATGATTTTGACAATCTCAAACAGTTTTTGAAAACGGTTCGAAATGGTTCAAAGTATATTTTAAGTTTTTGTGTTTTTAATTAACTTAAAAAATAGTAAAAGTCACTAAGATTTTCTTTCAGAAAACAATGCAATAAAAGGCAAAAAGTGCTCAAGGGAAACATTTTGACTTAAATAATCCAAGAAAGTTTTCGAAAATGGTTAGAAATGCTCGAAGTATTTTTTGGCTTTGGCGACTTTGATAATCTCAAAAAGTTGTCAAAAATGGTTCGAATTGAATCGAAGTTTATTTTTAGTTTTTGTATTTAATTAGCTTAAAAAAATTTTAAAGCCATTAAGATTTTCTTTCAGAAAGCAATGCAATAAAATACTAAAAGACCTCAGGGTCAGAGTCCTCAGTGTTTTTCGAAGACTTGGATAATCTTAAAAAGTTTTCGAAACTATATTAGTTTGAAATAAGTCAACGTTTATTTTTAGTTTTTGTAAATATTTAATTTGCTTGAAGAAATAGTAAAAAATATTACGATTTTCTTTCACAAAGCAATTCAATAAAATACCAAAAGACCTCAAAGGAGACATTTTGACTTAAATAATCTTAAAATATTTTCGAAAATGGTTCGAAATGAGTCAAAGTTCATAAAATTTCACAGAAAACCCGAGAAAGTTCAAGAAATAAAATATTTGTTTCAGGTATTTTTAACTCTTAATTGACAGTCATAAGTACCTGAAGTAAATATGTCCATCAAATTTCACAATCTTTTCGGATACTGACCCAAGTTTTCAATTAATTTAAAATCCTAAAGAGTTTTTAAAAATCGCAAATCATTCGAAATCTATCAAATGAGTGTCGCTCATAAAGCAGACATTTTTGAAAATTACATACTTTTTTCAAATCGTCACAAGTGCCTGAAATAAAAATTTGCATGTAGAAAAACTCATTTGCTTTCCAAAGAAGACTATTTTCGAAAACCCCAAGTTTTCAAAAACTCAATTAAAATCTGCGAAAACAAAAGTTGCAGTCACTTTTTCGAAATGGCACATTTTTTCTAAATATTTTAAATGGTTGTAACTTCCAAACCCAGGAATCCTTAGGAACTCAAATAAATACAGTTTTGCAGAAAATTTCATGGGCCTTTCGAAAATGTGCTCTACGAAAGCAAAATGTTATTGAGAATTTTAGAAATTTTGAAAATGAAAAAGTATGTTCAAAATGTGATTTTTTTGAATGGTTTTTAAATAGCTCAGTTGGGGATTCATAAAAATCAGGGAAAATTTACAATTCCTTAACATTTGAATTGGTGTCAATAAAAAGTTTGAATATTTAGGAAATATTTTGCAAACTTTTATCGCATAACTAACATAAATGAACCACAACTCACAACCAAACTGACTGCTAATCTTTAGTGTAGATCTTTGTTTGGACTAGTTGACGTCTGAAATGTGAAAATTGGAAAAATGAAACTTTGCATCGCACCCTCTGAACAACAACCGATAATCAACAAAACGAAACTTCTAAATGCTGTTAACTTGACTTTTCGAATACTAACTAAGGTCAAGCAAAAACCGCTCAACAATTGAACGAGTCGCCATTCAACACATGTAAATGGAGGCCAAGCAAATATCCAGCACGTGTCGCTACAAATAGTCAATTTTCTTAAACAAATCGTGTATTGTCTCCAGCAAAACTAATTAGTAAAATTCTTAGCTGTTTAATAGGGAAATTTGCATTTACCAAGACGAATCGACTTGCGCCCACACAGCTTTTGTCCATTTCAAGTTGTGCACATTTTAAAATGCTCCTCTAACTTGCGTGTGTCGCTTACAACTCAATCAAATGGAGCACACAACTCTTAAAACTCTACACTAATTGGTACATTGAAATCGTTGTTGTTGTTTTTGATTATGATGATTCTTATTGTTATGTTGCCTGCATTAAATACTTAAGTGTGTGTGCATTGATGTGTGCATTGATGTGTCTGTGCATTTGTGCGTCTGTGTGTATTTGTATGTGTGCTTGTATTGTTGCTTTGTATGGTTGTCGTTTCGCCTTTTTTACTTGTCTGTTGTTATATTGTGCTGTTGTTTTTATTTTTTGTTTGCTTGCTTGACCGCATCACACGTATAAAAGTAGAGTTCTACGTCCAAGCTTGAAAGAGAGCTGCGCTTACTGCTAACTGAGGCATAGCGTGAAATAGACTCCATGCGATTGGATGAACGTACAGTGGGCCAGGTGTTGCTAAAAACTGGATGAAGCGTATTTTTACACAAACTTCAAACATTGTGAATTTTTATGTTTAAAAGTTGTAGTTAATTTAAAAAAAAATTGGGAGTGTTTTTAGTATGAACAACTTTGGCTTTCAAAATTTGAAATCTAGGTTTGGTTGGGTTATGTTGGGTGATGCTATGCTAGGTTAGGTTTGATTTTTTCTGACCAGAGGCGGATATTGACACAAAAAGAGTAAGACCTGTTCTTCTTCTTTATCTTCTTCTTCATAAAGAGTAAGACCTTTTCTTATTATTTTTCTTTATTTTCTTTTTCTTTTTCTTCTTCATCTTCTTCTTCTTCTCCAATTCTACTTCATCTTCTTCTTCTTGGATGAGGTTATGCTAGGTTAGGTTTGATTTTTTTTGCTAAGGGCGGACATTGCCATATAAAGAGTAAGATCTTTTCTTCTTCTTCTTATTCTTTATCTTCTGTTTCTTCTTCATCTTCTTCTTCATAAAGAGTAAGACCTTTTCTTCTTCATATTCTTATTCTTTATCTTCTTTTTCCTCTCCATCTTCTACTTCATCTTCATCTTCTTCTTCTTGGATGAGGTTATGCTAGGTTAGTTTTGATTTTTTTTGCTAAGGGCGGACATTGACACATAAGGAGTAAGATCTTTTCTTCTTCTTCTTCTTATTATTATTTATCTTCTTTTTCTTCTTCATCTTCTTCTTCATAAAGAGTAAGACCTTCTCTTCTTCATCTTCTTATTCTTTTTCTTCTTCATCTTCTTCATCTTCTACTTCATCTTCATCTTCATCTTCTTCTTCTTGGATGAGGTTATGCTAGGTTAGTTTTGATTTTTTTTGCTAAGGGCGGACATTGACACATAAGGAGTAAGATCTTTTCTTCTTCTTCTTCTTCTTATTATTTATCTTCTTTTTCTTCTTCATCTTCTTCTTCATAAAGAGTAAGACCTTCTCTTCTTCATCTTCTTATTCTTTTTCTTCTTCATCTTCTTCATCTTCTACTTCATCTTCATCTTCATCTTCTTTTTCTTGGATGAGGTTATGCTAGGTTAGGTTTGATTTTTTCTGGCTAAGGGCGGACATTGACACATAAAGAGTAAGACCTTTTCTTTTTCTTCTTGTTCTTAATCTTCTTTTTCTTCTTCACCCTCTTGTTCTTCTTCATCTTATTCATCATAAAGAGAAAGACCTTTTCTTCTTCTTCTTATTCTTCTTCGTCTGCTTCTTCTTCTTATTCTTCTTCATCTGCTTCTTCTTCATCTTCATCTTCTTTTTCTTCTTGCATGAGGTTGTGCTAGGTTAGGTTTGCCGTTTTCTGGACTCAGGCGGGTATTGACACCGAAAGAGTAGAACTTTCCCCATCTTCTTCTTGGATGAGGTTATGCTAGGTTAGGTTTGACTGCTTTTGGCCAGAAGCTTGAACTATGCAAATACAATTTTTGGCACTTTCACAAATTTAAGTTGTCTGCTTCTATGACGGTGGACTACAAATGCTAATTTTTTTGAGAACGCTTCATAGGGAACGCTCCCGTACGAAACGCAAAAAGGTTGCAACTAACGGACAATGTTATAGAAAGCAATAAAAACAACAACGACAATGAAACAAACACTTATTACAAAATAAAGTACAAGATGAACACGTAAAATTACAACAACAACATATTTACTAAGCAGTGTTGCCAGAAAATTTGAAACAATTTGAAGCAAATCGCTAAGTTTTTTCACCAAATAAAGGCATATACAAGGCTGGTCTGAAAAGTTTCCGATCATAAAATGAAGATACAACATTTGTAAAAAAATGGCAGAGAATCTGCTTGTGACTCTTTTGAAAGTTTACTTAGTTATTTAATTGGCCAAAACAACCCTTTACAGGGTTAATGCCTGTCACAAAAATTCTCTCCTGGCGCTTTTTCCTAGTATGCGCTTTCTTCAATTAGCCAAACCAAAAGATGATAGAACTTGGTCCACCGAAAAAACCATCTCCCTCTTCGTCTTCTCTAGTTAGTCACCAAGAGATGATAGAACTACGTCAGCTTGGTCCTTCTACCGATGACATGGTTTACCTTTTCGCCTTCTCCAGTTGGTCAAAGTAATCCAATCATCAAACTTAGCCCCTAAACCAAAGACACGGTTTTCCTCTTTACTGTCGATCTCTAACTATCGAGTTGAACATCTTTTTCGTTGGAGCTTCATCGTCTATACGAGAGACATGGCTGTGCTATATCCATGTCTTTAAATAGCTCTCACTAAAATTTCAGCCATTTTGGTTGTGAAGCTGTTGTTTGAAAATGATTTGAGTCAATCGGTGTGAGTGTTTTTGCGTAAATGGAAATGTAAATATTTGTTTTTGAAAGGCAATAATCCTAAGCAGATCAGTTGGACACTGTTCGATTTCCCTGTGTGAAAATTTGGGCAGCTGAAAGAATTTAAACATGGCTGTACCAGCTCGATAGACGATGAATTCTTATGACATCCAAATACTGTAATCAGTGATGAAAACATCGCTCAAATTCACCAAATGGTGTTAGACAATCGTCCGAATTAAAAAGAAAGATATAGCAGAGGCCATGAGTATGTCCAATTAACCTATTTGTCACATATTTAATCCAGATTTAGACTTGAGAAAGTTGTCAGCGCGTTGCTCACGTTAGACCAAAAACGAGTTCGAATAAACATTTCCAACGGTCTATTCGGATGGGATGGATGGGAAGCTTCGCTGAAAGAAGTGTGTAGACTTACAAAAAAACTATGTAGAAAAATTAAAAATGAAATTTAAAGAACAAATGTTTTGCATCTCTGTTCGGAAACTTTTCAGACTATCTTCTTAACTCAGCTAATAGTTGAAGCACAGTTTTTAATTTAATGTTCGAATGAACATTTCTAACGATCTATTTGGACGGGTTAAAGAGATAAAAGCATCGCTGGGAGTAATGTATAGAATTACAAAAAAAACTATGTAGAATTATTTAAAAATAAATTTGTAGAACAAATATTTTGCATCTTTGTTCGGAAACTTTTCAGACTATGTTCGTATCTCAGCTAATAGCTGAAACAAAATTTGTATAGCTAAACAATCAAAATAAAAACGAAATTTAGCTATGAAATTGCCAAACTGGTAACACTAATACTGACGACAAAAATTACAACAAAATGAACTGAGTGAGTAGTTAAGGCAAACAAAAAACAACAACAACAACAACCATAGCAACAACAACAAAGCGCACACAAACTAGACGCCGACCCGGTAATTACGAGAGTTGATGATTGTATTTTGTTGCTATTGTTGTTTTTCATGTTTCATGTGTACTAACACACACACACTGTGATGGTTGCCCTGTGGTGTAACGTAAAAGATTATAAAATGCAACCCTGCGTGCACTCTAGGCTAGTAATAGACGAACACAAAGCTGGCGTGGCAACCACTGAACTGTAACAAACGAACTGCTGACGTGGCAACCACTGAACTGTAACAAACGAACTGCGGAAGGGACGGATGGACAGGAACGAAAAGAAGGCAGTCAGTGACGAGCTAGTGAACGAGGCAGTCGGTGACGAGCTAGAGAACGAGGCAGTCGGTGACGAGCTAGTGAACGAGGCGGACGGTGACGAGCTAGTGAACGAGGCAGACGGTGACGAGCTAGAGAACGAGGCGGTGCCAGCAGCAGCCGCCACGTGAGCACCAGCTTGGCCACACCAGCACGTGCTCGAGCAGTTTCCTCCTAGCCACCACGCGCGGTGCCAGCAGCAGCCGCCACGTGAGCACCAGCTTGGCCACACCAGCACGCGCTCGAGCAGTCTCATCCTAGCCACCACGCGCGGTGCCAGCAGCAGCCGCCACGTGAGCACCAGCTTGGCCACACCAGCACGCGCTCGAGCAGAGTCATCCTAGCCACCACGCGCGGTGCCAGCAGCAGCAGCCAGCCACGTGAGCACCAGCTTGGCCACACCAGCACGTGCTCGAGCAGTTTCCTCCTAGCCACCACGCGCGGTGCCAGCAGCCAGCCAGCCACGTGAGCACCAGCTTGACCACACCAGCACGCGCTCAAGGAGTTTCCTCCTAGCCACCACGCGCGGTGCCAGCAGCAGCAGCCACGTGAGCACCAGCTTGACCACACCAGCACGCGCTCAAGGAGGTTCCTCCTAGCCACCACGCGCGGTGCCAACAGCCAGCCAGCCACGTGAGCACCAGCTTGGCCACACCAGCACGCGCTCAAGGAGTTTCCTCCTAGCCACCACGCGCGGTGCCAGCAGCAGCCGCCACGTGAGCACCAGCTTGACCACACCAGCACGTGCTCGAGGCCGAGTCATCCTAGCCACCACGCGCGGTGCCAGCAGCAGCAGCGTTCGGGCTACCGCCACCACAGCGGCTCGATTGCGACGCACTGCCGCGGCGAATCACGTTTTTTTTTTGAAAAGGGGGCGGACGAGAACCCTCCCTTGTGCGGTATCCCATACCATCTGCGATGTTTGAAGTATTATATTAGTAACCTTAATTTCCCTTTTGTTATTGGCGCCTCTGTGCAGCAGCAACAGAGAAACAGAAGCAGGTCCAGCAATCCACGAATTCACCTGAGCTTCGCCGCATCGCCGAATTGTTTGCGCAAACAACGAGGGATCGCCGATCAGGACGCGTGAGTGTGACAGAATCCTAAGTAAGTGAACTTAATCGTATTTCTCTTTTGCTGCTTTCGCCTTCTAAATATTAGTCCGAATACCAGAATGTATATATTTTTTTTTGCGACTTCCGCTTCCTAATCAATATTTTAGCTTAAGCATCCAATGAATAAAATGTAAATAGATATTCAATGTGATCAGCGTCGTCGCCATATGGATGGGTCGGGAGAGACGGAAACGCTCTCGCTAAGGTTGGGAAGGGGAGAGCCGGGGGCCATTGACCACCTTAGGTCCCCCTCTGGTTGTTGCCACCTCGGTGTCGTCGCTTCACTGCTGCTTGCGTGAACTTATACTCTACACCTGCGGGGTGGACGAGTAGGTTCGTAAGTGGTATTGTCCGTCCGATTGTCCGTACGTCAAGTTGCATGGCCGGTTGATAGGTAGAATTGTCCGCGGTGTGAGAATATCATCTTCTTCTTTTACGGGTGTTTTCTAGTAAGAAAAACCCACGTGCATGAATAACTTTGTGTATTGTTGGTAGGTAGCGGTAGGTGCTCGAGCAAGAACCCCCCCCACAACCCGAAGAGCTTAGACCTGGTACCCAGCTAGCATGCACACCCGCTCGGCATTGCACTACATTAAATACCAGCAGGTCCTTTTGGAAGGGTCCATTACATAGATGGCGCCCAACCCAGAGGGATTCATTACAACACACACATACAATTAAACGTGAATGCATGCATGCAAACAAGCATACATTCCCTGTCGGACCTGAGACAACTAGTTCCCAAAATTCATTGGTCTTTCAACTGGTTTTTTGTAGTCAATTGGACAACTAGTTGTCCAAGTGACTGTCAGCGGATGCAGAAGTCAGTCAGTTCGCGTCTACTCGTTCACGTTCTGTGTGCGCGTACATAGGCGAGAAGAGCACATAAAAATGAGAAAAACGAAACAGAGGTGAGAGAAGCAAAAAAATACTGTTAAGGCTGATCTTGCGATTGTTCTGCTACAACAACAACGTAGAAATGTTTGCATTTTTCGAACTTCTATGACACGAAGTTTGCTCGATTTGCACGTTTTGTCTTGAATGATTTCAGTTAGAATTTTGCGTGGTTGCGTAAAGCAACGAATTGCAGCGGCAGCTGAAAGGTGTGTCTTAATATATTTATTTATGTAATTATTTATTAATTCATTTATTTATTGCAGGCGAAGTCAGGATGTTGTATTGCATCAGGCCCCAAACAGTTCCAGTTCATCTTTAAATGCACCAAAAATTTTTTTTATTCGCGATGATTTTTTGTTTTTATTTTTAAATATTTTTAAAATAAAATAATTATTTAAAAAATTGAAAATTTAAAAAATTTTAAAATATTTTGAAAATAAAATAATTATTTCAAAAATGCACTGTTTTATTTTCCCCATAAAAATCGAGTGGTTAGAAAACTAATCCAGAATAAACTAGTTTGCAAACTAGTCGCTTTGCAACTGGTTTGAAAACTGGTTTACTTCGGACTAACCTTGGACTAGTTGCAAATGGATGCAGACGGGGGCAATTGACCCTCGCCTAGGACACCGCCATGTTAAAAGGGTGAGTTTGCTACAAGAAAACGAGTCGATTCTGAGGTCATATATGGACTTGGACCAGTCCGATTTCCCACAGGGTTTTTATCCGCACACAAACACGCACACACATACGTGTAGAGAAAATTGCATGCGAGCATTTGTTGCTGCCCGTTCGTCAGGGTTTTTCGTCTGGTCGTTGGTCCGGCTGCCGGCGACCGGCTCTGATGTCTGTCCGTGCATGTCCTTGCACTTATTTGACGCTTATTTCATGCTTTTGTTCTTATTGCTTGCCCTTGTTGTTGCTGTTGCCTTGCACCGGCTGCTGTGTTGTTTTTTTTTCTTTGTGCGATCGTTGTTGTTGTTTGTTGTAATGTAATTTACGTTGACTGTTTTGAATAAACCAAGCATGTAATGAAGTTGGCTGCTTTTCATATTTTCGCACGCAGCGTCTCACTCGCTCCGGTCACACTGTGGCTGCTGCTATTCTTCTTGCCATAGTCATAGTTGTTGGTGTGTGTCTTGATTGTTGTTGTTTAAGGGTTTTTTTTTGCTTTGCAGTAAATGCCACATATGCTGCGGATATGCAGCACCAACGCTCGCATGTCTGCATGTGCGTGTGTGTGTGTCTCCTCTCAGTTTCACTGCGTATACCTTCATATGTCAGTGCGTGCGTGTATACAAGTGTGAGTGTGTGTGTGTGTTAAGTGAAGTTTAAATAAAGTGCAATTGCGTGTTGGTATTAGTTGCGCCTTGTCTGCTGTGCTTCTGCTCGCTCACGGTGCATGTCCTTTTAGCCTGCGCTGCGTGCGTGTGTGTGTGTGTGTGTGAGTTTTCTACGGTCTGCTGCTGCTGCCTGTCCATTACAGCCACACCACATGTGCGTCTCTTGCTGATACGCTTTTTATTTGCACCATACACGGTTTTTTCTAAAGTTTTTATTGTTGTTGTTGCTGTCCATTTGAGTTGCTGTTGCTTCCTTTTCTTGCTCTGCTGCTGCTCCTTCTTGCTGCTGGTCATTGTATTCTCTGGAGTATAGCATTTATTTTGATGCTGTTACGCTTGTCATTGCTGTTGTGGTTGTTGTTGTTGTTATTTTCCCCTTGCCTGAACTCTTTTTAATTGTGCGTACTTTGTAATTTCACTTTAATGGTGTTCGTAATAATTTACACAGAGCACATTGTAAACGTATACGCCACATCCTTATAAAAAGTATATCGCCATACATACATATTGTACATACATACAAATGTGTGTGCGTCTGTCAGTTTGCCTTTTTTTGCCGCACACAAACTTCTATAATTGATTTTGAAGTGTTTTCCTGCTTTTTTCCATTTAACTTTATACTTTTTTTATTGGCGTTTCTCACACTTGCTGCTGCTGTTGTCTTGTTTGTTGCTCTAATATGGTGTTGTTGTTGTTGTTTTGTGTTTGTATTTTCTTGTTTCTTAAGCAATTTGTTTTTTTTTTGTTTCTTAACATTTGTTTTAAATACAATTTTATGCTACTTGGATTTGAATGTAATTTAGATAATTTTTATTTCTTATTGGTATTCACGACATGTGAATAATGCAATGACAAAGGAGGTGATTTTGATTTCAAATCATTTGGTAATGGAAATTTTATTACTTTTTTCTCCATCACTTATCGGTAGTGATTCACGCCAAGGAGTTAACACAAATTTTGCTACTTAGTTACAAAACATTGAATCCTCCGCTCTACATTGAATTCTCATGGTTTCTAACACCAACACTTTAAGTGTACTTAACACTAGAATGCCCAAGGTAGTCATTTTGACTAAATTCTTCTTTTATTGTAAATCTTTTATTGTAAATAACTTTTATTGCATCGCTTTCTAAAAAAATATCTTACGTGACTTTTATTACTAATTTTTAAAGCTAAATGGAATAAATCAATTAAAAATATTGTAAAAAATTTTTTTTTACCCCAATTTTGCAACATTTACCTTAAATGCCCAAAAGGAGTCATTTTGACTACCTATTTAAAATTTTCAGCAAATCTTACTGATAAATAGACAAATATGCATCTTCAATTGCGAAATAAAAAAATTGCGAATATTTCAAAAAATTGCAAATACAGTGCAAGCTCGATTTTCGCGGCTAATTAAAAACCAGACATGTCGCGAAAACCGAATTTTCGCGATAACAGAACCCAAAATTTTGTTGAAAAATTGTATGTAATTTTTAAAATTACAATTGTTTTAACTGATATATTTACATTTTAAACATTTTTAAAGAAGTTGGAGATTTTGAGTTCCTTTTTTGGCAAATAATTTTTTAAAATAACAGCTGAATCACGTAGTTCATATAGTGCTGTTGTCGGCTTAAAAATCCAAAAAGGTTAATATACCAAAAGGCGGGGATTTCCCTTTTTTGGTTATAGACATTGTAATAAAATTTAAAAAAACAGATAAAAGTCGCGAAAATAGAACCTCGTTTTTCGTAAACTGTCGCGATTATAGAACCTGCAATGTTAAAAATGAAGCCGTCGCGATAGCCGGGCCGTCGCGATAATGGGTAGTCGCGAATACCGAGCTTGCACTGTATTTAAAAAAAAAATATCATAGTAGGTTGTGACAATTCCCAAGTTTTTCAATCCAAAATTCACTCACAAATTCCAAGTTCCAAATTTGATTCCATTTTATCCCATTTATGTGCAAAGTACGCCATTATATTTAAATACATTTTCTTTAAAAAAATAAAAATGAAGTACTTATTTAATTTTAATCTCGTGTACATTTATTCATATTTGCTACTTAAAAACCAATAAAATTAAAAAAAAGTCAGTAAACAGTATTGTAGTCAAAATAACTAAATATGGGCTGCCACTTCAACTTAACCTAATTCGATTTTTATTCCTATTCCTATTATTTTTCCTATTTCTGTTTTTATTTTTATTTCTATTTGTATTTCGTTTTTTATTTTTATTTCTATTTCTATTTCGTTTTTTATTTCTATTTCTATTTTTATTTTTATTTCTATTTCAATTTGTATTTTAATTTTAGTTTTTATTTCTATTCCTATTTCTATTTCTACTTCTATTGCTACTTCTAACCTATTTTTATTTTTATTTTTATTTTTATTTCCATTTTAATTTTATTTTTTTTAATTTTACTTTTTATTTTTATTTTTATTTCCATTCCTATTTCTATTTATATTTTTATTTCATTTTTTATTTTTATTCCTATTATTTTTCCTATTCTTTTTCCTATTTCTATTTCTATTTCCATTTCCATTTCTATTTTTTTTTTTTAATTTTTATTCTGTTCCTATTTCTATTTCTACTTCTATTCTACTTCTATTCTTTCTATTTTGATTTTAATTTTTATTTTTATTTCTATTTCCTTATCCTATTTCTTACTTTTATTCCCACTTCTATTTTATTTCTATTTCTGGTTCCATTTTTATTTTTTTTTAATTTAATTTAAATTTTATTTCTATTCCTTTTCTATTCCTATTCCTATTAGTTTTCCTATTCTTTTTCCTTTTGCTTTTTCTTTTTTTTTTCTTTTTCTTTTTCTTTTCTTTTCTTTTTCCTTTTCTTTTCTTTTTCTTTTTTCTTTTTCTTTTTCTTTTCTTTTTCTTTTTCTTTTTCTTTTTTTCTTTTTTCTTTTTCTTTTTCTTTTTTCTTTTCCTTTTTCTTTTTTCTTTTTCTTTTTTCTTTTTCTTTTTCTTTTTCTTTTCTTTTCCTTTTCCTTTTCCTATTCCTATTCCTATCTTGCTTTTCCTTTCCTTTTCCTTTCCTTTTCCTTTCCTTTTCCTTTTCCTTTTCCTTTCCTTTTCCTTTTCCTTTTTCCTTTTCCTTTCCTTTTCTTTCCTTTTCCTTTTCCTTTTCCTTTTCCTTTCCTTTCCTTTTCTTTTCCTTTTCCTTTTCCTTTTCCTTTTCCTTTTCCTTTTCCTTTCTTTTCCTTTTCCTTTTCCTTTTCCTTTTCCTTTTCCTTTTCCTTTTCCTTTTCCTTTTCCTTTTCCTTTTCCTTTTCCTTTTCCTTTCCTTTTCCTTTTCTTTTCCTTTCCTTTTCCTTTTCCTTTTCCTTTTCCTTTTCCTTTTCTTTTCCTTTTCCTTTCCTTTTCCTTTTCCTTTTCCTTTTCCTTTTCCTTTTCCTTTTCCTTTCCTTTCCTTTTCCTTTTCCTTTTCCTTTTCCTTTTCCTTTTCCTTTTCCTTTTCTTTCCTTTTTATTTTTCTTTTTTCTTTTTATTTTTATTTTTCTTTTTTATTTTCCTATTCCTTTTCTTTTTCCTTTTCTTTTTTCTTTTTCTTTTTCTTTTTCCTTTTTCTTTTTCTTTTTCTTTTTCTTTTTCTTTTTCGTTTTCTTTTTCTTTTTCTTTTTCTTTTTCTTTTTCTTTTTCTTTTTCTTTTTCTTTTCCTTTTCCTTTTCCTCTTCCTTTTTCCTTTTTCTTTTCGTTTTCCTATTCCTATTTCTAACCCTATTTCTATTAATTTTGCTATTCCTATTCCCATTCCTTTTCCTTTCCTATTTCTAAACCTACAATTTTAATGTTACGTATACGCTTCGAATAGCTGAAAACCTATGCTAATTGCACGTTACGTATACGCCTCGCATAACCAAAACCGCTTGGTCAATTAAATGTTACGCATAGGCAAAACCTTCCCCACAAAATGTTAACGTTTGCCATATTTATGTTACGTATACGTCTCGCATAGCGCAAGCCTTTTACCATTTCAATGTTACGTATACGCCTCACAGAGCACACATTTTTGGGTCAAAACCTTTCCCCATAAAATGTTAATCTTTGCCAATATAATGTCACGTATACGCCCCGCATAGCCGAAACCTTTTGCCAATTAAATGTAACGTATACGCCTCGTATAGTGGAAACTATATTTTCATCATTAACTTAATTTTAAATGCTTTGCATTTTTTGTATTGCTTTCAATGCATAAAGTGTAATTTGTGGCAAATAAAGATTTAATTAAATTGTTTATTTGCACAGTTAAAATTGAGTTAGCGGCATAAAAAAGTGGCATTTGTGAAAAATTACGCGTAATGGCTGCGAAAAAAATGCCCCACACAATTCACAGAAAATCAAAGTTTGCCAATTTCGTACAAACCTCAGCTTTGTCATGCGAATTCAACGTTAATGCTTTGTTGGCTGTTATCAATTTTTTTTGCAGCGCAATTTAATTTATTGCTATTGAAATAAAAATTAAAAAATTAAAAATTAAAAAAAAATTTAATACAAATTTTAACAAATGAAGGAAATGAATAAAAAGGATTTACATAAAAATAAGCGCCGCTTTATCAAAGCAAACTGCCTGCAATGTTATTTTTTTTTAAATACATAGCAATAACAACAAACAACAATTAAGAATGCCAGAAAAAAGTTGAAATTGAAATAAAATCAATTAACAATAACTGCCTGTGGCCGCGCGCCAACCATTTCCGCTGACATTACTTTAATTAAATAAAATAGCAAAAGTAACCGCATCAACAACATCAACAACAAAAACAATAATAATTATGTATGTAATTCCTCTTGCAAAAACTCGCATGCAATTTTATAAGCGCATAAAAGTTGCACACTAACATTGTTCCGATGCCTGAAAATTGCATATTCCATATTGTTTGCTTAATATGGATCAATCAAAAGCGACTGTCAACAACAAATGACATTAAAAGCATAAAATAGCATCAACAACAACAACAAACCGGCACACAAATGCAATTAATAAGCTCATAATTATTGACACCTTGTGAAGTGTCAGCGCGCGGCAACGAAGTATCAATGTGTCGGCCACTGCTGGTAATATCACACATTCATACGCACACACACACACACACGTATACACATGCTCGTTTGTGACCAAACTGACCGCAAATCCAATGAACGACATGCAAAGCGACCATAAAAATTCAACTGGCCACATGCAACAAAGCAACAAAGTGTAAATATTTATTGCTTACTTGGCTGCTGTGCTTTGTATGTGCAATCAAGCTTAAAATGTTGTTTGTACATGCAAGCAAGCGTACGAAACATTGTGGTCTACAAACGGAACACTTTGAACAAATTGATTTTGAAACAGATTCGATGAAGGGAATATTTAAAGTTAATGCTAATAAATAAATTAAATGAAAGGAATTCAAATAAAATTAAATTAGATATATAAAATTAAATGGAATAAAATAAAATAAAATAAAATAAAATAAAATAAAATAAAATAAAATAAAATAAAATAAAATAAAATAAAATAAAATAAAATAAAATAAAATAAAAAAAAATCAATAAAATAAAATAAAATAAAATCAACTCAATTCAATTCAATTCAATTCAACTCAACTCAACTCAAATCAAATCAACTCAACTCAACTCAACTCAACTCAACTCAACTCAACTCAACTCAAATCAAATCAAATCAAATCAAATCAAATCAAATCAAATCAAATCAAATCAAATCAAATCAAATCAAATCAACTCAAATCAAATCAAATCAACTCAAATCAACTCAACTCAACTCAACTCAACTCAAATCAAATCAAATCAACTCAAATCAACTCAAATCAACTCAAATCAGCTCAAATCAACTCAACTCAACTCAAATCAAATCAAATCAAATCAAATCAAATCAAATCAAAGCAACTCAACTCAACTCAACTCAAATCAACTCAACTCAACTCAACTCAACTCAACTCAACTCAACTCAACTCAACTCAAATCAAATCAAATCAAATCAAATCAAATCAAATCAAATCAAATCAAATCAAATCAAATCAAATCAAATCAAATCAACTCAACTCAACTCAACTCAACTCAAGTCAAGTCAAGTCAAGTCAAGTCAAGTCAAGTCAAGTCAAGTCAAGTCAAGTCAAGTCAAGTCAAGTCAAGTCAAGTCAAGTCAAGTCAAGTCAAGTCAAGTCAAGTCAAGTCAAGTCAAGTCAAGTCAAGTCAAGTCAAGTCAAGTCAAGTCAAGTCAAGTCAAGTCAAGTCAAGTCAAGTCAAGTCAAGTCAAGTCAAGTCAAGTCAAGTCAAGTCAAGTCAAGTCAAGTCAAGTCAAGTCAAGTCAAGTCAAGTCAAGTCAAGTCAAGTCAAGTCAAGTCAAGTCAAGTCAAGTCAAGTCAAGTCAAGTCAAGTCAAGTCAAGTCAAGTCAAGTCAAGTCAAGTCAAGTCAAGTCAAGTCAAGTCAAGTCAAGTCAAGTCAAGTCAAATCAAATCAAATCAAATCAATAAAATAAAATAAAGGCACCAATAGTTTTTCATTGCTTGAGAACAGCAAGTTAGAAGCTTAAGCTTTAGCACAAGAAGCTTAAGTTTACTCTAAATCTAACTCTACCTCTAGGATGCACTAACTCATTAAAAAATAAATGAAATCAATGAAAGTGCCCAGAGATTTTTTTTGCATTCCTAACAATTCGAAGTGCCCAGAGATTTTTTTTGCATTCCTAACAATTCGACCACCGATGACGACGAAGAATAACGCAACAATTGATATCACTTAAATTGTTTACTGTTTGGTTGATTAAATTATAAATGGACAACAATATCCATAACAATTTAAACAACAAATGAATTGTTTCACATTCAAGCGAATTCATTTACATACTCGTACATTCATATAACTGTGTATGTCTGTGTGTTTGTGTGAAATTTATGAACAGCGCGTTCAAGTAACATTTAAAGTCCGGTGTCCATATAAATGTCACTTTAAATGTCACAAAGCGACTGGTGGTGTTTGTTGTTAGTCAAACGATGCTCGCTGAATGCTTGGCTTAAGCTTTCGTGCATTGATACTTTGACACATTACTTTGACAACAAACATAATTGTATACAATCTGTGATTGTTGTTCTTGTTGAAATAACATTATTAACATTCATGAGATTATTTGGCATATTTGTAGATATTTTATAATTTTTTCAATTTTATTTAAGCACTCAAATATTTGTGCAATCAAATAGCGGCGCAATTTGCGAACATAAATCACTGTGCAAATATACATACATATATTTGTTGTTGTTGTTTTTTCATACTAATTTCACAGAACAACCAATGCAGGCAATGCTTAAATTTTCATATTTATTTTCCCCAGTCACGAATGCTGTATTTACTTAATGCCGCTGAAAAATACCCACTTCATGCGGTAATTACGCAAATTTTAATTTATATTTTTGCTAATTAAAATATTTAGTTGTGATATTCGTGTGGAATGTGCGATAATTAGCAGCATTCGAAAGCGCGTTTGCTTTGGCGCTAAGTCGGACTGCGGTGCGTATGAGTGTTGTTGGTATGGCGCGTGGCGCTGGTTTTTACTAAATACAGAGTGGTGTGGCGAACGATGCAATGTGTAGTTATTTGTGGAATTATTTTTTGGCTAATGAAAATCGTACTTTAGCCATTTGCTTGTGACAATGTCGGGAATATTGAAAAATTCAATAAATATGCAACGCGGCAGTTTCGACGCTTTGGGCGAGCTTATGTGCAGACTATATATATGAGTATATATGTTAGGGTATGAACAATACCATAATAGGATTAAAAGCCGAATGCAACAATGTGCCACAGCACAGCAACAATTTGAAGCATAATTAGAGCATTAGAAGGTTTTAGTGCAGATTGTACAAAATGTATTTTATGAATGCACAAATTTTAGTCTAAAATTGTACAATGAATGATTGATTTGCATTACATGCGCCTAAATGGTGAGGAATAGATGAATGTATTGAAATTATGTTCATATGAATGAATGCATATTTAAATTCTAATAGGAGGCAGCTGAGTGAAACAAAACTATTTGGTTAATAATTTATTTAAATGAAATATTGGCTCATGCCATAACTAATGCAGTTTTGGGTTTGTCAAACTTAACTTACGTACACTTGTACTAAAAATCGAGTCAAAAATATAAGTTCAAAAATTTAGTCAACAATGATTAAAGTTTAGTGAAACGAAATTCATGACTTTTTCAATATATAGTTTTAGTAATCTGTATCTGATGTTGTATAAATGCCACTGAGTCACTCTAAACGGCTTTGGAAATAGGTTATCGTTTATTAAAGAAACTTCTCAGACAGTTTTGGCATTGCTTGACTCAGTTTTGTTTGCTCAGTGCGCATCAAAAAAGAGCATCAGCAAAGAGCAAATACGCCATATTTGAGAGTTTTTCTTAGCCACACAGCTGAAAATGTGAATAATGTTTATGGTTCTGATGTTCTAAAAGCCAATCATGCGCAATTTTCATCGATTCCGTAATGGAAATTTTGATGTCAAATCCCATAAAATCCACCCATTTCTGAAGCATTTTTTTTCATAAAAAATTCTTGGAAATTCTATCGAAATCAATTCGACATGGACTCTTGTTTAATCGTGTTTGAACATTTATTTTATTTTCATAGAAAATTCTTTAAAAATCCCTCGAGAGCAATTTGACATAAATTTCTTTTCTTAGAAAATCTTTTGAAAATCATTCGAAATCAATTCGACATGGATTCTTTTTCATAAACAATTCATTGAAATCCTTGGAAAATCTCTCAAAATTACTTCGACATGATTTCTTTTTCATAAAAAATTCTTTGAAATTCAATCGAAATAAATTCGACATTCATCTTTTTTTCGGCATTGATTTTATTTTCATAGAAAATTCTTTAAAAATCGTTCGAAAACAATTTGACATGAATTTTTTTCTTAGAAAATTCTTTAAAAATCTCTCGAAATCAATTCGACATTTTTTTCATAAAAAAATTCTCTGAATTTTCTGAATATCTACTACTTAATATTTTTGGATTTGATTTTTTCATAGAAAATCCTTTAAAAATCTTGATTGGTGATTGGTGATGAAAAGTGTACCAGTTGCAACAATGTTCAGCGAAAATGGTTGTGAATTAATAACCATGAGCTGGCCCAAACGGTGGCCAAGCCAGGATTGGTGGTCAGGAAGGTTTTGCTGTGTGTTTGGTGGGATTGACAGGCAATTATCTTCTACGAGCTGGATCATCTGGAGGAGTCAATTGCCCAGAGGCGGCCTGTAAGGAAGGGTTTTCTGTTGTGAGTCATCAAAAATTGGTTCGACCGCTTGAAGCTCTACCAGCGAAGCCATGGCAAGGCCCAATTTGAGTATTGTGCTCTTCCTACATAATGGCATGAATGTAGCTTCAAAATAAATTCAGAAACAAGTTGATATATCAAATGTTAATATTTAAATTTCTTTTGTTATCTTTCTCATCTGAAAACGCATTACTCATGGAAAACTATTATTATTAAAAAATACTTGAATACAATTATTTTTAAAGCGACACAATTTGCATCCAACAATGCAGCATGGCATATTTCAAGTATTCAAACATCGTGTCAACACCTAAAAAAAAATTTTTTTTTTGTTTTTGTCAAATTTTGGCCAAAACTCATAAACCCAACGGCAACCCTGAAGCATACAACAAATTTTATATTTAATGGAAAAATATTTAGGCTGTTTTATGCAAAGCAAATTATAAGCCTGCCAATAGCAAAAACAACAACAAGATTTAGTACAATCAACATATGACATTCATGTGACATTCACATGACATATGAAGACAAGCGAATGGGCAATTATGCGACGTGCTCGCGGTCGCCAATAAGCACGCGAGCCGCCTTAGTGGGTTATGAAGCGACGGCGGCGGCAATGGCTACGCGTAGGCGTCAATCTGTCGTCCATGAGTGGACGCAAAAACAAAAAAAAGCGACTACACAACAAACGCCGAAATGCCGCTATTAAAAAGCAACAGTCAATGTGTTGTTTTGTGGGTTTTTTTTAATCAATTCGGAGGAAAAAAAGGAAACAGCGATCATTGTTTTTTTGGCCGGAATTGAAATTAGTATGCGAGACGAACAGACAAGAGACGACTACTCATTTGGCATATGTAGAATTTTCAAATATGACCAAAACTACACCAACACACACACACACACAGAGTAATTCGAATGAATTTTGTCTATGGCCAAAAATTTATTTAAGCCAGTAGTGAGTGGAATTGTTTAAAAGGCCGCACAGTTGGTGCAATGTGCGACATTAGTGCGCCAGCTGGACGCCAGGAGAAGACTACACTGAAGCTGGCATCAACAGAAGCGGAACAACAACAACAGACCTCAGAATGCCGCAATTTGTGTGTAAACTGTTGACCTTCGTGCTGCTATTGGCCGCTTGTGGCGCTGCAACACAGCGCACGCGTGTGAATTCGAAATATTTGCGCGCACCATTTGCGGCGCCGCAATTGGCAGCGCCTGCGCCATATCCCGCTGTGGGCCAAAGACCGTTAATACCATTTGAACTGCCCGCGCAGCTGCCAACAGCGGAAACGGACTCGGTGTTGCCGCCGCAAGTGGAAGTGGACGAGGAGGACGAGCTGCCCGAGGCGCTGGATCCCATTGCAGCCGATGCGGAAGAGGATGAACCGCAGCCGCTGCCCACGCCGCAGCCGCTAGTGAGCAATGAATCGGATGAGAACGCGGACATTATACCCGAACTGATGCCGCCCAAACCTGGACAGGGCAGTCGGAGATTTTGGTTTTTCTAAAATAATAAAATTTGCATAAAATAATTTTATTTATTTATTTGCTGTAGTTTTCTAAGTATTTATTTGTACTATACATAAGTGAATTTATGAGTAAATCATTTGTAAGAAATTAAGTTAAAAATGTAGAAAAAATAAATTTGTTAATTAACTTATTTGTGAAATTTTTTGAACTTTTAGAAAACACGAAACGTAGTTGTTTTTATCTATTAAAATTGATGTTTGGCTGTTTTTTGTTTATCTATCTATCTAATCTATGTAATCTATCTAATCTATCTAATCTATCTAATCTATCTAATGTATCTAATCTATCTAATCTAACTAATCTATCTAATATATCTAATCTACCTACTCTATCTAATCTATCTATCTATCTATCTATCTATCTATCTATCTATCTATCTATCTATCTATCTATCTATCTATCTATCTAATCTATCTAATCTATCTAATCTATCTAATCTATCTAATATATCTAATCTATCTAATCTATCGAATCTATCTAATCTATCGAATCTATCGAATCTATCTAATGTATCTAATCTATCTAATCTATCTAATCTATCTAATCTATCTAATCTATCTAATCTATCTAATCTATCTAATCTATCTATCTATCTAATCTATCTAATCTATCTAATCTATCGAATCTATCTAATCTATCGAATCTATCTAATCTATCGAATCTATCGAATCTATCTAATGTATCTAATCTACCTAATCTATCTAATCTATCTAATCTATCTATCTATCTAATCTATCGAATCTATCTAATCTATCTAATCTATCGAATCTATCTAATCTATCGAATCTATCGAATCTATCGAATCTATCTAATCTACCTAATCTATCTAATCTATCTAATCTATCTAATCTATCTATCTATCTAATCTATCTAATCTATCTAATCTATCTAATCTATCGAATCTATCTAATCTATCGAATCTATCTAATCTATCTAATCTATCTAATCTATCTAATCTATCTAATCTATCTAATCTATCTAATCTATCTAATCTATCTAATCTATCTAATCTATCTAATCTATCTAATCTATCTAATCTATCGAATCTATCTAATCTATCTAATCTATCGAATCTATCTAATCTATCGAATCTATCTAATCTATCTAATGTATCTAATCTATCTAATCTATCTAATCTATCTAATCTATCTAATCTATCTAATCTATCTATCTATCTAATCTATCTAATCTATCTAATCTATCTAATCTATCTAATCTATCTAATCTATCTAATCTATCTAATCTATCTAATCTATCTAATCTATCTAATCTATCTAATCTATCTAATCTATCTAATCTATCTAATCTATCTAATCTATCTAATCTATCTAATCTATCTAATCTATCTAATCTATCTAATCTATCTAATCTATCTAATCTATCTAATCTATCTAATCTATCTAATCTATCTAATCTATCTAATCTATCTAATCTATCTAATCTATCTAATCTATCTAATCTATCTAATCTATCTAATCTATCTAATCTATCTAATCTATCTAATCTATCTAATCTATCTATCTATCTATCTATCTATCTATCTATCTATCTATCTATCTATCTATCTATCTATCTATCTATCTATCTATCTATCTATCTATCTATCTATCTATCTATCTATCTATCTATCTATCTATATATCTATCTATCTATCTATCTATCTATCTATCTATCTATCTATCTATCTATCTATCTATCTATCACATATAAGTTAATTGATTGATCAGATCTGTCGTGTGGCACCGCCCATACAATTCAAAAGTTTAATATGGAAAACATCAAAGGTAGTCATAAGTCGGACAGCACTGAAATTCAGTAAAACTTTGTCTCATGGATCTGTCGTTCCACTACTGAAAATTCGTAAGTTCGTAAGCGTTGAATCAGAAGCGTGGCACTGATATAATAAATATAAATGCTTGAACATGAAGAATGAGTCAATGTGATGCACATACATAGATACCAGAGGCAACAACAACAACGACAAAGTTGCCATGAATCATCAGCTAAGCGATACGGCGAAAAGTAAGACGGCAAAAGTGCGTTTGAAGTTTATAGACACACACACACATACTCACACACCTTAAAAACACACACACACCCACCTCAGATACAGACGCACACATACACACCAAGATGAAAATAACTTTTTTGGCTGAGTTTTGAGTTCTGGTGTGGTTTTCCACTTCCGTTTCCGTAAATTCTTTTTGTGGTTGAGATTCATTTTTTTCCTGCAACAAAATCTCCATTAAAAAGTGAGCTGCATAGGAAAGTTGAATTTTGTAAATTGTTGGCATATTTCCGGCGAACTGGCTGTGGCTGAAGTGGAGAAGAAAGTAAAAAATTCAACTTGAGTAAATGAGCAAAAATTTCAATGTGAACCAACGTTGTAGTTCTTCAATGAAATATGTGAGCATGTATGTATTAAATGATATGTGTACATATGTACTTATTTATACATATATGCTAGCATAGTTTGAAAAGTTTGCGACTTCAATAGTGAAGATGTCAGCACATGTCAACAAAAGGTCGAGAATCTGTTTGCGTTTTTTACGAAAGGTGCTCATCAAAAGTTTAGCTCTTTTTTTGGATGTTGTTTGACAATGTTTTGAGTCAATCGATGTGAGTGCTTTGGTGAAAATGAAAAAAGTCGATCAGTAAATGTTTGTTTTTGAAAGGCAATACACCTAAGCGGATTAAAGACGAGTTGGACACTGGGCAGTTGAATTTAAACGTGGCGTATTGTTTACTAATTAAAAATAATCAAATATTTTAATTTCAATTCAATTTTAGTTTTATTTATTTTCCATGTACATAAAACAACATAAAAACATGTTCAAAAAAATAAAAATCAACAAGAAAAGATTAACAATTTGATCGATAAAAATTTAACCCATTGAGAGTTATCGTTGCGCCTGCGTTTTGCACTTATTTCAGCACATAAATAACGCCAGGCTCGGCGCGTAAAATCTCGACAACACCGGCACGCGACGCTGCGCCAGCGGGTGCGGCACGCAGCGCCGAATTTCTGACTCGATTACGCGGCTGTACCAGATTCTGCGCCACCAGATCCACCTGGGGCGCTGCAGCGGCCGCCTCATCGGCTGGCGGTCCGTAGGTGCTGTCGGGTGCGGCAGCTGCTTCGCTGTCGTTCGGCGGTCCATAGGTCGGATCGGGTGTGGCGGCCTCGGTCTCGGTGGGCAGATCGAAGGGTACTTCCGGTGTGACGCCTGCTGGCGGGTAGGGTGCCGCAGCATCGACATCGGCCACCTCTTCCTGACGCGCCAGCCAGCGCAGTCGGCTGCTGCGACGTGGTTCGGCAGCGCTCAGTGCCAGCGTGGCGGCCAGCAGCAGCGGCAACAGTGCGCAGTATTGGGCCATGTTGCGGAATTGAATGACTAAAGTGATGTTTGAGAATGTTGCGCGTTGGTGCTGACGGCGCTGTGAGTGCTGCAAGAATGTTGCTTGCTAACTCTGTGCTGTGTGGTTTTTATACTAAAAAAAATTTATGGATTAAGCGAGCATTTGCGGCAGTAATAGCGTCTAACTGCTGCGCCTACTGACGTTTTTGGCATCGAGCGAGCAGTTAAGCATTTAGTAGGCTTTTATTAATTTTGTTCATAAACTATAATTTCTGACATGAAATGTGCGCATAGTTCTGCGCCAGCGACTACGTGACTGTACTGCAGACAGTTCGTCGTTGACGGGTGTCAAGGGCTGAGCGTCGATTAAGTTCCGCATATGGTCAGGCGGGACAATATTTGGCTGTGATTATTGATTATTTATAATTTTTTTTTAAAGCGTTTAAGTGGTTAGGCATAAAAACTGAATGTGGTTAGTGACTTCAAATGTAGGGCTGAGAAAATAAATTAAATAATAATGAAATAGTTCAAAACAAACATCAAGAAACGTTATGTAAGACTTTCAAAGGATTTTCAGCACTTCATGAATGACAAAATTTACGTCAATTATATGTTACTCTCGATTCACTAGTTTAAATTTTATACCAATTTGCTTACATTAAAAATAATTCTAAATAATTTCTTGTTGTGCTAACAAGAGACCTAACCTTCGATTTTTTTTACTGCAACGAATACTTCAAATGGGTTATATTCATCTTTTAACTTCTTTTCCTATCAAAGACTAAGGAGCAGAATTGAATCCATCCTCTCTCTTCATTTCCTTTCAAAGACTCAGCAACATCCTCTTCTTCTTTTTTTAAGGGCTCAGTAACGTATTCGAATTAACCTTCTTTCTTCTTTTCCTTTGAAGAACTCAGTTGCATGTTCAAGTCAATTTTCGGTCTTCGTTTCCTTTCAAAGACTCAGTGACATTCTCTATCTTTTTTGTCTTTGCAGAAATCAGTAACGTATGCGAGTCCATCCTCTCTCTTATTTTTCTTTCAAAGATTCAGTAACATAATGAAATCGATCCTCTATCTTCTTTCCTTTTCGAATACTCAGAAACATACCCGAATCGATCTTCTATCTTCTTTCCCTTTCGAATACTCAGTAACATAATTCTATCCATTCTTCTCTTTATTTTCTTTCAAAGACTCAGCAACATAATTCAATCCATTCTTTCTCTAATTTTGCTTTGAAAGACTCAGTAACATTTTCGTAATCATTTTCTCTCTTCTTTTTTTCAAAGACTTAGTAACATAATGGAATGGACCCTTCCTCTTCTTTCCCTTTCGCGGACTCAGTAACATACGCGAATCAATCCCTCTATCATCTTTCCTTTTCGAATACTCGGAAACATACCCGAATCGATCCTCTATCATCTTTTCCTTTGAAGAATTTAGTTACATATTCGAGCCAATCCTCTCTCTTCTTTTCTTTCTGACTCAGTAACATAATGGAATCGATCCTCTGTCTTCTTTTCCTTTCAAAGTCTCAGTAACTTCCTCTATCTTTTTTTTCAGGATTCCGTAACATATTCGAGTCCATCTTTACTTTTATTTTTCTTTCAAAGACTCATACCAGATTTAATACTCTCCCCTCTTTTTCTTTCAAAGACTAAGTAACACAATGGAATTGATCCTCTATCTTCTTTTCCTCTCAAACTCAGTAACATCTCTGTCTTCCTTTTCTTTGAAGGATTCAGTAACATATTCGAATCTATTCTTTCTCGTTTCCTTTGAAAGGATTCAGTAACATATCCGAGTTCATACTCTCTCTTCTTTTCCTTTTCAAGACTCAGTAACATAATGAAATCGATCCTCCTTTTCCTTTTAAGGGCTCAGTAACTTCCTCTCTCCTCGTTTTTCCTTAGAAGGACTCAGTAACATAATCGAATTCATTCTCTCTCTTCTTTTCCTTTGAAAGATTCAGCTACATCTTCCAATGTATTTGTGGACAAAATCTTTCCTAAATTTCCTAACAATTGTTTCATGGCAATAGACAACTTGTTGGTATCTCACAAGCCGATCCCATAGAATATATGTGCCATATCAACTTACGGCTGTCTCAGTTCATTAGTGCTTTGAGGTTTTTTAATACTTTCCACTCTTCTGTCAAAGATTTACTTTAAAAATTGATTGCCTCAAAATATGCAAAATATCCTTACTCTACTTTCTTTCAAATCACAAAAAGTTGTTTGATTTTTTTTCTAACTCCAAATTAGAAATCAATTAAAAAAAAAATTTTATAAAATTTTTAAAATAAATAACTGACCTATGTGACTATTTCATGAATTTTCACTTCTTCTCCTCCTCTCGCCACTTACATTTCATATGTGAACACTTTTTTAAGTGAACAAATTCTTTGTAATTATTCCACGCATTGTTCGAAGCTTTGCTTGAATTCAAATTCATGGACACTTTTATTGATTTTGAAAAACTTTCACTTAACGTTAAAAAGGCAGCAATTGTTGACTTTGGCCAACTGACTTTGACCCCAGCAACACCTTTTACGTACATTGGCCCCGAGTTGACGTTGTGCATATTAATGCCAGAGTGACCACACGCACAACTCAAAGACCAACAAATACCACAATCCGAGGCCCAAAGCTCAAAACCCCAAAGGGAACACAAACTATTTGGTATGCACAGGCAATGTTTGTAAAGCCCAACCAATGATTGACCATAAAGCATTAACAAATTTTGACAACAGAAAATTTGACAATGCGAATGTCAAATCGAAAACAAACTCAATGCAATTGATTATTAATTATATTGTAATTGCAATAATTTTGACTGCATTAATTAGTTAATAAATCGCTCATTCGCTGTGTGAACATATGCCGGCAGTATAAAAGCGTTGGGCGCCAACGGTGAGACGATCAAACAGTGCGCAATCACACTAACAGCAACACAACAAACACCACTAACAACAGCAGCAGCAACGATTTAACGGCACTCTTCGCTAATTTACCGCAATGGCCAACTACCGCAAAGTGGGAATAATATGTCTGATGCTGGCCGTAGTGCTGGTCGGCGCCGAACCGCCACGCTTTCGTCAGCAACGCCGCTTGCCGCAGCAGTCGCGTCGTTTCTTGGCGCGTCAGGAGGCGGCGCCACCAGCACCGCAGCCCTATCCATCGGCCGATGAGCTGAAGCCGGCGGTGCCGTTCCACGAAGAGGATTTGGCACAGCCCGACGAGGTCTACGGGCCGCCCGATCAGACCTACGGCCCACCACCACCGGCCGACCAATTGCCACCATCCGAAGCGGCGCCCGAATTCGCACCGCATCCCGATGCCGAGGAGTTTGCGTCGCAACCAGCGCGTCTCGTGGCACGTCGACAGCGTCAGCGTTTGCAGAAAATCGTGCAGCAACAACAACGCAAGCAGCGGCTACAGAGCAAAACCAAAACGGTGGTCAACTCACAGCGGCTGGTGGCTGCGGCTGAGGCACCGGCGCCGCCAGCGCCCGTTTCTGTGGCAATGTCCGTACAGCCGGCAGCAACGCTGCCCAAAGTTGTAATCAATTCGCAGCGTCTGGTGGCCGCAGCGGCACCAGTGGCACCAGTGGCAGTCGGGTTGCCGCCAGCACCGTTATCGCATTCGTATGTGGTGATTAACTCGCCCTACGCCTACACCGAGTACTATCAGTCGTTGTAGTCGTTGACAGTCAGCCGGGAGTAGCTCAATTTGTCTTTTCCTGATTTACCTATGGACAATTTTTTCAAGGTTTTTAAAGCTCGAAACGATGTAAGCGATTTCAATGCGTTTTGTAGACGCATGAAAAAAAGTATAAATAAACTTTTGTAATAAAAATAAAATGAATTTTAAATGGTTCGATTTCAGTTTTTGATTGAGTGTGAATGGCTGTGAATGAATGACTAAAACTTCAGTCAGAGTTGGTTGTCAGTCTTGGATTTACTTTCTAGAAATAGGTTAGTTGTGGTCAGAATAGATTAGATTATATTCGATTAGGTTCGATTAGATTAGATTAGATTAGATTAGATTAGATTAGATTAGATTGAATTAGATTAGATTAGATTAGATTAGATCAGATTAGATTAGATTCGATTAGACATCAAATTTAAACTTATTCAGTCAATCATGAGGGTTCACAAAGTATCGATGAAATCACAAAAGATATACTACTGTGTCCAAAAAATAAGGTGACATTGAATTATGAATGCATTATGAATTCCTTCCGCCGCACAGTGATCCGAAGTGGGACAAAAATATAAAAATTGTATGTCACCGATTTCAAAGAAATTGGTGTCATTTGAAAGACAATACTTTCATTAAGCAAGATCTCAAATTATTTCTTAATCGGGTAAATTTTGAGAGAGTTATAGCATTTACAAGTTGATCAAAATCTAGAAAAATTGTTTTATGATAAAATGCAGTTTTGAGCGTCAACAATTGAAAACGTTACCAAAACACTATTTTCGCTTCAATCAGAGAAAATGTTACTGCTATGCACTTATAAGAATCCAAAAAATCATTTCATGAGCTATTTTGAAAAAAAAGTTTAATTAAAACGTGGTTGTACGTTATTTAAACAAAACATTTTTTTTTATTTAAAACTATAAAAACTATATATTTTTGTAGATCGCAAATGTCGAATCGCGCATTATCACTCCTACTTTTTTACGTAACCCTCGAGAATGGACTTTCTTCTTTTGTATCAATAAAAGAAGTTCTGCGATTTCCTGCGATCTGGGAAAATAATAGAATTTTTGTAAACTACTCTAACTAAAAAAATTGGATTTTTGTACCCTACGTTGAGGTGCTCACCGGTACATTCACTTCGGTACGGAACTTGTAACGCCCAGAAAGTGATGTAACTGAAAAGAAAAAGTATAGGTGCACAGTCGTTATTAAAAATGGGCATGGTCCGCTCACTAAAGGCAGAGTTGCCATACGGAAGTCTTTCATAAAATATGAAAACTTCTATATTAACAAAGCCAATGTCACAATTTATGAATGTTCTATATAAAAATGGGTTTGGCTTACCCGTTTAACCCGTTTAGAGCCATATTATCCTAGTTTTTCCCATTGCTAAGAAATTTTTTGCTAAAATGTGATTTAATACTCATATTTTTTGAGAATATGGAGGAAAGTTAAGGAAGGCAATTTTGTTAAAATTACCTCCCATACTATGGGAGAAAACTATTTGTAAATTAGTTTTATATCAATTGAACTGTTTGTGTGGGATTAAAAACATCATTCTTGATGATAGTGAAACTGAATAAACTGAACGGTTTGAAAAATGGCAATTATTTTCTTTCATCCTGGACATTTTATCATAGCATTGCATTCATATCTGTGTCATCTCTGTGTTAAGCTCTACGGAAATAAAACCAAAAATGGTTTCTTTCAAGCAACTTCATCACCCTCTTTCGACCCTTTAATGGTCGAATATAGGAAAACGTTGAAATACGTATTTCGGTATTTTTCCTTAAGTATATTTATAAAAATTTTAAAACAATCCGTCCAAAAAACAATATCCGTCTATATAAGCTTCACCACCCCGTTTCCGGCCTGTCAAGGTCGAATTTTTTAAAATCGCGCCTTTTTTAAGGTTGACTTTTTAAAATACAACTATTGACCAAATTTCATCATTATAGTTCCAGCGGTTTGGGCTCGGTGGTGATGGGATACTTGGTTATATATATTCGATTTTTTTTAAAACTAAAAGACCGCTCCGGGGACACCGTTTTGATACGATAGAGGAGATTCAAGCCGCAGCGAAGACGGAACTGAAGGCCATCCCGGAAAGTGACTACAATCAGTGTTTCGAAGATTGGAAAATCCGTTGGCATAAGTGCATTGCATCGGGAGGGGATTACTTTGAAGGGGATGGAATTGATTTGGAAGAATAAATAAAGAATTTTCAAAATAAATACAATGTCACCTTATTTTTTGGACACAGTAGTATGTAACTCAGACCATTCTAAATATTTTATAAAGATTCTCATTCGATTAGTAAACTGACCAAATATTGATAAGTTATATCTGTCAAGCTGTTTTCAAGCCATTCCTGCTCTTCAAGTCATATTTTCACTAAGAATTTACTCAATCAGTCATTCATCATGCAACCATCTGAGTGAGTTGGTCCTTCTCCAGTCAATCAGTTATTTAGCAAATTAACTCAGACAGAGTAAAAGTAGTCGAAGTGGTATTAAATTAATTCAATTTTCAATTATTCTATAATTGATTGGTCATATGACAATTCTCAAGCACTCATCAATCAGTCAGTTAGTCATTCTTAACTCAACAGTTACACATTAGTTTCTCGAACACACTCATTACACATTTATTGCGCTTACGTGCATTTAAGTTGACCATCTATGACGCGAAACTTGTCAGTCGAAAACGTTCACTCGGTCAGTCTTTGGTTCAATCATTTGTTTAGTGGTTCACTCAGTCAGCAACTGAGGCAAGACTGATATTTGCATTGGCGCCAGTCAGTCACTGTGCGCATCAAACCGTTCCTCATAGTCGGCGACTGCAGCTTCTTCACTTTGCTTGCCGTCATGGCAGCGAATTCCTGCGCACACGTAATGACTTCAAGCAGCAATTCTGGAGTTGCATTCTTCACTTCGCATGAAGCGCTTTTATTGCGCCAAAATGACAGTAATCATTCCTGCTGATGAATATCCTTTGCTACCCGAACAACAACAATAACTCGAACAATGCCTTTCCGCATTGCACTTATTTAGTTTGCTATTTGGGAGCATTTTTTTCCCTGCTTCATCGTTCTTTGTTGTTGCTTTTGTATTCGGCATTGTTGGCGCTGCTGTTGTCTTGGCCTTCTGACAGCAGCTGACTGAAATGTGCGCTGCTGCTGCGCATCCTTATTGTCCTTATTGTGACTGATTGTATACCATATTTTGCCACTTGTCACCTTGTCGCCGTGATATGCCGTTCGAGGCAAAGCAAACAACAACAACACAAACGTACACTTTAATGCTTATAGCGAAATAAACAACAACAACAATATCAACGAGAACGTGTGGATTGACAGTTTGCTGAAAGTTTACTTGGCTGTGAATATTTTTGCCCGGCACAGCTTCAAGCAGCTGTCATCACTCGCCCTCTCGCGTCTGCTCATTCTTCACTGCGCCAGACTCAGCTGTCGTTTGTGCGAATATTCCATCAACTTAATATGTATCATTGCAAATAGAACTGAACCTAAGCCTTTCACCACCAATGGGACACATGAGTCTCTTTGGGCATTTGACTGTCTTAGGACAGTAACACAGAAGCAGTTCTATACTGATGCAGAGTATGTGAGTTCCATTGGTCATGAAAGTGTTAACCTTTTCCAACTGAAACAAAACTCGGAATTTATCAGTTATTGTTGATATTAGGACAATCAAACATGCCATGTCTCCTGCATGTACGAAATTGGTGTTTGAGGCGGTACTTGGAATTCAACGGCGAAGCGAGGGGTATAAAGACCAAGTTGGGAACGCCCAATCATCTCTTGGTGTGATTAACTGGAGAAGGCGAAGAAGTAGACCGTGTCTCGGGTGGAAGCACCCAGTTGGAGGCGTTCTAGCATCTATGGGTTTGGGCAATTGGAGAATGTGAAGAGCGAGACCGCGTTTTTGTGGAAGGACCAAGAAAAGGCGGAGAGGGAGACCGTTTCTCGGGAAGGTCTAAGTTGAAGGCGTTCTATCATTCTTGGTGTGATCAACTGGAGAAGATGAAGAAGTAGACAGCGTCTCCGGTGGAAGGATTAAGAGAAGGCGAAGAGGTAGACCGTGTCTCCGGTGGAAGGACCAAGTTGGATGTGTTCTATCATCTCTTGGTGGGACCAACTGAAGAAGACGAAGAAGTAGACAGCGTCTCTGGTGGAAGGACCAAGGGAAGGCGAAGAGGTAGACCGTATCTTCGCTGGAAGGTCCTAGTTGGATGCGTTCTATCATTCTTGGTGTGACCACGTGGAGAAGACGAAGAGGTAGATCGTGTCTCCAGTGGAAGGACCAAGTTGGATGCATTCTATCATCTCTTGGTGGGACCAACTGGAAAAGACGAAGAGGGAAATCGTGTTTCCGGTGGAAGTATCAAGTTAGATGCGTTTTATCATCTCTTAGTGTGACTTACTGGAGAAGGCGAAGAGGAAGACCGTGTCTTCGGTGGAAGGACCAAGGCAAGGCGAAGAGGTAGACCGTGTCGTTGCTGGAAGAATTAAGTTGGATGCGTTTTATCATTCTTGGTGTGACCAAGTGGAGAAGACGAAGAGGTAGACCGTGTCTCTGGTGGAAGGACCAAGTTGGATGCGTTCTATCATCTCTTTGTAGGACCAACTGGAGAAGACGAAGTAGTAGACAGCGTCTCCAGTGGAAGGACCAAGTTGGATTTGTCTATCATCTCTTGGTGGGACCAACTGGAGAAGACGAAGAAGTAGACCGCGTCTTCGGTGGAACGACCAAGGAAAGACGAAGAGGTAGACCGTGTCTTCGCTGGAAGGTCCTAGTTGGAGGCGCTGTTTCATTCTCGGTTTGAGCAACTGGAGAAGACGAAGAGGGAGACCGTGTCTCCGGTGAAAGGACCAAGTTGGATGCGTTCTATCATGTCGTTATCTAACCAACTGGAGAAGACGAAGAGGTAGACCGTGTCTCTGGTGGAGGAACCAAGTTGGATGCGTTCTATCATCTCTTGGTGGGACCAACTGGAGAAGGTGAGGCGGGAAACCGTGGAAGGACCAAGAGAAGGCGGAGAGGGAGACCGATTCTCAGCTGGAAGAACCAAGTTGGTACCTTCTATCATCTCTTTATCTGACCAACTGGAGAAGACGAAGAGGTAGACTGTGTCTCCGGTGGAAGGACCAAGTTGGTGTTGGCTTACTTTCATCTCTTGGTGTGACCAACTGAAGAAGATGCGCGCAAATCAGAGTTTCCGTAGAAAACTTTTGCAGCAAGCCATAACTCACTAACGCATTGTTTTCCCAGTAAGGTAAGTAAGGAAAAATCAAGGATTTTTATTTTCTGCGGAAGCTACGGAATAAGTGTTGCTGTCCCCTTTGTTGTTTTTGTTCAAAAATTTACTGCAAAATATGACATAAAATGCATGAACCTGAAAGCTGGACCTTTAAAACTTTTAAGCATTGTACGAACTGACAGCAAAAAAACCACAACAACACAAAAATGAGTTTTGGCTTTGGTTCAGTTTGAGCACAACCAAACAAAAACACATTGATAGCATTGATGTTTTTCTTCACTTAAGAGCAGCTGGACCAATGGTTCGTACCGCGGTGCGAGGCAGAGTAAGTTGAGCACCAAAGTGGTTGTAGTGTGTGGAACTCGGGTAATGGGCCACAAGTCCCATGCAGCCACGCGCTCAAGTGGCCAGCTGCGGCTGCTATTGTCGAGAGGGGAGCGGGACGCGAACGCTTTGCTAGTTAATACTAAACAAATAGCACATAGCAGAAGTTTCTGATGGCTTCAAACAAACGGTCACAACTGCTGTCAGTGCCACTGGGACGCTGCTGACATGCTGTTCACGTTCGGACCCGCTTTCGCCAATGTGCGAGGGTAGGTGTAGATGAGCGTTAGTGAGCGAGTGCGGGGGCGGCGCGGAGCGGTGCGTTAGTACTAAAACTTCATATTTAAGTAAATAATGCCAATAGTCATAAAAAATTTTAGCTACAAAAACACAAACACACGCTCTAATATATACTTACATATATATATATACATGCATGTATATATATACTTACATATATATATATACATGCATGTATACGACCAAAAAGTAATTTTAGCAATGAAACAAAAACAAAAAGTAGAGGGGAAAACCAAATGATGCACAGATAAAATGCAGATGACCGTTAAAAAATTTTGCGACAATGGCGTTGAAATTCGAAATTACTAGAGCGCAATAAGGGATCGGAGAGCATTAAGCTGTTGTTGTTGTTGCTGGCACCAAAGTTGGTCGCATCACATTATAATCGTATGCTTCAATGTGTTCTGGGGAGGGGGGAAGGGGGGGGGGGGGGTTGTGGTGCAGCAGTAAGATTGACCGAATGCTCTAAGAAGAATAAAATGAGTGGGCAGCAAGTTTCGGGAGTCTGCTGAAATGTGTTGAAAATTCCGTGCGAATTTAAGGTACTGGAAATAGTGTGTAGTGTAGTGTGTGTGTGCGTTTGTTTCAGGACCCAACCAAGCGGAACGTGATCTGCACATGTCTTTGAAATTTCGTTTTATTTTCATACAAAATACATTAATTTTTTTAAAACTCAAAAAATGACTGTTTTGGTTGTTTTGTATGTCACTGGCAAATTTTGCGTTTATAAATGTTTCCGTGTGTGTTTGTGTGTGCGTGTACATTTGTCCTCGATTCTCATGCTATTGTTGTTGCTGCTGCTGCTCGTTTTGTTTTGTTATCGGAAATTATTTTCTGGACAACATAAAAAATCAAACTTATATTGGCCGCTGTAAGAAAACTTTAAACATCAAAATTGTTTAATGATGATAAGCAACGAAAATCGTCGCTCACTGACAGAGGACACACTGAGAAGAACGACAGCAATGCCCACTCACTGACAGATGGCACATTACCAAGGACAACCAGTTGTACGGCAACTTGAATCACTGGTGAGGTAGTTGAACGGCCAATTACGTAACATGTCCAGTTTCCAATTCTAGTCAACTTGACCGTTGAGTGGACACTATGTCGCGTATACTTTCTAAATGCCGCCAGCTACACTTCTAACTGCCGGCCTCGTTATTCCAGTGGCTCATTGGCACGTTGGCTTCCCATATCGAGGCCCTAGGTTCGAATCCCAGCTCGGGCTGGTGAAACACTCGTCTACTTCTATCGTTATCAACATGAAAAAGTTGAGAGTTACAAGAATCGCATCGTTCAGAATCGGAGTTAAACTGTAGGTTCCCACCCTCCTTTCCCCCATCGCTTGAAATGTGTGCTGTAACACAGTGAAAACCCGTGTTGCGTATACATTAAAAAAAACCGGTGAAATATGTGGTATCACTTCTTCCCTATCCGTTCCCTTCTCCTACCCTCGCGATACGCATAGTTCAATGATCCAAATGGACTGCATGCTATGAAAGCCTTGTAACCATCCTGCCCACCCTCACATCACATTTCGAACTTTCCTCACACAGTCCTGAAAACAAGTGCTACGATTTTTGACGCCATTTTACCCATTTGATCAGATAGATTAGAAAGCTACAACTGTGAGCCTTCCTACTGCAACTAATCAAATGAAATATATTTCACCAATTCGAAATCAATCCATGGAATCGTTACACATTTACCTGCCAAATTGGTCATGAAGCATCGCAACGTACGTCTCGTACACGTCCACTACACTTAGTCCCACCAAGGACTAAAAGGTTTAAAGGATTAAAACTCCACGGCACACTTACTTGTATGCTGAACATCTATCTATACGTAATAATTTTTGATAGCTTTTCGATGTATTTAAAGTTCGGCTTTTACAATATTCATTCAAAATAGTTGTTGTTATTAAATGTATTTAAGGCAAGAGTAGTGTTTCTCAAACGTATTTCGAGGTGGCTACTCCTCAAATATTGCTGCGAAGAGAGTTGCTGTTTCAATTGTAGTGGGTGTGGTGTTGGATTCAATTGTATCAAGCGCTCGGCGAAAAATCTATAGCGGAGAAGATTTTTTTAACGATCTTAATAGGGGTGGTACAATTGTGTATGGTATTGGTGATGGATAAAACTTATGCTTCACCGAATCAGGGCTTTTATTCGACGTTAGCTCGGAGAGTTGGTTAAGTAACGATGCAACTTTGTCTGCATTTACGTAATCCGGTTTAATTTTTGGTAACAATGTTGCATTCAGTGGTAAATCTGTGATGAATCCTATTTTTGGTGGACCAAACGTAAGCTCCGAAATATCAGGGCTTTTAATCGACGTTAACGCGAAGTTTTCGCTAAGTAACGATGCAACTTTGTCTGCATTTACGTCAAGTGGTAGTGAACCAAACTCAATCTCCGTAGAATTAGGGCTTCTATTCGACGATGCAACTTTGTCTGCATTTACGTCAAGTGGTAGTGAACCAAACTCAAGCTCCGTAGAATTAGGGCTTCTATTCGACGATGCAACTTTGTCTGCATTTACGTCATCCGGTAATTCCGAGATGATTGATGGACCATACTCAAGCTCCGAAATATTAAGGCTTTTAATTAAGTTAATTGGTAGTGGACCAATTGGTAGAGGACCAAGCTCCGTAGAATTAGGGCTTCTATTCGACGATGCAACTTTGTCTGCATTTACGTTATCCGGTATAATTTCTGGTAACGGTGCTAATTGGGGTGGTATAGTTATGGGTAGTTTTGATGGTGGACCTCCCACATCTAGGAATCGTAATGGTCGTGGACCTCCCATAAGCACCGGCAAATCCGGGCTTCTATTCGCCGGTTGTCCGAAGTATCTGTTACGTAACGATGCAGCTTTGTCTGCACTTAGGTCACTCGGTAAATATATTGTTTGCGGTGGTATATATGGGCGTCGTGGTGGTGGTAATCTTTTTATGCCCATACCCGACAAATCAGGGCCGGAGTTTCTGTCACTTAACGATGCAGCTTCGTTATTCGGTAAAAATATTGGTTGGGGTGGTATATATGGAGGTCGTTGTGGTAGTCTAGCTAACAGCGAATCCCGCAAATAAGGACTTCTATTCGACGGTAACCGGGAGTTTCTGTTACGGTAACCCGGTAAAAATATTGGTTGGGGTGGTATATATTGGCGTCGTTGTGGTTGTCTAACCAGGGAATTCGCCAAATCGGGACTTCTATTCGACGCTAACCGGGAGTTTATGCTACGTAACGATGCAGCTTTGTCTAGGTCACCCGGAAAATAGTTTGGTGGACCTCTCACAAGCGCCGGCAAATGCGGGCTTCTATTCGACGGTAGTCCGGAGTTTCTGTTACGTAACGATGGAGCTTTTACCACATCCGATTTAGTTAATGAATCTATGACATATTTGTTCTTCTCTGAGCTTCTGCTCGACGGTAATCCAGAACCGTGACTCCGCAACAATAACTCTTCTAATGGTGTTGGTGCGATCCTCCTCAAATAGGGTTCATAGGATTCAAACTCAGGTGGCCATCTATCGCTCGACCTTGGCGCATAGGCCTGTGGCGATTCTGCTTGGCCCAACTGAACGAAAGTTGCGACTAATAATGAAAACACAATGAAATGCACACAATTTGCCATCTTTTTCGAAACTGCTCTTTTCACAATCGAACAACGACTTTTATACGATTATTTTACATGGATATTTCTTATCGGCGTGAAAGATCAATTATAAACATTTCTGCATACTTGTCGGTTTGTTAATTGAGGTGAGACTCGTTCATGCATAGCAAATTTTATCAACGATTTCATGCAAATTTTATATTTTTCACACATGTTACGTGAATTTTAGGAAAAAGCTGTGTGCTTACATAACATTTTCTAGCACACAACCGGAGCCGAACTGAGTCATTTAATTTGATAGAAA
Organism: Melieria picta; assembly: GCA_964056695.1. NCBI lineage: Eukaryota > Metazoa > Arthropoda > Insecta > Diptera > Ulidiidae > Melieria > Melieria picta. Next base: position 54,231,797 of record OZ057399.1, on the reverse strand, counting down.
TTTAACTTGAATAGAAATTATTCGTCGAAAGTTTTCATCTCAACATGAAGAATATGGAGTTTAACTCGCACCTACGGGCGGGGGCTTCAAAAATCCATTTGGAGCTCCTGGATCGGGTGCAAAACCGGGCGATTAAACTTATAGGGGACATTAGGGCATCCAGCTCTATTGACTCCTTGGAACATCGTCGAAACGTGGCATGTGTGGTGTTATTTTACCGATACTTTTTCGGTAATTGCTCAGTGGAGATGAGCAGCTTGATGCCATCACTCCGGGTATTCCCCCGGGCAACCCGTTTGAACACTGGCGCCCATGCATTCCACGTTGAAACGATGTTCCAGCGCACGATGTATCCCTGCGGATATTTTCCCCAGCACTTATGATCTCGATGGGTTCAAGGCAAGAGTCCATAACCACTCCACTCATAACCCTATCTCCTATCCTTTATATCCTTCCTGAACCAACGCAATGCTTCGCATTAATAGGTGTCATCCCCTGCGCGTTTGTTCGAGTTAAAAAAAAGAAACAAAACTTGAATATGGGTATAGATGGGTATAGAATATAGATGAATAGAATACAAAAATAGAATTGCAAGAATATTGAATTACAGTTGCAGCCTAATTGACAGACAGAGGAGTAACCCAAATGTCTATAAATCTGCGGATGCATTTTCGTTGTATGGGATCGTACTATACTTTGAAACTATAGTTTAATGTAACAGCAAGAGACCCACTCAAGTTTCGAGGCTTTGTAATCAGTGTTGTCGGATAGACGAAGTTGCCGTCATGAAAAACATGGCGGTCCTTAATTCGGGCCTTGTTCGAACTGGCAAAGAATCTGGTGTTCCAACACACAACGAATAAACATTCAGCGGCTTTGCTGTTTCGCACATTTCCCGAATGGACAATGAAGTCTTGGCGAGAAAGACATTCGAAGTGTTAGTTGGAGATCGATTGTGTCTGTGGTGCAAGGTTAAAGTTAAGGAAGTCCTATATTCTCTGGTGGCCCCCAGAAGTAAATCGAATGTCAAAAAAATTTGACCAACATATTTGACGACATAAAATTATCTTCAAATTCGAAATCTGCATTCAAAAATTTATAGAAATAGAATTTCATTTCAAAGAAAAACTTGCTGTCTTCGTTTCCTTTGTTTGTCAATTTTGAATGAAAGTCCTTCGAAGGATTTTGAGTTCAGTGAACGGTGTTGCCACCTCGTACATAATTAGTATGTGGGCCGTTTTGCCTGTTTGACTTGTGGTGTCTGGAAACCCTTAACTCGGCATTATTGCCAAATTATACAAACACTGAAAGTCTTAAGCCATCAACGCTACCACTGTAGGGAGAAAAGTGCCTAACTAACTAACCATCAAACTAGTCGCTAACTAACTACCTATCAATTAACTAACTACTAAGCTAACTAACTAAATTTGACATTTGTAAATAAATATAAATATTTAAACATAGGTACATTGTTTTAATTACCAATTTCTTCGTAAGAGAAAATATTAAAATTTTATTCATCTGGCTTAAAGGTTTTCGGTTTTTTATTCCATTAACGAGCGCCAGCAAAATATTTATTTGTAGTGCAAACATATGTTTGGGTTGGAATTAGTTGAAAGATATTCATGGTCGGAAGTAGGTTGGCGGTACTAAGTTGTCACCGGGCGACGGTCTTAAAATCCCTGGGGGTGGTTTGAGCGAATCTTCGGTGGACGGCGTCGGCACTAAGTTGCACCGGGCGTCGGTACTAAGTTGCTACCGGGCGGCGGTCTTAAAAGTCCTGGGGGTGGTTTGAGTGAATCTTCGGTGGGCGGCGGTGGTACTAAGTTGCCACCGGGCGGCGGTCTTAAGAGCCCTGGGGGTGGTTTGAGTGGATCTTCGGTGGGCGGCGACGGTACTAAGTTGCCACCGGTCGTCGGTACTAAGTTGCTACCGGGCGGCGGTCTTACAAGCCCTGGGGGTGGTTTGAGTGAATCTTCGGTGGGCGGCGGCGGTACTAAGTTGCTACCGGGCGGCGGTCTCACAATCCCTGGGGGTGGTTTGTCGGCAAGAGTGCTCGGCCTTGTCAAGTCATTTACACCGAATCGACCCAAAATATTCTCAATGAAATTCTGTGTGCCCGCAGCTTCCAGGGCTTCCACAACAACGTTCTCCACAACACAACCGACAAAGCACGCCATCAACAAAGTAAAAACTGAGCATTGCAAATGATTTAACATTTTTCAGCAAATTGTTTTCGAGTCTTTTTTGCAATTGTCACTGCTGGAGTTCGACAATGAACTGTCGAAGTTTCGATTGACTGTGCAATTTTAAGGTGTTGCATAGCAATTAATGTTTCGTTTTTGACAAACGACAATCAATTGGCACAATTTCGGCACACTTGACGGTTTATTAGCATGAAGGCAAGATTTGTTGTTGGAGCTGTTCTATTTTTTTGAGAGGTACAGTGCGGTCGATCGAATTCGAAGCCAATTGCATTATTTGATTTTTGATGGGTTGAAACGGCCAAAAGCTACGTGCGTGCTACACTGTATATATGTATGTATTCATATGTATATAGACAGGTGCCACATATACATTTAAAACCTACTTGTTGCCCTGGTTTCTGTCGATTGGTCTTCGAGTGACATATAAAATATATATATACATATAATTGTTTGTCCTGACTGAACGAATGATTGATTGATTCGTCATCCCCCAAATAACTGAGGCCACAACCATGAAATTTGAATTATTGAAACGAACCTCTGATAAGAAGGGATTTTTTTAAAACTCGAAGTCCAAAGGGGCAGAAGATGACCTAATGTGGAGAAACGTGATTTGATGGGCCCATTGACTTTAAACTTTGGGAAAATATTTCCTACCAAAAATAATTTAACACGTGTTTTTTATTTTAAAAATATTAATTTTAATTTAATTTAATTAATTTAATGTAGGTTAAGAATTTGTATGAAGAAAAGTGATAAGTGAATGGGCTATTAATGGAAACACTTCAAATATGAAATAATTAGGCAAGCGTTTATAATTTTTTCGAATTAAAAAATTACGGGGTCAACAGTGGGTTAAGAGTTTGTATGCAGAAATATGATTCAAGGAACCAATTGATTTTGTTTGTGATTTAATGGACGAATTGACTTTGAACTTAATGAAAGCATTTCAAATGAGAAATTACAATGTTTGTAAATTTTCTTCATTAAAATCTAATGCGGTCAACAATGGGTTAAGATTTTGTGTGAATAAATGTGATTTAATGGGTCTATTTACTTCAAATCTAATAAAAACAAATAAGAAATATTTGGAGACATGTTTTTGTTTTAATTTTTTCAATATAAAATGGACGTGGTCAACAATGGGTTAAAAGTTTATTTATGATTTAATAGACCAATTGATTTCGAACTTAATGTAAGCATTTCAAATGAGAAATTACAATTTTGTAAATTTTCTTCTTTAAAATCTGATGCGGTTAACAATGGGTTAAGATTTTGTATGAAAAATGTGATTTAATGGGTTAAGATTTTGAATAAAAAACATGATCTAATTGGTCATTAAGCTTTAGTCAATTGGCTTTAAACTTAAATTGAAAAAGTGAACTTTAAAAGGGAAAAAATATTTTCAAACATTTTCTTCCTTGAAATCTACTAGAATCAATAAAGGGTTGAAAGTTTATATGGAGAAAAATTATTTAAGTGGTCCATTGACTTTAAATTTGGTAAAAAAAAACTTCAAATAAAAAATAATTGGACGTGTTTTTTTAATATTTTCTGAATATAATCAGACAGGGTCAGCAAAGGGTTAACATTTTTTATGGCAAATATGATTTAATGACCCCATTGACTTTAACAGTGAAAATTCCTAAAGTGAGAATTTTTAAAAATTATATTTTCTAAAATTTGACTGGGTCAACAAAGCATTAAGAAAAACGTGTTTAGGCCCATCAACTTCAAACCTCATGAAAACTCTTGAAATAAGAAATAATTCGACAGGTATTTTTGATTTTTTTTAATATTAAAATCTGACAAGTCCACAAAGGGTTAACATTTTGTGCGAATAATATGATTTGCAAGTTGTTTTGATTTTAAACTTAGTAACTTACAAACAAAAGCTTGAGAGAAAGCTGTTGCATTAGACCAGTGGCGCACACAGGATTTCATTTTGGGGTGAGGGGGGCGAGGCTCTGATTGCGTACATCTTTCAGCCCAAAAACATTTGAAACCATATTTTTGCATGAGGAGTTTTTGTGTTTAAGGGGGTTTGAACCCCGCTCACTCTGTGTAAGTGAAAGAAAGAAATCGAAATATTTAGAAATATATTTCAAAGTGTAAATGCAATATGTAAGTTTAAGGCCCGATTTCAAAGTGGTTGGTTAACCAGCTGTTAATTTTTATCTCTAACCAATGGTTAACCACTGATTAAATACATTTGGCTTGCACAATGGCTGATTATCTGAAAAGCTAATTTAGAAATTATGTGGGGCAGCACTGCTTAAAATTGGTGACATTGCTTGCATTGCATTGGCAGCATTGTTCCAACGCTGTTGAAATCAAAACAAAACAGATTAACCCTCCATTACTATCGGCAGGGTGGAATTCACCCTGTGAGTTCAATTTCTTAGTAAAATATAGATTTTTTAACCAGAACCAACATAAAGTTATAATGTAATCCACATTTGCATATTTCGGAAGGTTTTAGAGTACATTGCAGTTGCATAAATAAAGCTGATGCTTGTATACAATTGTTTTAAAAAGTCACTGGGTGTATTACACCCACGATAGTAGTGGCGTTATAAAATTGCTGGATGAATTTGTGTTTTTTATAAAATACATTTATATATTTTTATTCACTTTTTGGCGACAATTTTTTTAAATAACGTATAGACAATTTACTTAGTAGAAAATCCTTAAAAATTATGCTCTAGGATAAGTAACAAAATTTTTATAACATTAAATTTGTTATATCTTAAACTAATAAAGTTAGAAGGACGAAATTCAAGGATGTAGTAGTGTACATATTAGTCCTTAAGATATGTTAAAAAAAAACTATTGGAAATTTCCAAGGATATTCAAGGATAAAGTTTAGTTTAAAGTTAAATGGACATTTTCAATACCTCTTCGTCCTTTTGCACCAAAACATTAAATTTTCTAAGATTCTAAGGATTTTTCTCTTTCATTTGATACCAATATTGTTATTCTTCAATGCGCTCAATTTTTAAAATAATTCCTTGAAATAAACATATCCTTGAAATTTCAAAGTCCTTTAAAAAAATTCTGACGTCAGAGAGAAAAACAAAAAACGCAGTTTTACTACATTTGGCCCCTAGTTTCGCGAGTATATCGATTTTTTCGTGTGTTTGGAAATTTTTTGATTTTTGTCGCACGGTGTAACCTTTAAAAGTAGCAGGTATATTGTTGATTTTTGTTTGAGTTTTTACGCAAAATTTACCTCGATCCGAAAAAAATTATTAAATAATTATTTATTACTTATTTTTTTAGCTTTCTAAATCACTAAGCCCAAGAAACATAGCTTAAATATTGTGCAAGATGTGGCTATTTTCCCAATACAACTTTTTATTTCATATTTGTTTTTCTTGAAATGAGATGCACATAAACAAATGTTTATATTAAATGAATGAATTAACAAAATTAAATAATTTATTGTTGTTTTTACATGTTATGATGTTCTGATTACGAAAAAATTTGACTTTAGTTTATTTTACCTCAATGGATAAGTAAAACAGATAATCAAAAGTTGTGGGTGGATTACACCCATAGTTAGTAATGGCGTTAGTGTAATAGACGATAGTAATGCAGGGTTAAAAAAAAATTTTCCAATTTTTGCAATCTAAAAAACTACTAAACTTCTTTAACTAATAGAAAAAGAAAAGGTAACGTTTTTTAATTTCTGAATTTCAAATTTTGTCATATTTCACAAATTGTGAGCGCTGTCAAATCAGCTGATTTATTTCAAGGTTAATCATTCAACATTGATTAGTTAACAGTTGGTTAACCAGAGACTGTAAGCCCAAAAAAGGCTAGTTAACCATCGGTAAATGTTTAACGAACCACTTTTAAATTGGGCCTAAAGCTATAAAGCACCGAAAGTCGTGAAATTTCCTATAGAAAAGTACCTCCATTTGAGCATTTTTTGCTTATAAGCGTCGGTTTTTTGTGTTTGTTTTTACGGTTGTTTATATCCAGGGAATACTGTATGTGCACCGCACATGGCTGCTATCATTGTGACTCAGGTATTTTGGGCTTTTAGATCACAAAACATCAAATAGCCGAACGCAAAATCAAAAGCACTGAAAAAGCTTAAAATTTGGCGCTCGAAATTGGCAGTAGGCATCTTTTTCTTTTGGTTAGAACGCAATTGGTTTTATTTATGTTGGTTCCTGGACCTTAATCTGTAAGTGTAGCGGTCTTCTAAGTGCACTCTACAGCCCGCATCTCCAACAAAATCGAACCGTATCAACTTTTCTTTGCCTTTTTTAATTCTGAACATCTAAAAGTGCTCTGATTTAAATTGCTAACCTCCTTGGCTTTGCTGTCAAATGACAACCTTCGAGCTACACTAAATAGCCAACACCGCATTCCACAAAACCTTAAATCGCAAGCTTACAATTTCAGTGGTCCATTTTAAAAGTCTCACTGAGTTTCATTGGGTTTTATTTCAAATCACACAGTAAAAACACTGACAATAAATCAGGAGCAGCCAAAGAGTGTCTTGTCTTTCAAGCCAACTTTTTCCATCAAACAGTTGACATTTTTCTTACCGGAGTTCCACACGTCTGAAAAGAAATCTTGAATTGCACAAATAACAGATATCAGTTATAGTTAATATAAAAAATAATTCTACAAGTATATAGATTTCAAGTGCAAACCTGCGCTAGCAAGCGACATCAGCAGACAAATCATAAATAAAATTAATGCAAGTCGCAACATTTTCGAATTGAAATTTCCCACTGCAACTGACGCTGTAAATGTTTGATGTTCACAATTGAACTGCCTTCGTTGTTCAGTCAAGTGGACAATTTAACAAAATTTTCTAAGACGTTGTTTTCTTTGAACAGTGTCAAGAATCAATTACATTCGTTTCGGACAATTTTTCACGGATTATTTTGGGTGCGGCTGGTTTTTTTTCGTGTCTTAAATGGAAATTTTCAAGTTATTGGAAAAGTGTGTCATTAAAGCAAACAAGAACTACTTTAAAGTTAAAGTTTGTATTTAACACTGGAGTGCCGAAGGCAGATCTTCATTGAGTTCTCCTATTATTATGAATGAATGAATTGCATGAATGAAATTTTTATGATTGATGTAATTTTTCGTTCTTCAATGAAATAATCTTTACTCAGTTTATGATTTTATTTTAAGTTAAGGTTATGTTTATTCGCATAGACTTTTAACATTACGTCATCTCGAAAAACGAATATCGTATGTTTCATTAAGCCTAGTAGGACATACGACGTTTGTTTTCTCAGGCAACGATTGAACCAGATATATTAAATGCAATGCGTTTCTCCAAATCTAAAATTAAAGGGGTCAATAAAAAAAGTTTCTCTTAACCCTCGGGTCAACACGTTAGATTTAAATGAAAAATATGTAAGTTTATACCTGTCGAATTATTTCTTATTTAAATTGCTTTCACTAAATTTAAAGTCATTCGATTTATGTTTCCTCACAAAAAATGCTAATCCATTTGCTGCTTCTGCCAGATTTGGATTTGAAAAAAGTAAAAAAAAACACATGTCGAATTTTTTCCCATGTAAAGTACTTTCAACTTTGAAGTCAAAAGACCTATAAATTCATGTTTTTGCAAATAAACTTTTTAGATTTTGATTTTTAGTTTAGTACTTCACCAATTTTGAAGGCCTCATTGGTTTATGTTTTTTAAAATATTTTTTTATAGTCTGCCCATATAAAAACTTTAACCCATTGTTGACAGTAACGTCAGATTTCAATTATCGAAAAACTGAAAAATGCACCAACTTTGAATACAAAAAGCCTCTTGAATTGCATATCTTCATAAAAAGCCTTAACTCTTATTTTGCCCCTTAAGACCCCGAATTTAAAAAAATCCCACCTTAGCGAAGGTTCATTTTCTAAAGTGGACCTACAGTTTAAATTTCTTTTAGCTTCAGCAAAAAGTTTTATTTGAGTTTATGTTTAAAAAAAATATTGTTCATGATTTTGACTTTAAAAATTCAAAAAATAATTCCACTTCTATTTTATAACAAAAAATGTTATTGAAAAATTCAAATTAAAAATATTTCTGTCACTTTTGAGTTAATGACAATCTGTATAAAATTGACATTTAGTCACGACCTTCGACTGGAAGAATATGATGGGTATTGGAAGAGAGGTGGTGTGGTACTGCCCCACCTTCCTTCTTAACTGACCATAACAAACCCGTTATCGAGTTACCGCAAATGTTACTCCCCTACAGGGAGCTCTACTCACATCAAGAGCTGATGAGCGTCTTCAACTTGGTTCTTCCATCGAAGACACGGTATCTCTCTTCAGCGTGGACCTTCAACTATGGCATCGAACACCTTTTTCACCGGCGCCTTCATTGTTCATATGTATTTTTTCATCAATACCTCCAGTACAGTTGGTTTTATTGCATTTTAGCATTGACTCGCTTTAATTGAAAGACCCTGTATATAATGGACACACTTTCCCTACGCCTACAAAAGCACTTCTGTAGTCGAAGGTGTTCACAGTTTGAAGCGAACACTAGACGCAGTTGCTAGTATTTTTATGTGCTTAAATATATATAAAAATTTATATAAATCTTTAGTGTTTAGTTGTTTTGGCTGGCCGTTACTTGAGCAAGTTTTATAAAATTGTAATTTTTTTTAACTGTATTTTCTAAATAAATGAATCAAGTATTAGTTTGTTTGTGTAAGGAATACTAACCTTACGTTTCATAACAGATCAGCAGAGCCCCGCTTTTTTGGACGTAAGATTAAGTCTTTAAGTTTTTCTTAACCCTTTGTTGATTCCGTCAAATTTTTATGAAAAAAATACTTATTTAATTATTTCTCATTTGAAGTGCTTTCACCATATTTGAAGTCAAAAATAAATTTTGTTTCTCCATACAAACTTTTAACCCACTTTTGAACCTGTTAGATTTTGATTTTTCGAAAAAAGTGAAAAACGCGTATCGAATAATTTCTAACTAAAAGTACTTTCACGAAGTTTCAAGTCAAAAGGCTCATTAATTCATGTTTTTCTAGTTTCTTCATACAAACTTTGAACCCTAGGTTGACCCCAAAAGTTTTGATTTTTGAAAAAACAAAAAATACACGTATCGAATTATTTCATATTTTATGTATTTTCACCAAGTTTCAAGTCAAAATGTGTTAAAAATCAAGTTTCTTTATACAAAATTTTAACCCTTGGTTCACACCTTTCAGTTTTGATTTTCGAAAAAATAAAAAACACGTGTAAAATTATTTTTAATTTCAAGTATTTTCACCAACTTTGGGGGCATGGTTACGTAGTCTACCCGTGTATGCACCTTAACCCATTGTTGACCCCGTTAAATTTTGATTTTCCAAAAATTGAAAAATACGTGTCGAATTATTTTTGATTTGTAGTATTTTCACTAAATTTTAAATCAATAGTCATATTAAATCGCGTTTCTTCATACAACACCTTAACCTTACCATGTTTTGCCCTTTTAGACCCCGAGTTTTAAAAAATCCCGTCTTAGCCGAAGTTCATTTTTCAAGATGTATCTACAGTTAAAATTCCATGTTTAATAGAAATGCTTTCACTAAGAGAAGAGATAGAGAAAAAATTAACTGCCTGAACAGAATGTTGCACAGTGTTGTGAGTTCATGTAGCGGAGTGATATAAATAGAAGGAGTGGTCGTACATTTAAGAAATTTGGTATACAGTTATTGTGTGAGTAAAAAACTGACTGCGCAAAATTTCAATGAAATCGAGCCAAAACTTCGACCAACTCCCATACAAAAACTCCCATTTGAAAATCATATTAACAATTCAAATGATCTTAGTTCACAAAATCTACGTTCATAATATTTGTATTTTTACTACAAATTTATTTATTATTGTGTAGATAGATAGAAAGCGCTCATTTCAAAAGTGGTTGAAATTAAAAATTCAACAAATTGTTTCACAGCTGCTCAGAAGTTGCTCTTAGAGGGTTAAAATCTATGACTGACCCTACTAATTTTACATTCTAAATATTTCTTTCGAATATACTAAAACCCTATCTTTAACCCTTAGTGTGGCTCCCATACAAAATCAATGATTTTTATAGAATGGGGTCCCACTGCTTCGATGTTGCCCCCAGACGTATGAAATGTAAGACTGACCCTCATTTATTTTCCCATCTGAATGTTTCCATTTCCATATATACCAACCCACTATCTGCAACTCTTAAAAGGGGTGCCATACAAAACCAGTAATTTTCAATAGAATTGAAATGTATTAAAGTCATCGAGAAAACATTGTATCTCGAAAACTACTGAACCAATTTGAATGATTTATACATTGTCAACATTTCTGAGTGCAAAAAATACAAAATTCATTAAAGATCAAAAATTCACCATCAGAGGGCGCCTACCGTACAAACAAAGTTGTGAGGTTGTTAACTTTTGGGTTTCTACAAAGCAAAAACCAAAGTCGGTTGTTGAAACCCCATTAACCCCCCATAGTTCGAAAATAATAGTAATCGTAATTGATTTTCCGAATCTATTTTCAATAAATGTTTGCATCAAAAACAGAGAATTAGTTGACCGATTGCTATTGGCATTCAACGGAACATTGAAAATATTGTCAAAACTAAATTTTAAAAAATTTCGAAAGTAAACATTTTTTTTTTTTAATCACTTTTAAAGTTTTAACTCAGTTTTTATTTACTTATTTTCTTTGTTTCATTTTCTTCTTGCTTTACTACGCAGAGATAAAAAGGATCAGCGAAATTTTGATCTTACCAAACCTAAATTATATTAAACTTAAGACAACAGTAAGTTTTAGGTACTCGGTCATAATTGATTTTGAAATATTGAACCTCAAAATAAAAGCAAAAAATTGCTCTTGTATAAAACTTTTTTTTCAACGCGTACTTTAACCATTTTGACCCCAAAGTTGCCTGAGAGCAACTTCACCTGTTTGTCATCTTATAGCAAATGATTGATTTTGCGATTGATTTATGACTTTAATTTAAGTAGGCACCAACAATTAATATTTGTAGAAGTGAATTCAAAGCATATTAAAAAAGTTTTACTGTTATCCCCAAAATAATTTCCAATAATTTGCAGCGATATCAGGGAAAGTTTATGTTCTAATTGAAGTTTACGAATCGGGTGCGTTTGATCAAAACCCTGTATCTTTAATAATGGTTTAATAAAATCAAAAAGTGATAATTTTGTATTTTTTCATAAATATTAACTAATTTTTTGGTAATTAACAAATATTCATACAAAATTTATTTAACCCGTTTTAAGCTAAAATTGTTCAAAACTAAACTATCTCTAGAATTCTAACAAAAAGGCGTGGTGACTTCAAATGTCTTAGGCAAGTGTTTCATGATTTAAATACCAAAAAGTAATATCGAGACACAGGGTAAAATTCGTGGTCGAAAGGGTTAAGAGCTCATAGCTTCTATGTTATCTAAAATTTTTTATTAAAATTTGGGACTTCTCTTAATTGAAATATTTCCAACTGCATTTTGGCATTTGTGTCTCACTACTGGCAACACTGGTTGTCGTAGATATTTGCCTGACCAGAATGGCGTAGCTGTGGCTGAGGTAGACCTGTCAAAAGTTGAAATGTATGAAATTGTATAAGAATTGTTGAAAATTGATTTAATTTATAATTTTAATAGTAATGAAATTAAAAAAGTGATAATTTTGTATTTTTTAATATATATAAAATAATTTTTCTGTAATTAAAAAATATTGATACAAAATTTATTTAACCCGTTTTAAGCTTAATTTGTTCAAAAGTAAACTAGCTCTAGAATTCTAACAAAGAGGCGTGGCGACTTCAAATTCCTTGATTGTTCAGAACTTTCGAGTGTGGCCACACACCTTTTGATCAGCTGATGTGGCTGCCACATTGCTTGTGGCTGTGCTGCAGCATTCTGTTTAGGCTGTAAGTGAACAGAAAACCAGTGCAAATTATCAAGTAAGCTAAGTAAAGTAACTAAGTAAATTATATCATTTCTGTTATCACTTACAAGTTTTTTTAACTCGTGAACGTTTCGCCGGTAAAAACTTTCGAAAATGTGTACAAACTATTTGATATTGAAACACTTTTTGGACAAAATTCAAGGCACATCAGTGGAACTCTGTTTTATTAAATTACTTTTTTTTTTATCCTACTTGTGAGTACCCAGTGTTGGGTTGAGTCTAGTTCGCGGAAAGCGAAAGTCTATTCAAAAGATGTTTGCTCTAAATTAAGAACTTTTTCAAATGCCCCAAGAGATCCAAAATGAAAAATATGTATAAGTAAAATGTTTTCAATCTTTCTTATAAACATTTCATACGAAAAACAATATTCATAATAATTCAAAACAAATTTTGAATATCTACAGAAAGACCAAGATTTTGGAAAAATTCTATTTAAAAAAAATCTAAATAAAAAGAACGAATGTAGCTTTAGAGTTGATTGGTTAGAGTGTCTATACTTCTGTATGGGTTTCCAAATTGTGGATGTTTGCCCTTTAATTACCACTACTACCCCTTATTCTGCTTGTTATGGCCACTCTGCGAGTTTAAATGAAATGCTTTTTCATAATGTGACCATACGAGGGCAGTTTGATAAGTCAGTGACTTTTTGAATAAAAGAAATTTTTTTATTGGTAAAAGATCGTTTTATTTGTCAACATAGTCAACTTTTAGCTCGACACATTTAGTCCAGGGGCGGATTCAGAAAAATATTTTTGGGAGAAGGGTTTCAAAAAGTAATTCTGTAATATTCATAAATATTTATGTAGATTCAAAGTCGACCCATATATTTCGGGGGTTTCAACCCTCCAAAACCCCACTTCTGAATCCGCCACTGATTTAGTCCATCGTATTTCCAATTTTTTGTTCCTGTCCAAATAAAAGTTTCTCGAGGTACTCAAAATAAGCAAACGAGTATGTTTCAGTAATGACCTCTTCATTCAAGCCAAATCTCTTTTCGTCGAGCCATTTCTTCAGGTTTAGGAACAGAAAATAGTCGCTGCTAAATCTGGAGAAAATGCTTGATGGGGTAGCACTTCTTACCCCAATTGATGGATTTTTGCTATAGCGACTACACACGTGTGCGTTGGTGCCTTGTCCTGGTGGAAAATACAATTGTTTGTCTGCCAAATGCGGTCATTATTGCTTCAAATATGCATCGAATCGATCCAACAGCTCAGCATAAAATGTGCCAGTACTCTTTTTACTCTCTTGAAGGCAATCGGTGTGAATGACACTGCATGCATTCCAAAAAACTGTAGCCATCACCTTGTTGGCCAACAGACCCACCTTGGCCTTCTTTGGTGCACGTGCACCTGGAGAAGTCCACTGCTGTGACTGTTCCTTGATCTCTGGTGTGCAGTAATGGATCCATGCTTCATCCACGGTTACGAAGTGGCGCAAAATCTTGTTCGGATTATGATCGAGTGTGAGCGATTGCGGATAGCTTTTTCATGTCCAAATATTCATACAAAATGTACCCGCTCAGTTGAGATGCCCACCGCTTCAGTCACCTCATGCACTTTCATTCTTCGTTCATCCAATATCATTTAATGAACTTTATCAAACATTTCTGGCGTAACAACCACTTTTTCCTTTTAAGTGTCCTGAACGTTCGGCGTCTCTTGTGCTGGTATGACCACAAGGAAATTCGGTAAACCAATTTTTAACCATTGAAATTGTTGGCGCATAGTACCCAAAGTATTTTTCAAGCCTTTACTTGGTTTCGGTGATGGTTTTTTATGCAAAAAATAAAGTTATATCAGCATGCGAAATTAGCTTTTTTTCCATTTTTGTTGAAATTAACAAAGTTGTCTGCTTTCAATGACTGTCAAACACAAAGCAAATTACGCATCACGCTCTAAATTTGAAAGTAGCCTACTAAGAGATGGTAGTTGATAGCAGCAGAGTTGCATTTGAAGTTACAATGCGGGAAATTAAAAAAATCACTGACTTCTCAAATTGCCCTCGTATGGTCACATTATGAAAAAGCATTTCATTTAAACTCGCAGAGTGGCCATAACAAGCAGAATAAGGGGTAGTAGTGGTAATTAAAGGGCAAACATCCACAATTTGGAAACCCATACAGAAGTATAGACACTCTAACCAATCAACTCTAAAGCTACATTCGTTCTTTTTATTTAGATTTTTTTTTAAATAGAATTTTTCCAAAATCTTGGTCTTTCTGTAGATATTCAAAATTTGTTTTGAATTATTATGAATATTGTTTTTCGTATGAAATGTTTATAATAAAGATTGAAAACATTTTACTTATACATATTTTTCATTTTGGATCTCTTGGGGCATTTGAAAAAGTTCTTCATTTAGAGCAAACATCTTTTGAATAGACTTTCGCTTTCCGCGAACTAGACTCAACCCAACACTGGGTACTCACAAGTTAGTTCAATTTTCAATTCCCCCACAATCCAAGTATCTGTCATTCTAGAACACAACGTCTCGCCCAACATTTCACTAGTGTGGCTTAGTGAAAAATAATACACTCGGTGTAGTTATTAGTGTCTTTTTTGAAATGACTACTTCTGTGGTCTGGGCTCCAGGAGATTTGTTTTTTTTTTGCTTTTTACCATCAGTTATTAAATATTCCCGATTGTGGTTGCACAGTCCAAGGAGTATGTCGACTATCTTCCACATTGACTCATGGAATGGTGCTGGTGCTTGGTTCAAAAACAAAATTATAGTCGTCTCGGAGCGGTTTCGTTTGCTGTTTCTCTTGGAAATGCATTGATAAAAATACATACATATTTGTATTAAATTCTTTGAATTAAAACACACTTTATGCACATTTTCATTTGATTGTATTTATAATAATTTATAAAAACAATTAACACACAATTATGACACCATGAATTTTCTTAGTCCCAGTTTATCCAGCCAGCCTCCTTCCGGAGCGAGCCAACCTATGAATCCGTGGAGTGCCATGGATATACCAGATTTCAGTCCTTGCCAAAATAAACGAAACGGTGACGGCGGCGTCAGGGCTTCTTTCATTCCATCCGTTACATTGTGAAAAGTGCCATTCATGCTGTCGAGTATACCGCTGG
The DNA here is from genome assembly GCA_964056695.1 of Melieria picta. Classification (NCBI taxonomy): domain Eukaryota; kingdom Metazoa; phylum Arthropoda; class Insecta; order Diptera; family Ulidiidae; genus Melieria; species Melieria picta. The sequence continues at coordinate 54,216,539 of OZ057399.1, read as the reverse complement.
ACACATTCTGCACTTCAACGACGATTTTGTTGATTAATTTGCTGGAGGTTTCATTTATTTTGTCGAAGGCGCCGGTTATTTTGCCGGAGGTTTTGTTCATTTGGTCTACGACGTTTTCGATTATTTTGTCGGAAGTTTTGTTGATTTGGTCGACGACGGTTTCGATCAATTCGTGGACGGTTTTGTGAATTTCTTCGACAATGGTTCCGAATATTTGATCGGACGTTTTGTTCATTTTTTCGATGGTTTCGGTTAGTTTGTCGGACGTTTTGTTCATTTGGTTGACAATGGTTTCAATTATTTTGCCGGACGTTTTGTTCATTAGGTCGACGATGTTGCCGAACATTTGGTTGGACATTTTGGTCATTTGGTCGACGATGGTTCCTAATATTTGACCGGATGTTTTGTTCATTTGATCGACGATGGTGCCGACTATTGCGTCGGTCGAATTGTTAAATTTGTCGATAATGGCGATGCTCTCATTTTTAATTTGGTCCAATATATCTTTTGTACCATTGGATACACCTTGGATGATATTACCTACTTTCGGAGGTAGGCTTGGCACTGCTGAGACGAACCAACCTACGCCCGGCAAGGTTGGCACGATATCTGGCAGTCTTGAGATCCCACCTAGGACCCCACCTAGGACCGGAGGCTTGGTTATGTTGAAACTTGGTAGTTTTGGGATGAGCTTACCCAGGCCGTTGCTCTCATTTTTAGATGTGTTCAATATATCAAATAGTCCTTGTACTATCGGAGGTGCGGTTGGTAAAACTGAGCCAATGTCCCATGGAATTCCCAATTTCATTCTTAGTTCCGGAGATATGCTTGGCAAGGTTTTGTTCACCTGTGGATTAGCTTCCAGTAGCTTCTTAATATCGTCTATGTTTGAGGGTATATCCGGGACGATGTTAACGCCCAATGGATGCCCATATTTCTTTTCTAGTTCCGGAGGTATGCTTGGCAAGGTTTTGTTCACCTCTGGATTAGCTTCCAGTAGCTTCTTAAGATCGTCTATGTTTGAGGATACATTTGAGACGATGTGGCTGCCCGATTGAATCACATTTTTCTTAGAATCATCTATCCCTTTAGGTATATCTGCCCAAGTCGTCAAGACGGCAAATGCAAAAAGTAGCATCACTCGCAACATTTTCGAATCGCTGTTTTGCAAATGTTGATGTTATCGTACAATTTTTAAACTATACTATCGAGAAGTCTGATTGTACGAGCACTTTTATACTATAATGCTTGATTTGATTTGTCTTAATTAAATAGCGTGAAATAATTACAATCGCCGTTGCAAATGTTTCAAGTTGTACTTACCACTCCAACTATTTTTTGTTTTAGTGCCGTTTAGTAAATATTAAATTCAGGATGAGTGAAAAAATAATCAGTAGAAGGAAAATGTTTCAATGGTTTTTAGTGTTTGACAGAATCAGTGGTTAGTATTCAATTCTCAAATAAACTGAAAGTACTCAACGGCCCATATGTCAGTAGAATCGATTGTGATTACTCAAAGGTACTTAGTAACGATTTTGATTACTCAAAGGCACTCAGTATCGATTCCGATTTATTTTTCCACTGATTCGGTTCTAATTTCTCTACTATTTCAGTTTAGTTTCTGATTATTCAAAGGTACTTAGTAACGATTGTGATTACTCAAAGGTATTCAGCATCGATCCAGGTTTTCGCCTCTCTCTCTCTCTCTTTTTCTCTTTCTCTCTTTTATATCTGTGCCGATGCTGATTTCTCTATTATTTCAATATAGATTACGATTTCTCAAAGGTACTTAGTATTAATTCCGAATTCTCTATAATTTTATTATCGATTTTGATTACTCAAAGGTACTCAGTACCGATTTTGATTACTCAAAAGTACTCGGTATCGATTTTGATTACAAAGGTACTCAGTATCGATTTTGATTACTCAAACGTACTTAATATTGATTCTGATTACTCACAGATACCCAGTATTGATTCTAATTATTCAACGGTACTAAGTATAGATTCCGATTTCTCAATTATTTAGATACTAATCGATACTGAGTACTGATAGTGATAGTTTTCGCACTCAGCACCGATTCTGTCTAATTATTTAAAGGTATTCAGTGTCTATTCGGATTTCTCTATTATTTCAGTATCGATTTTGATTGCTGAAAAACACTCTGCATCGATTGTGATTACTCAAAGGTACTCAGCATCGATTCGGAGCACTCAGTATTGAAAAATACTTTAGTTGGTGCATAGTGTCAGTCATTATAACTCGATATGAAATCGCACATATAAGTCTTACCTCAAACATTATACTGTCTGAATTTAGGTGCAAAGTCATAATAGCCCTATTCACAATTTTGTGCATTTGAGAATGCAAATCTTTGCAATAGCATAGCAAACATTTGCCATCAATTGTGAGCGGGCTTTTTCTGTTTAGTTTGCACTTCGTGTTCACTATTGTGAATGCACCCGCAGAGTTTTTGTTAAGAAGAGGCCTTTCCTCACCTTTATTTCGGTAGATCCTTAGAGATAAGTTAGTATCTTTTTTATGTGCAATAGCAAACATTTGCCATCAATTGTGAGCGGTCTTTTTCTGTTTGGGTTGCAATACGTGTTGCAAAACACGAAATTAACAAATATTGTGAATGCACTCGCAGAGTTTTTGTTAAGAAGAGGCCTTTCGTCACCTTTATTTCGGAAGATCCTTGGAGATAATTTAGTATCTTTTTTATGTCCTACTCACCCAATTTTTTATTTAGTTTATCTCTTTCAATTCATTTCTTAATTTCTTTCTTGTCCATATTTAACATTATGTCAGCTGTCAGTTTGGTAATTCGGTGTTGCATTTGTATAGTAAATATATACTATGGATTATAAGTGTTGCATATTTGCAAGGGTGTAGCAAATGCATCTCTGTGTATTTTGTTAGTGTAGAGTAAAAATATACTACACCATTTTGCAAATGCAACGTTGCAAGACCGTTTGCACAAGATTGTGAATAGGGCTAATAAGTTTAAACTGTCAGTTCTACTAGAATAGCAACAGTATTGTTGCCATTGATAGAAAATGTTGAAAGATGAAAAAAAAATTGGGAAACAAGTTTGCATTGCATTTTGCGTCTGAAAGATAATTTTTTTTAGCATCTGTGGGAGTAATTAGTTACATTTTTTTAGATTATTTTAACTTTGAACTTTTTAAAACACTAATAATTATTTGCAATCTCATGCTTTTTCTTGTCAAACCCCACAAATTGGGTGCGTCAATTAAAGCTGAAAACCCTGACTAATTGGAGAGTTAAGTAATGAAAAGTTCGAACCATGTAAAACCAGTCGACCGTTGCAAATAATTTACATTTATCGTATCGAACAGCTCATAATTGATTATTTCCACTTTGTCTTGAAGTCTCACTGTAACTTTTACGCTGTCCACTTGACAAACTTCGATTCACAACTCTTGTCAACAACAAGAATTCTGTAGATCTCTTTTAGCGAGTAAAGACTGTTTGTTGGAAATTTTGATTAGTTTAGACTCAGTGACCGGTCGTGATAGTCCAGCGAGTAGCGCGCTGGTTTCTCATACCAGAGGCCCTAGGTTCGATTCCTAGCACAATAGACCCATAAAAAGACCTAAGTATGTCTCATACAGAGGTAGCCACTACAACCTACCTACCTACCTACCTTCATGCTGATTGCATACTTTTAGGGATGAAAAAAAATTATGTCGAAAAATAGGTGTTTAGACCACTTTTAAAATAAAATTATTTTCTGAGATCGGAAGATATCGGAGGATGTAATTACATTATCCGACAAAGAAAGAATGCTTCTTAAAATAAAAAAAATCCAGGAACATACTTTCACATACTTTTTAGATATTTTCCTCTAAGTTTTGCCAATTTTCAGAATTTTAATTTAGAAAAATATTTTGAATTAAAAGTGAAGTAAAAGCCTCAGCTTTGCAAATTTTGAGAATACATTAAAAGCGAAAATGGCCACATCATTTCTTAATCTATATTGAAAGTTTTAGCAACTTCTTGGTAACCATGTATTTTTACATTTTTTTTTACTCAATAGACTAAAAAACAGAAAATATGTGTTTACATTTTTTTTGTTAAAAAAGTTTCAACTTTGAGCCGCTTTTGCACAGAAACTCATTAATTTTTTGCACCGTTTTTTTTGGCTTTTCTTAGTTGGAGTTTTACCTTTCAAATGACATCAAAATCGTTAAATTCTGAGACTATAAATTTTTTGAATTTTGTCTATGGAACGAATCACTGTGCAATGGGGCCAATCAATATGTAGAGTTTTTCTTAACCCTTTATCGATCCCGTAATTTTTTTATGAAAAAATATTTGTCTCGTTATATCTCATTTCAAGTGCTTTCACTTCATTTGAAATCAAAAGGCCCATAATATCTTGTTTCCTTAAACAAAGTTTTTAACCATTGTTGACGAATTATTTCTCAGTAAGGGTACTTTCACTAAGTTTGAAGTTAAAAGGCTCAAAAAACCTTGTGTCTCCATACACACTTTTAACCCATTGTTGGCCCCGTTAGATTTTGATTTTCAAAAAATTGAAAAATGTGTGTCGAATTATTTCTCACTAAGAGTACTTTTACTAAAATCTTGTTTGTGTCAAACTTTTAACCTTTGGTTCATTTCTTTAAGTTTTGATTTAAAAACAAATTTGAAACATTTCAAATTATTTTTGATTTCAAGTGTTTTCCACCAACTTTAAAGTCAATAGTCCCATCGGTTCATTGTTTTTCGTAGTCTTCCTGTATACGCACCTTAACCCATTGTTGACCACGTCAGATGATATTTCGAAAAATTGAAAAATACGTGTCGAATTCTTTTTGATTTGGAGTACTTTCACCAAGTTTGAAATCAATAGGCCCATTAAATCAAGTTTCTTCATACAACAACTTAACCCATATTTTGTCCATTTAGACCCCGAATTTCAAACAATTTTTCTTAGTGGAGGTTCACTTTTTAAGTTGTACCTACAGTTCAAATTTCATATCTGTAGCTTGATTCAGTCAGTCAGTCAGGACAAACAATGTGTATGTAGATATAGATTAGATATTTGAATTTCAAATTTGAATCGTCTCAAATCCATCTACTCGTGCCCACATATTTGAATATCACACCGGTATATTCATGACAGCACTGCCAGCATAGAATATTCTGTAGGCATTGCCGTCACATACAAAAAACAATGATATCGATAGTACTAAACAACTATCGATAGTAGCATCAAAATAAAATAATCGGTGCTATCGATAGTATTATCGATAGTTGCACAGCTCTAATTTGAAGGCAACAAAACACATTTTGATTACTCTTTCTGGTTTCGTTTGAACTTTTCATCTTACAGCAACCCACTTATGGATTCTGCAATCTTAAGTTTGTTTTACTTTCGCATAGATCGCATTAACCAAGCAAGATAATTTTTGGTCCATAGAATGGAAAAAGTGTATGAACGGAATGCATTGTCCTGGCATTGGGTAACTCTGGCCACACTTGAATGAAAACCGTTTTTGTTTTGTCTCAATCCTGCACAGCTGCAGAGTGCCGAATGTGTTCAAGAGAGATCAAAATTTCAGTCAGTTTACTCTCTGCGCAGTGAACTGTTTGGCTAATTCATTATCGCCAATTGTTGTTGCCATATTTTAACCCTGAGGGCAAACATATTTAATTGTCTCAACGTGTAGAGTGTTTTTGTTTACTTTGTTTAAAACGAGATTTTTTTTGTAGTGATTTTTTATTTATTTTTGTGGCTTAACTTTAGATAACCAGAATGTTGCTTGTGCGTTCAATCATACAAAATTTGCCTCTCAAGCAGTTAACGCATCTTTGGAAAAATCTTCAAATGATTTGATATAAAATACAATTTTTTTTTAACTATATTTAAAGCTAAATAAATACTACAGAGCTTAAAAAACTAGCACATTTGTTTTTGGTTGCAGACTTGGCATCGCTCAGCCGAAGAAGGAGCCCCGCGCGCCAATGCCGCCCGGCGAGTTGGCCACCGAGCTGTTGCGCTGCGCCTCGATTGCCTGGTAGTTGAGGAACCAGAACGGGCGCTGATGTTCGGGTATGCGATTCAGTTGATTGATGAGTTCGCGGTCGCCGTGCGCGTCCAGCGGCAGACGCTCAGGCGTGGCATTGGCATTCGCAATGCTGTTGGTGTTGGTGTTGGCGTTGGTGGCGCCACTGCCTCCGAAGCGGTTGCTCAGCTGCGGATCGGACGCTGGAGCGGCGGGCAGCGGCGCATAGGCCGATTCGGGATGGACGACCGCCACGTGGCTGGGCGGTGGCAGCGGCGCCCGCGGCACCGGCTGCTGTGTGCCATTGCTGTCCGAACCACCGAAGCGCGACGCGATCTGTGTGCCGTCGGGATTCCTCATATATTTGTCCTTCTGACCGAGACCGCCTGTGGGCCGTGCGCCGGCGTACGGCGGACGCTGCGCCTGCGCCAGCTGCAGCATCACTACGGCCACAACAACAACGCCAACCGAAATGTGTTGCGCTGATTTTTTCATTGCTTTGTGTCAAATGTTTTCAACTTGTTTTTACTTTTTAATGTTTTCTACTAATTGTTCTTCACTTTTCTTATTTTCGTGCGGCAAAATTGTAAGCGATTTTGCGTTTCAATGTTGTTTGCTTTCACTTGGCTGGCCCGTTCCCGACTGTTTTGTGTTTGCAATGCCGCAGTCGAATTTATACGCGTTTCCCGTTTTGTGCGACTTGAAGCGCAAACTTGCTTGCAGCGCGCCAACTTGAGTCATGTTTCGTGGTCCGTCGTTCGTGCTCAGCCGTGGGATTTTTCTCCGTGCTCAGCGTTCGCTCGAGACATGTGTGGGCTTGGCCCAGCTTGGCGCACGTCATCGGCGACGTTTTCTTCGGCAGACGCGCATCTGTTGTAACCGGCCGCTGGCTCATCTCCGCACTCGGCCGACTGGCATCTCAGTTGTTGTACTGGCTTCGGTCATTACAATAATTTTGCTGTTGTTGGTGTTTAATGCTTTTTCGGAACAAGTTTTGTGCGGTGAGTGTTTGTTATTGTTAGCAGCGTTTCTTAAATGCCCAAATCTGCTTACACACGCTTCTGAAGAATCATTTTGTGTATTTTAAATACTCAGCTTTACAACCTTTGACGTCAGTGTGCTGATAAGACAAAACGACCTCAAAATTGGAAATTACAATTAAAATTTAGTAATTGTGATTTTTTGAAAAAACTTCCAGCATGTTGCAAGTTGACGGAATTTAACTTGAACTTGGTAAAGTTAACTTGAAATAAGGAAAAATTAAACCAAAACACTAAAATTCACTAAAATGAAAAAAATTTTGAAAAGTTTAAAGTATAAAGTTAACTTTAGATAAAAAAAATAAAATAAAGGTACAAAAATTCACTGAAAATATTTTGCAAGTGCAAAAAAAATTAAAAGTTCAAAATATCAATGAAATGAGGAAAATTTTGAATAGTTTTAAGAATAAAGTTAACTCGAAATAACGGAAAATAAAATAAAGGTAAAAAATTTTATTGAAATGGGGAGCTTCAAACAACGGGGAAAAACAAATTTACAAAAATTCACTGAGATGGGAAAATTAAAAAAAAATAAAAATAAAGTAGACGTAAAATAACGAAAAAAATGCAAAAGTATAAAAATTCACTAAAATGAGACAAATTGTGAAAAGTTTAAAGGAAAAGTTAACTTGAAATAACGAAAAATACAATTGAAAAAAATAAAAAAATTCATTGAAATGGGGAACTTCAAATAACGCAAAATTAAACAAAATTACATAAATTTCCTGAAAAGGACAATTTTGAAAAGTTGTAACAATAAAGTTAACTTGAAATTACGGAAAATAACATAAAAATAAAAAAAATTCACTGACATTATTTTACGAGTGTAAACAAATTTTAAAGTGCAAAAATTCACTGAAATGAGAAAGATTTTGAAAGTTTTAGGAATAGAGGTTAATTTGAAGTAACGAAAAAAAATAAAAAACCGAAAATTCATTAAAATTGGGAACTCCAAATAACGAAAAATAAAACAAAATTACAAACACTGAAAAGAGAAATTTTTTGAAAAGTTTTAACAATAAAGTTAACTTAAAACAACGGAAAATAAACTAAGGCACAAAAATTCACTGAAAATATTTTACGAGTGCAGATAAATTAAAAAAAAAACTGAAGAAAACAGGGTTACCAGACCCTATAATAATAAAAAATAATATCATAATAAATAATAATAATAAAAATTGAAAAAATTATTATGGAATGTGGCTGATATAACCAGAAGATATAACAGAAGACTAAATAGATACATTTTTTAATTTAGATTTCTTCAGTCTATACTTAAGTAACCCTTAATCCTTAGATAGGTTAATGCTATGGCATAGGCAATATGCCAACACTGAGCACGGCTTTTGTAGCATACATTTAGGCGACATGGTAATTTTGAGGGAATTATTGAAGATACGGTTCGGGGCTATGCTGAAATGTTCAAGAATGAGTTGCGTTCCAGGCAAACAGGTATAAAAGGCAGCCGCGTATAGCGCAGTGAGTCAGTTGGGTTTTGACGAGCAACGGTGTAACACGAATAAGAAAAGTGAAGTGTAAGTAAAGTGATTTGTGAATCAATTAAGTGAAATTGAAGTGTAATGAAAGTAAAGTAATGAAATCAAGTGACAAGTGGAAATGTGTTAAAGTATCTTTTTTATAACACTGCCAGATATTCATAAGTTCCAAGGATCTCTGCAAAACTCCCTGTGTGTTTTATTTTACAAATGAGTCAAATATTCCAAAGCATTCCTGAAACTGTGCTAAATATTAAAACAAAACCTGTAAATATTATTTTACTTTCTTTGATTAAAAGCTTTGAATGTTCCAACCCAAGCAAACGTAGCTCAAATAAATGTGCAACCCAAAGAGCATTAAAAACATAAGAAATATTCGAAATTTGTATAGCAAAACTGCTACTGGGTATGCAATAAAAAATGATAAGACATTAAAATGTCAGTCGGCGCTAAGCAGCCGAAGCTTGCCATCTGTAAGAGGTCTGTAAAGCTTAACGCTTTTATGTTTTCCTATAAAACGGGGTATTTATTTTAAAATGAAATTTTCGAAATGACCAGTCATTACGTCAGACGTTTTAAGTTTATGGTTGGGGGGAGGGGGGAGGGAATGCATAGCAGAACATAAAACCGTTGTCATTATTTGGCCATTAAAGCGAAACGAAACTTATGGTGCGCTCGTAAAAGTTGATGGAAATTATTGAGCCACAGGAGAAGGGACGAAGACTTCATAATTTGGATGTGTGGATTTTGTTTTTAGGTTGTAGGGGAAACGAAATGACGAGCCAGAAATGAGCATGAAATGATGCCCAATGATACTAAATGGCAGCAAGTAAAAGTTAAAGACAGTTTGGTTTGGTTGGTTGGTTTCGACTGCAAGGAGGCTTAGTTGATTTTTGTTCAATGAAAGCATTAAAGTGATGAGCGTTGCTTCAAATCTTTGCAGATAGACAAGTCAAGACAAATATTATATATTTTTGAACGTTTCGATTCTATGCTATTTTTTGTGTATGAACATTTTTCAAAAATCTGTCAACACTAACAAAAAGTTTCCTTTTTAGTTTTAAGCATATTGAATGTTATTTGTTTTTTAATATTAATCCTTTTCTCTGCAGGTTTTTATGGGAAAAGTTAAAATTTAAAATTTATTAATTAACCCTCTACTGCATAACAATGCCTTTAGGCACACTTGCATTATTGTTCAAATTTATAAGTTAAAACTGTTTTATTCAAACTCAGAAACGAAAACATTGTATTGTTTGTACATTTGGCAGCACTTTTAAAAGGAACCGTTATTTTTTCCTTTTGACATTTTTTAGCTATTGGCATTTGATCTTGTGAAAGTGAGCTGTGCGCAGGCTTAAAATAATTTTGTGAAAAGTGTCAACTTCGAAGTATTTATTTAAGACAAAAAAGTGAATTTAAAAGATCAAAAAAATTCTGGTAAGTATTTTGAAGTATAAACTATGAAATGTTGTTTTTAGAAATCGTAGATTTTTGTTAAGTATGTTAAAACTAAGCGGTTAAAGTTTTTGTGCCTAAAGGCATCAGTATGCAGTAACCATCTGAATTCTCTTTTGTAACGGGTTTTTTAATTTGTAAATTTAATATAGCAAGAATGGATGGTTTTAGAGCAGTGATGGGCACTAACACAACCACGCATTTTGGCAATGTATGCGTGAAAAACACTGCACAAAATTAAGGCGTACATTTTTTTAGCTCTAATATTTCCCTGATGATTTTCAAATTCCCCGTGCCATGATTTGTAATGTCTTTGAAAATTAAAAAAAAAAGATTACCAGCAATCGTACGCCTGCAAAATAAGCATTGCGCTTTATTAGAAGCGTTTAAAGAAAAAAAAATTTGTATCTCCCATTCAACCTTAAACATTTTCTGATTTGCGTAAATACTCAGTGTACATAAAAACGTAAATATTCGCAATATGCGAGCCGCAAACGAACATGAACCTACTTACATGAAGTCTGACACGACACTGAAGCTGCGCTCGGAACTTCGCTGCTTTGTATTCGTATACGCGAGTAGGCGTCGCTGCTACTCTCGAGTAGCAGCGTGCCCATCTGTGTTTTAGAGGAAAACGCTCAAATACTTTATCAACTCTGGCCGATCAAGAAATAGAAGAGTTTTTGAACGGGATAGAGGATCTGAACCTCGAAAATAGTGAAGAAGAAGTGTCAACAGATGAAGAGGACGACGAGTACGAGCTCTGCTTGGATAATGTTGATACTGACGAGCTAAATATCAATGTTTCTGATTTGGGGTTGGCACTGGCCACATCCAGCACACCTACAGCTATATCAAAATCGTCCAAAAATCAAAATGCGGACAATACGGAGCCTAGTCTTCCAAAATTACTTCCGACGTGTGCAGAAGGAAATAATCAACCAATTGGATAATTCTATGGCAATATAGAGCAGATACGTAACAACGATGCCGAAATAAGGAAAATGGTCTGGAAGAAGAAAAGTATGCAAATCCAAGAGAATGAAATCAAGTTTCAAAGGCCAAATTTGTCCGCTTTCGCCGAGCTCACTACACCATATTCGTGTTTTTGTTATTTTTTTGATGAAAGTCTTTTTTCAAACATAGTGGATGAAACAAATTTATACGCGCGACAAAAACGAATTGATACCTCTTTTGTATGTACAATTAATGATATTCGCAGATACGTTGGCATACTTGTTTTTATGTCGGTATACAAATATCCAAACATTCGTTCCTATTGGGGCCGGCATAGTTTTGAGTATATACGAACAGCAATGTCTCTTAATCGCTTTGAGGAAATCGGAAGATACCTTCATTTTGCGGATAATTCCCAACGAAAAACGAAAGAGTCTCAAGACTATGATGCGCTATATAATGTGAGAATTCTCATTAACCATTTCAACAAGAAGTTTGCTTCAATTCCCTTGCCTCAAAGGCTATGTGTCGATGAACAAATGTGCGCTACAAAGATGAAAAAAACGTCCATTCGTCAATATAAATAAACCTCATAAATGGGGTTTTAAACTATTTGTATTATGCGACACAAATGGGTTTTCGTATCAGTTTGAAATCTATTGCGGGGCTGGTGACAATGTAATTGTTGAAGGACTTCCAGATTTAGGAGCTTCATCAAATGTGGTTGTGAGACTGTCCAAAATTATTCCAAACTTTGCAAATCATATTTTATATTTTGACAACTTCTACACGTCTATTGCGTTAATGGTGTATATGAAAAGTAGAGGCATTCATACATTGGGCACAATCCGAGCAAATAGAATTCCGAATTGCAAAATGGCTAGTGATAATGACTTGAAGCAAAGAAAACGCGTACGAGGCTATTCTGAAGAGTTTGTTGCCACTGCTTATGGTATTGATATATCCACAGTGCTATGGAATGATAACAGAGGCGTTCGTCTTGCATCAACTTATGTAGGTTTAAAGCCGTTTGACTCAAGTTCAGAGCTGGGTTTACAAAAGTCTCGCCGATGGAACAGAGCACAAAAATCGTATGACTATATTGATTGCCCAAAAGTTGTTCAAGAGTATAATAAACATATGGGAGGTGTCGACCTTATGGACAGTTTAATTGGTCGATATAAGATCAGCATAAAAACTAAAAAGTGGACGATCCGACTTTTTTATCACATTTTGGACATGGCAGTAGTTAATGCGTACATTTTGTATCATCGTATTAACAGTTTAAAACATGAGCGTTTGACATTGGCTGAGTTTCGTTATGAAATTGCCGAATCTCTTATCAAAATAGATTTATCAAAAAGCAAAGGCAGAGGCAGGCCCTCTTCTGCAAGCACAGCTTCTGAAAATGCTGCTTCCAAAAAAAAGTATTATATTCCGTTATCAGACGTACGATTTGATAACGTTGGCCACTGGTGCCAATTTAGAGATCGATCGGCAAAGTTGCGTTGCAGAAATAAGCCTTGTACTTCGCAGACACAATCCTTTTGTGAAAAATGTAACGTCGCTTTATGCAATTCGTCAACAAAAGATTGCTTTAAAAAGTTTCATACTAAATGATTAAAAAATCAAATTCATTGTACATGAAAATAAAGATGTCGAAATCAGCAATGAATGCTAACAATTTATATAATTATAATCTAAAAGTAAAGTTGTCAAATGAAGTGCATTTCCTTTGGATTTTAAAAAGCTGTGAATTTGTGTTATATTTACTTTAATAAGTTATAAAATAAACGATTACTTGTGTTTAATTAACAATAAAATTCTGTGTGTGTTGCTGCGGGAGTTGGTACGTGGACTGCATAACAGTGCCTTTTGGCACATTTTTATTTTTTAACTTTATAGCGAAATTTAATGTTGTATCAAAAAATGGATATTAAATTTTTGATTTGTTACGTAAAATGTATCTAAAAATTATTTTTATTTTGAAAAAAAAAATTTATGCAGTAGAGGGTTAAGCCCATATTACTTTTTTTAATATTTATTACCGACCCCTGTTTTTTAGAGTGTTGTCACATGACAGCAACCATATCATTCTGTCTGTGATAATTATTAAAAAAAATTAATAAATAAAAAATAATAATTATTCAAATTTTAAAAATTAAATTAAAAAAAAAATTAAAAATTTTATATTTCTTCTTTTACTTCAATTTGTTTCTCTTAATTTCTCTAAATTGAAGTAAAAAGTCGAATTAAAAAATTTCGTTTATTTTTAAATACTCAGTTTTTAAATTTTGTATTATTCCTAAACCTTTAAACTATTTAAAGTTAGGGCTGTAATAACTACTTAAATAAAAATTAATACATTAAAATGAAAAATTAAACTAAAAAAGTAATAAAAAGTAATATTTTTCATTTACTTCACCTAAAAATTAAAAAAAATTTATCTTAATTGAAGTGAAAATTCAAATGAAAAGATTCTTTAATTTTTATCTGCTTCATCTTTCTTTACTTTGTAAAGATATAACATTAAAAAAACCTTACACACTCATCTTTTTTAAACTTAAATATTCAGTTTTTTAATTTTGTATTATTCCTAAAACTTCAAACTATTCAAAGTTCTGGCTGTAATAATTACTTAAATAAAAATTAATAAATTAATATTAAATAAATAACTTAAAATTTAATTTTTTTATATTTTTTCATTTACTTCAGCTAAAATTATTCAAAAAATGTATCTAAATTGAAGAAAAAAGTCAAATAAAAAAATTATTTTATTTTTTAATATTCAGTTTATTAATTTTGTATTTTTCCTAAAACTATTTCAAGTTCTGGTTCTCAAACATAGAAGCTAAAATATAAAATAAATTAAAAATTAAATTAAAAAAAAATAAAACTTGAATATTTCTTTATTTCAGCTACAATTTTTTTGTACAAAATTTACCTAAATTAAAGTAAAAAGTCAAATTAAAAATTTCTCTTAATTTTTTCTGCTTCTTCTTATTTTACTATGTAAGGATATAAAATTAAAAAACGTATATACTCATCTTTTTTAAATTTAAATTTTCAGTTTATTAATTTTGTATTATTCCTAAAACTTTAAGCTATTTTAAGTTCTGGCTGTAATAATTGATTAAATAAAAATTGATACATTAAAATTAGATAATTATTAAAAAAAATTTTATATTTTTTTATTCACTTCAGCTTACATTTTTTAAATTTATTTAAAGTGATGTAAACAGTTAAATTAAAAATTTCTCTTATTTTTTCTGCTTCTTTCTTTACTAAGTACAGATATAACATTAAAACAAGTTTATACTCATCTTTTTTTTAATTTAAATATTTAGTCAATTAATTTTGTATTATTCCTAAAACTTTTTTAAGTTCTGGCTGTACAAATTAAACAAAAACTTTGTAAAAAATTTATCTAAATTTGTACAACATTATAAATTTATATTTAGTAACATTTTTTAAACAAATTTATCCAAAGTGAAGTAAAACGTCAAATAAAAAAAATTAAAAAATTCATTAATTAATTAACTAATTAATTAAAAAGAAATTTTTTCTGCTTCTTCTTATTTTAATATGTAGGATGTAGCATTCAAAAAACGTGTATACTTATCTTTTTCATATTTAAATATTCAGTTTTTTAAATTTTGTATTATTCGTAAAACTTTAAAATAGTCTAAGCACCAATAAAAAATTGATTCTTGAAACCACAGAACTCTAGACGCCCACAAAGTACCATGTTGCCATATGGGAACAAAATAGCAAAAGGGTTAAAAGACAGTACTACCATAGTTTCGAATTTTCAGCGACATTTTTTCATGAAACTTCCAAAAGCCAAAACCTATAAACATAACAAAAGATTTTAAGTTTCGCTTTGTCACCTTCCAAGCAAAAAACCCATGTTTGGGAACCACATCAGCAGAGCGGCAACCCAATGTGTGAGCACACATTTACCGGTCACATGTTGCGTCTACGAGTATTTGGCTTAAATTAAACAAAACAATGGCTACAAGTTTGCCTATCGACGTTGTCCTATTGACATCCATTAGACGCTCAAATAAAGCCCATAAAACAGTAAAAAATATGACCAAAAAAAAAAACAACAAATGCGCTAATATTTATAAATCTAATGAAATGAATTGTGTTGTTGATTTGCGGTTTTCTGGTCTCGTTGACGGTGATTGTAGTGAATTGTTCGGTTGGTTTTGTGTTTGAAAAACTTGAATGCCAAATGTGCTTTTGGAAGCTAACAAAAACGAAAGGAAACTTAAATTCGACTATTATTAGAATTGTATTTAAATACTGTGACCGAATCCCGTACCCAATTGTACGTTTGCAGCCCTGACATAGTAAAAGCTTGACCGAATGCAAATTTCAACAATAATCATAAACGAATAATTACAGAGAAGCAGAACGCACACAAAACGCTCAGCTGTTCGAACGCGCTGCCGGCTTGTTGCTGTCGTTTAAGCGATAAGACTGGCGAAGCCGCACTCTGCCGCAGTTGCGTCTCTTGCAATTTTTAACTTTTATTGTTTTCATTTTCTGTTTTTGTTATTGCATTTGTTGTTGCTTTTTTTATTTACTTTTATTTTACTTTTATTATTTTATTCGTGTCTCTTGTGTGCGGTTGGGTTTTGGTTGTGGTTTCGGAAATACCCAGCAACCTGTTTTCGCGGCGCTTTTTTGTTATTGGTTTTGTTGAACACCGCCCACCGTGTGCGTGCGGACAGTTTTGCGTGACGAAGCACTGTCTGCCACAATCGCTTCATTGCATTCTCACTTGAACCGTTTGGAACTTCTTGGGCCGCGTGTCCGTCCGGTCCTATGCGCACATGTGGTGAGCTCAGCTGAGTCACCGTCTCGTGTCGTCGCTGCTTATGTCTTGCCGTGACGTTTCACATGGACTTTGTACCTTTACTATAGACACCAATGAGTGGCTGCTTAGTGATTTGACGTTCAAGTCGAGCTAAGCATTTTTCATTGAGAGAAATGCTGGGAAACTTTGTTTGATACTTAATTATATTCGAGTTATGCGCAAAAACAAAAAGGAAACTGATTTGATTGATAATATTTCCTGAATAACATTTAGTGACTTTTGTTGTTGCTATTAAAATTTAGCGGTTGCGAATTTTGGATTTTCCAATTTCTGTTGCTGGGCTTTCCAGGTTTCTATGCATTCTTTGAAATGACGCTAAATGCTGTGAAATTATTCACAAACTAAATTTGTTAAGATTTCAGGCAATGGCACATATAATAATGATCAACAGATATGAAAACTCTGAGGCTGCCAGCTTTAGTCAATCAAGTTGGCAATTTTGTATGGGTGTCTTGTGAAGGGTTGTAGATAGGGGGTAAGTTTATTTGAGAAAAATGTGTAAAAATGAAAATTAATGAGGGTCTGTCTCATATTTGACACCCCTAGAGTTTACCTAGCAGCCTTGAGGAGCTTATTTTTTGACAAACACGACTATTTTCTATGGTGGACCCCTAAAGGACTAAAGATAGGGGGTAAGTATGTTTGGAAAGATTGCTTAAAAAGCAGAATTAATAAGGGTCCGTCTCATATTTGACACCTCTAGACACAACCTAGTAGCAGTGAGAAGCCTAGTTTTGAAAAACATGACAATTTTCTATGATGGACCCCTTAAGGAGTAAAGATAGGGGGTAAGTATGTTTGGAAAAATTGTTTAAAAATAAAAATTAATAACGGTCCGTCGCATATTTGACACCTCTAGCAGCAGTGGGAACCCTTTTTGATGAAAAACACGACAATTTTCTATGGTGGACCCCTAAAGGACTAAAGATAGGGGGTAAGTATGTCTGGAAACATTGTTTAAAAAGCGGAATTAATAAGGGATGTCCCACATTTAACCCACCTAGATACAACATAGTAGCAATGGGAAGCCTATTTCTTGAAAACGCTACACTTTTCTATGGTGGACCCCTTAAGGACTGAAGATAAGAGGCAAGTATGTTTGGAAAAATTGTTTAAAATGAAAAATGAGTAAGGGTCTGTCTCACATTTAACCCACCTAGATACAACGCAGTAGCAGTAGGAAGCCTATTTCTTGAAAAACATGACTAATTTCTATGGAGGACCTCTTAAGGAGTGAAGATAGAAGGTAAATATGTTTACAAAAATTGTTTAAAGTAGAAAATTATTCAGGATCCGTCTTACATTTGACACCTTTAACACAGCCTGGAAGCAATGGGGAACTTATTTTTCAAAACTCTATGAGTTTTGTATGGTGAATCCATCAGGGGTTGAAGGTAGGGAATAAGTACATTTGTAAGACTTGTAGAGAAAGCAAAATGAGTTAGGGTCCGTCTCACATTTTACACCCCTGAAGACCACCTAGCTGTCTTAAAGAATTTATTTCTTGAAAAATTTTACAGTTTTATATGGAGGGCCATTCCATTAGGCGGTCTATTTGAAGTAAGAAAATTTTTTGTATTTTTCTATAAGTTGCTCTTTTGCTCTGAAATACTTAGCAATTGGTATTCAAAAGATTTTGCAAATTAATTAAATCATTTCTTTCTGATGCAACTTCCATCGCATCAATTTGCGCTTTTAAGTAAACAAAAACCAGTTAGCACTTTATGCATTAATATTCCAATTTCGCACTCATTTATAGTTGTCAGAAAAACTTGTACAAATTAGTGCATATAACACATGTTTAGGCCAATTAGAGATTCACAAAAAGTATTAGCCGGCCATGTGAAACACGTTTTCGTGCCCATGCAAAGCATGTGAACCACACAACACGGGGTTTTAAAACTGCCAAATCATGGCACATGACTAAAGACATAACTGAACAACTCACCATGGAATTGACAAATTGGCAACTGACCTGCCGCAACAAAATCGAATCCAATCAAAACGAATCAATTTTTGGGTATTTCCAATGTTTACAAAAAAGTGTTGTCTGTCACTCAGCGCGTATGATTGCTTCTCGGAACAAAAACATACAAAAAAAAATTGCTTGATGTCACCACTGCTGGTGGTGAAATTATTCGAGTTACTTAATTCATTTGTGCGACAAATATAAAACCTCAATTTGATGGCGGCCAACTTTGAAGCGCGCTACTTCGAGAAATACCTGTATACAGAAGCGATTTTGTTTTTGTTGTTGTTATTGTTGTGTAATAAAGCAGTTTTTTTAAGACAAAACATTTAACTTTAAATTAATAGAATCTCAGAGCGAAAACAATAACCAAATCAACACTCCATAATATAATGTCGCATGTGTTGGGGGAGTATGGTGCACATGCGACACTACAAGATTTATATTTTAATATTTTTTATTTTAAAGCGGCTGCAGTATATTAATTTCCAATAATTATGAAATCTTCGTCTGCAGAAAAAACAACATCAAATAAATAAAGCCCCCAAATTAAGCTCAGAGTTAGTAGTTAGAATGCGGCAAGGGGAGAAGAGAAACGTAAAAATAAGCACGAGAAACCACACATTTGTTTATGCATTAAATCTGTTGGTGCATATGTGTGTGTGTGTGTGATAAAATTCTCTGAAATGTATTGTCCAATATTAATAGTGTCTTTCTATGTGGTTTGTAATATTTTGCCAATTTGTGTCGTGTTATTTTCCATTTCGGGCACTGGGTTACCAGGCAGCATTTACTTTGGTAGGCGGTACAAAACGCTCTAGAAGATCTGAATGGCATAAATAAGGATATAAGCTTGTAATCATATGCTATAGGAAAATTTTTCAAGTCCTAAAGTCTTTCAATCAGTTTGTATTTTTTAGTGACAATCGTATGAATAGTTCTGACGGTTTTCTGAAGATTTCAAACTACTCAAATATCTGTCTTGTACAGTTTTGGGTGGCAAATAGGGGTTTAAATGGTTTAAAGCTAAACAATTGTGTGTAATTAATTACTAATTTAGTTGATTAGTGAATTTTGTGGTGAATATCTATTTCAAATTAGTTTGTATTTGAATTAAAAATCTCTGAAATTGTGACATGTGGATTAATAAATCTTACTTTGGCTTGAGTTGTTTACCATCTATTCCAAAATATTAAAGTCAATTGACAAAATGAACGTATTTTACATTTTAGGCCAAGACTGTCTTATTATTTGTTGTTGTTTTTGCATTATTAACTGCTAATTAAACAATTTCAACTTAATATTTGCATTAATTGCTTTTTGGTTTATTATTCAGTAACTGATTTAGCATATAAATCGTGTCTAATAAGTTGCGGTTACGCTTTGTGGGTTGCTGCTGAGAGATCGGCACAATGTTGTGGTCAAAAACGAGAAACGCTTAAGTCGACTTAGGACATTATTGATTTAAGGGTGCTAGCATATTTCTGTGACGATAACGCAGTTCCTTTTGTGCAACTGAGGGTATAGACAACACTGAACGGCAACAATAACATTGCATACTTTTCGGCACTTGCGGGAATTAACGCAGATATGGTTCGAGGCGAGGCTAGAACGTTCGAGAACGAGTTAAGCTCCAATCAGACAAGTATGAAAAAAACTCGGGAATGGTGCTCCGAATCAGTTTGATTTTGACTAGCAACAGTGTGTGATACAAAAAGGAAAAGTGAAAGTAAAGTGACTGAACAATTGTAAATCAAGTAAATGTCAAAGTATTTTAGTGTATTTGGTTTCTTTTGGCACAATCCAGTGATACGAACTACTCCTGCTTTGACCAGCAAAATTAATTTTCGTAACAATACTTATTGACTTAAGCGATTATTGCTTTTGACCACAAAAATAACAGCAACCGAAAAACAGATTTTCTATACTGCGACTTGGCTAAGACGAGATATGAACCTGCGATATCTTAAATTGAATTTCAAGACAATAATCATTGAGTCACAAGAACAATTTAACTACTTAATTAAACAATTAGTTTTGAGTTTAATTTACTTTAGACTTTCTTATACTTGGATCTACAAAATATGTTATTATTAACCTCTAATCGCTTCAACGCTCAAATCGATGAGCTCAAATCTTTGCGGCATTTTTCGACCATAATTGGCATTGCCACAATTGAAGTCACACCAATCACGTCAGACCATAATTGACTAACGATTTGTGTGCGGTTCAAGAATTTTTTATTTACTGCCAGAAATGCAAATGCGAAACTTTGCTCCAAAGTAAACGGGAAGTGAAAGCAATCGAAACGAAATCCGTCCACGAGTGCGACGACGACGTGTAACTTGGCTGCGGCAAGCAAAAGGTGTAAACAGTTGAAAGGTAGTGGGAGTGAGGCGGGTTGGAGTGTATCTGTGTGTGTGTGTGAATAAATTAAATGCCGTGCAAATGCGCTCGGAGTTAATTGCCTGCAATGTTGGCGTTGCTATATGTACAGAAAGTTGCACACACATGTTTGCAGTGGCGCACGCAGGATTTCATTTGGGGGGGCGGGGGATTTGTATACAACTTTCAAACCCAATGCCATTTGAAACCATATTTGTCACCCAAAATATTTCTTACAATTAGATTTTTGGTGGGTTTTAACCCCCCAAAACCTCTCTTGTGTGCGCCACTGCAAAGGTGTGCGTGTGTGTATGTGTGTGAATGGCAAAATTTAAATGCAGCCAAACTTTGGGCAGCCAACAGCCAAATGAACAGTTGAACGTGTAGTAGAGAAGTTGAAACATTTTCCAAGTAAAAACCAAATATTTGAATGCAAAGAAGTGAGAAGTTTTTGAAAAGCGCCAAACGGCCATTTTGATTTGCATATACATACCTACGTAAGAAAAATTATATATTTACATGCATAAATGTTGTTATATTTATGTTTGCTTATGTCTGAAATTGGTTGCTGGCTCAAAGCTGAGACACTGCGGTTGCTTTCTTAACCCTTTTGATACAGGTTTTTACTGGGGAAAGTTAAAATTTTAAATTTTACGTCTTAGGCTTCTATGTGGCTATATAAGCAACATTCCATAAGACATTTTTGAATTTGTATACTCGGAATCTGTATTTTAGAGTGTTTTTCTATGAGAGCAACCACATCGTTGTGGCTGTAATAATTACTTAAACATAAAAATTTTTACGTATAACGAAAATTTCAATATTTCTTCATTTACTTCAGCCAAAATAAAAAAAAAGTATCTAAATTGAAAGAAAACGTCAAACTAAAAAGTTCTCTAATTTTTTCTGCTTCTTCTTCCTTTACTATGTCAAGATATACCATTACAAAAACGTGTATACTTCTCTTCTTTAAACTTAAATATTCAGTTTATTAATTTCGTATTTTTCCTAAAACTTCAAACTATTCTAAAGATCAACAAAAAAATATATTCTTGCAACCATAGAGGATGTAGACGTCCACAAAGTAGCATGTTGCCATATGGCAACAAAATTGCGAAAGGGTTAACCAAATACGAATGGAAAATAATCAGTGCACCTAAAAGTATGCCACAGATAATGTAATGTTATGGCTTCGTATATGATTGCTTTTCTGACAATGACGCATTATGGTTTTCATTGCATATTTTTAGGCTTTTTATTTGAATTTGAAATGCTCTCTATAGCGAAATATGAGTCTGCGGCAAATACTATTTATGTGAGTTTCGGTGAAATTCTGTTTCCAGCACTTCAAGTTATTTTAGATTTGTTTTCTTTTTTGTCTTTGTTCCATACTTGATGGAAATTCTGTCAAATCAAACATGGGGAGACACCAAAGGTAAAACGAAAAATTCAATGAATCAAAATTTAAATTACAATTTAATACAATACAAAGCGACTATAAAACATTTACATAGCTGCATACATTCATATACGAGATGTATGTGAATAGGTATATATGTGTATGTGTGTATATATATATTCAGGATATACAATGATGAGGCCGCACTGTTGATATGCTGCGATTTTCAATTGAATTTTCACTTGTGCCACACGGCCGCACACACACACACATACACATAAATATGTATATGATGCCATATAAACTAAATATATGATTGTGCATTGTTGCTGTTTCGGCTGCAGTCAGCTGCGGCTGCTGTCCTCTTATCGTTTGTTTGCCAGTTCACTGAACTGAGCGATTGAACTGCGTCGGTGGCACTGGGGACAGAACGCGGCTGTACGCGGCGCAATTGAAGTTGGCGTAGTGAAGTGAAGTGCAGTTACCCGCGTGGCTTCTCAAAACGATGCTGCAGTTATTGTTGTTGTTGTGGTTTTTTTATTGTATCGCAACGGAAATGCCGGCGCTCGATAGTGGCTCAGCGCATCACACACACACACACACACACACAAGCACGAACTCAAACACCGATACGAAAACCTTTACGTAGACAGACACACACACTCACATAAGTAGTTACATTCATGCATACAAACATACATGGAACTGCACGACTGGCTGTCGCAATTGCACAAATGTGCAATGTCGCCTGCATTTATGTGTATTTGTATTGCCATGAGTATGTGTGCGTTTCATTGAATGCACTTAAGTTGACATTGTATTGCAGTTTTCAAGATGAATTTCAATTTTTTGTCGCCCTTGCCCCCCTCGGGCAATCCTTTGTACATTTATTGCTTTCGTCGCTGTTTTGTTGTGCTTTCCTCGCTCCATATACACACGCACACACACTTCCACAGGTTTTTTTTGCCTTCAAGCACTCTGCCCAACTGCACACTTGATTTCGAATTTATTTTCTTGCAATTGTGCGCAATTTTTAAGATTGGTTTGCGCTGCAGGGACGCCAACGACAACGCCACATGTGGTGGCCCCCGCTTGTTGTCGCCGCTAGTCGACGGCTGCTTTGGTTCGTTTTGCAAAATATGAAAAATGAGTTTTTATTTATTCGCTCACTGCACACAACACACACACACACACACAAATGCAAATCATCAATTTTCACTTTTCGACGACATTCACACATAGCGACATACATACATATATTGCACTTAGAATGTACAAAATACTTGCACTACAACAACAACAATGCTGGTAGATTGTCACAGTTTGCAGTCCAGTGCAACGTTTGTATTCCTTTGCGCATTCAGTGGGGTTGTTGTCGCTTGATTGAGTGGGAAATGGACTGCTTATTGTGTCACTTTGTCACTCAGGCACTTAAATTGTCGAATGTACCGAATGGCAAAGTGTTTGGGTTAAAATAGGTGAGGTTAAGTGAGGTTAGAATAGGTGAGGTTAGAAGCGTTTAGATTAAGTGAGTTAAGTACACAATTTAATGCAAGTTTGAAAGTACATTCGGTGGTCCAAGAAATGTTAGGTTAGAATGGATAGCGTTAAGCGAGGTTAGACTAGGTTAAGTGAGGTTAAGTGCACTTAGACTATTTGAGGTTAGTGCATAATTGGATGCCAGTTTGTAAGTATACTTGGTGGTCCAAGAAGTGTTGTTTTAACCGAATATGGCGATGGGATTAATTGAGCTTAGAATAGGTTAGGTTATGTCAGGTTAGAAAATATGGGGTTGCGTGTGGTTAGAATAGGTTAGACTAAGTGCGCTTAGATAAAGTGAGGATAGGGCAAAGTTCGTTTAAGAAATGTTACATTAGAATGGATAGCTATAAGTGAGGTTAGACTATGTGGAGTTAGGTGCGCTTAGATTAAATGAGGTTAAGTGCACTAAGACTATGTGAGGTTAGTGCATAGTTGGATGCTAGTTTTCAAGTGCTATTGGTGGTCCAAGAAATGTTGTTCTAACCCAACAGGGGGACGGGATTAAGTGAGGTTAGAAAAGGTGAGATCAAATGAGTTTAGAATACTTAGATGGGGTTAAGTGTGGTTAGAATAGTTGAGGTTAAGTGCGCTTAGATAAGGTGAGGTTAGTGCACAGTTCGATGCTAGTTTGCAAGTACATTCAGTGGTTCAAGAAGTGTTAGGTTAGAATAGATGAGTTCAAGTGAGGTTAGCATAGGTAAGAATAAATGAAGTTAGGTTAGGTTAGTTGCACTTGAATTAAGTGAGGTTAGGGCACAGTTCGATGCAAGCTTGCAAGTACATTCGGTGGAGCAGAAAGTATTTGGTAATAGATGGGGTTAAGTGGGGTTAAAATAGGTGGAGTTAGGTGCGCTTAGATTAAGTGAGGTTAAGTGCACTAAGACTATGCAAGGTTAGATTAAGTGAGGTTAGTGCACAGCTCGATGCTAATCTGCACAACCACTCGGTGGTTCAAAAATGGTTAGGTAAGAATAGATGGGTTTAAGTGAGGTTAAAATAGGTAAGAATAAATTAGATTAAGTGCGCTTAGATAAAGTGAGATAAGTGCGCAGTTCGATGCTAGTCTGCAAATTTACTCGGTGGTCCATGAAGTGTTATGTTAAAATGGATAGCGTTAAGTTATATTAGAATAGGTTAGGTTAGAACAGGTGAGGTTAGAATAGGTAAGGTTAGAATTAGTGAAGTAAGTGCGCTTAAATTAAGTGAGTTTAATGCACAATTTGATACTAGTTTTTAAGTACATTTGGTGGTCCAAGAAATGTTAGGTTTGCATGGATAGGTATAAGTAAGGTTTGAATAAGTGAGGTTAAGTGCGTTCAGATTAAATGAGGTTAGTGCACAGTTCAATGTCAGTCAGCAAGTAAACTCGGTGGTCCAAGAAGGCCAACTTCACTGTGATGGCTGAAAGTAAGAAGACGAAGAAGAAGGCCTTCCACGACAGAAAAAATGTCCTGCTTTAATGGGTCCTTGAGTAGCCAAAGTGGAATGTGACGTTTCTTTGAATGATGAGGAAGGTTTTGAGCGTTCAAATCCTCCCAAATATGTGTTTGTTACAAAAACTGTGGGTATATTATATGGTTTCAAATGGCATTGGGCTCAAAATTTTGAACCCATCTCCAAATAAAATGCTGTTTTTGCCACTTAAGGGGTTAGGTCCACTCATGATTTTCAAAAAATCTATTTTTTTTTAATTACATTTTCTAAAAGTATAACATTTCAAAAGTATTCCCTGCAATTTTTAGATCAATCGGACTATTATTCGACGAGATGTACTGCATTGAAATACATTTCTATTGTATCTATTTTTATCTGCATGTAAACTATACTCAAAACTTTAAACGCGTTTTTCTCGAAACCACGTTTTCGAAGTCGGTGATCACTGTAACTCGAAAACGGCTGTATTGACCCTCTTGAAATTTTAACGACTTATTTTACATATAATTGTCCTCAGGATGGACGAAGGATTTTTTTGTACTATGAAATTTTTTTTTTTTATAGCCGAAAAAGTGACGAAAATGTGGGTAAAAAAAAAATGTTGACTTTGAACGTCCGCCATGTTGCGACAAATCAAAATATGAACAAACCCTTCGTCCATCCTGAGCATTAACTGAGTTACTAAAGATCCCCGTTCGTTTTTTTGGTTTCAAATGATCCAGACTGCTGCAATCGTGATCACCGCAAAACGTCTTTTTTTTTGGTGTCTCAGCAAATTGACTATATCTCTTAATATTATGGACATTTTGACATGAACATTTTTTTGTAACTTCTTGAAATGTGTATCTTTAATGTACAAAAAGATTTATTCATAAATAATAAAACCCGTCTTCAGAAAAAATTTGCAAAAAAGCGTTCTTTTTTTGCCTTACAAGTGGACCTAACCCCTTAAATGATCCAATCGTACTATATAGGTTGGAGTTATCAACGAGTGCGTCTTTAGCAACAAAATATGCACCAAACTAAAAAAACTTAACAGTTGGTAAAAGGATAAAAAAGGACCCAGTGCTGTAGCTACAACTGGCTCTGAGTCATCCATTGAAAGTGAACTTTTATCTCATTAAACAATTTCCATTAAAATTCCAAACGTTTTCCATTTTTCATTATAGAACATTTATTTTTCTACAAATGCCTAAAAAAAAAAAATTTACAATACAAATAAAGAGCAAATGAATATAAATGTTATTCATTCTATCGTATCGACTGATTGAGGTTGTATTGATAGTTGTTGTTGTGATCAGTTATGCGCTGCGACGCTGTGCCACGGCGCGATACTTGATGGGTCGTGCGGCGCGTGCGGCCACCGCCTGACGATAGGCGGCCATCTGTCGTTGGCGCTGACGCAGTGCGGCGGTGCGACGTGCTGCTACCAGGCGCGCCTGTTGATCGTCGAGCGGCGCGGGAAATGTCTCCGCAGCGGGCTCCCCAGCAGCTGGTAGCTCGTTGCCGTCCACCTCGGGTGGGCCGTACACCTGGTCCGGCTGGTTGCTGGCATCGGGCGGGCCGTACACCTCGTCGGGCGTGGCCTCGTCGAAGGGCACGGCGGGCTTCAGCTCATCGGCGGAGGGATATGGTGTGGGCGCTGCAGGCGCCGCATCACTTTCCTCCTGACGCGCCAAATAGCGAGTACGTTGACGCTGGAAGCGGCTCGGTGAGTAGGCGCGACGTTGGGCACGCTGCGGCTCCGCTTGGCACGTGTGGAAGGCGGCAATTGCCAGCGCGCAGATGAGCACAATTTGCAGTTTAGCCATTGCAGCAACAACAAGAAGAAGCAGAAGAAAGCTTTGTCGTTTTATGTATTTTTTGAAAATCTGTTTTTGGTTTCTTTAATTCGCGTTCAAGTTTAGTTTCTTGAAATTCGTTAGGCGTAAAAATTTGCTAATGAAATTGTCTGCGTGTGCGATCGAACCTGGAGTACACTGGGCACTGATGTCGTTCGGCCGTGGACACTTTGGCTTTTATACTGAGCGTTGTCCATATTGGTCGGCACTTTTTGCCACTATGAGCTGCTGCGATCGGTGCTGCTTAGTGTGCAGCCGGCATGGCCGCGTTCGAGTCCTTTTTTGGTGCAGCCACGAATGGTCAAGTCGTCAGCACGACAGGCGGGAGTTATGTTGATTTTATGACGCGACGTGACCAACATTCGGCTGCCAGTTGGTTGGCATAGATAAATTCGCGCCAATTGACAGAATGAAAGCGAGAACGCTGCTGGTTTTGTATGCAAATCGAAGCCGCAGTTCCGCAATCAAAATTGCGTAAGTGGCCGCCGCATACTTAGGTGACGGTGTAGGGTGATTGGTTGGGTGCACGAACACGAAGCGTCCAAATGTAAAAAAATTTTAATTAAAAAACTAGCAAATGTACAACGCGAAAAACGTGTTGTTGTTGTTGTTTATATGCGACATTGTGCATTCAAAGTTCGTACGAACTTCAGTTTTTTATGGCAATAAATATTTGTGGAGGGAAAATTAGGTGTAAGTGAAGAGTAAGAAGATTGTTGAAGACAATCTAGGGTCGAACAATTATTTTAACAATAAAAAAACACTAAACTAAAAATTTTTTGAATAAAATCAGAACCAAACAAGCAAAAAGCATCGCATTGAGTTCAAAATATAAAGTAAAATATAACTATATAAAGTTAAAAATATAACTATATCCAACATTATTTTGCATACGAGCCGCTTAACACTAGAACGACTGCAAGTTTTCCATAGCTACAAAGACTACATATAACATCCGCTGATATCTCCAAAAGTACACATCGGATTTGGCTAATTGTAATTGTAGAACCCTAATTGTAGAATTAATTTTAGAATCCGATAGAAAAAAAGCCATTAAAGCAAAAGTTGATAGAAATACTAAAGAAAGCACAGATATTTAAAAATGAGAGCCGATAGCCCTGGCAGCTAGTGCTTTTTTTTAGCTGTGAGATAATAATTTATTGTTATCCTACATATAATAAAATAAAAAAATTAAAAATGAAAACCCGTCAAAATTACCGCAATGGTCTTTCTAGTGTTAATGGACAGACAGACGAATAGTACTCACTAGGAATAAATCGACCCCTCCAAACAAATACTTTCATAATATGTATTTTTTTATACCAGCTGCACTTTGTTCTGAACTTTATTAACCCTAGGTAGGTAGGTAGGGAGAGTGAGTGCCTAAACTGACCCATTGTGTATCGCTTCACACTCGAGAAAGTGAAGACCCTCAATGTGATTCCAGATCGAGACAATTCACTGCGAGTTCAACATGCTTTTCATTTGTTAGGATCGTCAGGATCGCCAGGACTGTTAAAGTAGAGAATAGTTAAGAGAAGTCAATCATATCTGCTTAGGTGAAACTCATCAGTGTTTTTCCATAGTTTCCATAGTACTTTCGAGAGTTCAATATTCCCTTGGATTGTTAGAATCCTCAGCACCCCTTAGAAAAAGATTTAGCATAGCGCTGGTCAAATTCTTTTAAAATTATTTTATTATTATTATTGGTAAAATTCATTAGTGCGCTCCCAGAGTAATTAAAGTCCATTCCTAGACAAAGTTGGAAGCAGCTTCGAGATTCCTAGTAATTCGCCTTGTTTGTTGGGATCCTTAGGACCGTTGATGTAAAGAAAAGCTAGAGTCTGGATGGTCCATTGAGTATCGCTTCATAACTGTGCAGGTGAAACCAACAGTGTGTTTCCAGAGAGAATACATTTCACCCCTAATAGTAGTTTCGAGAGTTCAATTTTCATTTCGTTTGTTACTATCCTCCAAACCGTGGAGATACAGAATAGTAGGGAAGAGTTAACGTCTGGACAGTGCTTTGTGTATCGCTTCACATCGGGGCAGGTGAAACACTGAATCAAACCCTTTCAGCATGAATCAATTCGACATCGAGAGAGTTAAATATTTCACAGTGAATCAACCAGATCTCTAAAAGAAGCTGATAGTGACTTCGAGAGCTTAACATCCGCTAGGTTTCTTGGAATCCTCAGGACCGTTGACATAGGGAAGTGTTAAGCACTGTAAATGCCTGGATGATCCATTGTGTATTGCTTCATAGCTGAGCAGATGAAACACTGAATCAAATCCTTCCCAAATGAATCGATTCGACTTCGAGGTGAAGCCGACTCGTGACTTAGATAGTTTAATATCCGCTTAGCTTGTTGAGATCCTGAGGACTGTTAACGTAGAGAAGAGTTAAGCACAGTGAATGCCTGGAGAGTGCACTGTGCACTGCTACACAGTTGAACAGGTGAAACCTTGAATCATCCTCACATAATAAATCAATTCGATGCCAAGACAAAGTTAGCAGTAACTTTAAGAGTTTAACAGTTGCTTCCTCAGAGTCCTCAGGACTGCTGTCGTAAAGAGAGTAATGACCAGAGAGAGCCTGAATGACCCGGTAAGTTTCTTGGGATTCTCAGGACCGTTGATGTAGGCAAGGGTTAAGCCCTGTAAATGCCTGGATGATCCATTGTGTAATGCTTCACAACTGAGCAGACGAAACATTAAATCAAATCCAGAATGAATCAATTCAACTTCTAAACGAAGCCGTTGCTGGCTTAGAGAATTTAATATCCGTTTAGTTTGTTGAGATCTTCAGTACCGTTCACGTAGAGAAGAGTTAAGCACAGTGCATGTCTAAAGGGTGCACTGTGCATTTCTTCATAGCTGAGCAGATGAAACCCTGAATAATCCTGAGTGAATCAATTCGATCCCCAGATAAAGTTAACAGTGACTTCGAGAGTTTAACAGCTGCTTCCTCATAGTCCTCAGGACTGTTTTCGTAGAGAGAGTAAGGAACAGAGAAAGATTGAATGACCCATTGTGTACCGCTTCATAACTGAACAGGTGAAACCCATCAGCGTTCTTCCAGAGTGAATCAATCGAATCCCTAAAAGAAGCTGGTACTGGTTTCAAGAGCTTAAAATCCGCTGGGTTTGTTTGGTTCGAGGCTCGAGAGTTCAACATACGTTTTGTGTGTTAGGACCGTAAAACTTTTGACCTCAGAGTGTAGAGTTGGCACTCTTACAGAATAAGATAGAGTCAAAGCCAGTGACGCACACAGGGGGGAAGAGTTTCGAGGGTTCGAACCCCCCAAATACAAAAATTGCTGGTGTAAAATATGATTTCAAATGGAATTGGGATCAAAAGTTGTATGCAACCCCTCCCCCCCAAATGAAATCCTGTGTGCGCCACTGGTCCTAGCATATGTTAGCCAAAGTATTGACCTACTTTATTCCCTATTAATGTATACATTCTCTTTGAACTTGATTGATTGATTCATAAACAACTTTCAAACTGCTTCTCTGTGGAAATCTAATTTAAATCTAATCAAATAAATTTAATCAAACGCCACATCGGTTGCATGTCAAATGATGTTTACCCATTTTCAAGTGACATATGATGAATGCAAAGCTACATTTGACAATGTGCACTCGTTTTGTCCAAAGACGCTAAGCCAACCACCAAAGAAGTGGACCAAATTACAATTCATCAAAAAGCAATGCAACTCAACGTCCACATCAACAGCACATCACATCACATGACATCATATCGCAACACGGCACTGCACAGCACAGCACATCACATTTCAAAGCTGAGCACAACAAAAACAAAATAAATGCATCAGATGGCAGAAGCAGCTCAAAGAGAAATCAAGTCACATGCCATGCAAATCAACTGGCGTTGACGCTGAACGCTGACGCCGACGCGGGCGTGCACTGACTTTGCAACTGCAACAGCTGAGACTGACGGACAAACAGACAGACACAGCGGCATACAGAGTCGCACATGCGAAGGCAAACCTAATCACCAAAAAACAACAATAAACAAACAAACCAAGAGGGCAGTCAGTCGGACAGACAAATAGACAGAACAGCGAAATGGACAGACAAACAGCCATGTGGACGGACAGCGCGCAAATTCAAATTCATTGACTCGCAAGCAGCGACATTCCGCTGGCACTCGACAAGTCAGCGTCCCCGGGCGCCGGCAACACTGGCAACGGCGACAGCGACAGTGATAGTCGCAGTGACAATGGCACATGCCACATGCATGGGCGCCACGCGGTTGGGCGCCCTGCTCCAATTCATTCGAATCATTGTAAATGTGTGTTGTTGCTGCGGGTTTGCCGAAATGAGTCACCAACGCGGCTCGGGGGAGGCGCGAGAAGGTCAGCAATGCACAAAAGCGAACGCGCTCGCCGGAATGCGAATGACGCGCGCGCACACAGGCGACTGCCCGAACGCATGAATGAGCATTGTTTGGCGGGAGTGAGTGGCGTGGGCGCGTCTGGAGGCATTTGGCAAATTCATAAAGCTGCCCCCTGAAAGTATGCACTGCAAAAAATGCCTGAAACGAGCTGGCAGTGCACATACGAAATGAGCGAAACGTATGAATGAATGGATGGGTCGAACGTATGTGTGTGTGTGTGTGCGGGTGAAGTGGACAGCGTACAGATGAAGAAACGAGCGGACATGGCACAGAAATCATTTTACAGGCCATGTTTACAAATTGTACGCGATGCTTCATTGCGTAGCGCCAACACGCACCACTAGACAAAGGAAGAGTGGCGATAAAGCAGGGAGAGGAGGTCGGTGGAGAATGTAAAGAATGAACGCGGGCGTGGTTGTGTGGTAATACGCCCTCACAATGCAGTGAGCAGCAACCAGTACAGCAAAAAGGACATTAAAAACGACATTAACGGACAGCAGCTGCTGGTGTAATGAGAGACAAAAGCAGAACGAGACAAGAGGGCAGAAATTGCTGGGAAAGCAGGGAAGCCCCGTAAACTGGTAGACTAATGAAGGGTCATTAAGAAGTTGAGGGAACCAGAAGTCATGGAAAAAGAAAGTAAGAATGTAATGTGTATGAAAAAAGAATGTAAGATGTTAAGAAGAAGAAAAAGCAGAACGAATGAAAAGACTGGGACTGTCGTAGAAATGTGAAATGAAAGAGGCAGCTGGGTTAGGTTAGGTTATGTTAGGTTATGTAATTTTAGGTTTTTTATAATTTTAGGTTTTTTAAATTTTTCTGGATCTAAACTTCTTAACACTAGAAAAACAGCAAGGTTTCCATACCTACAAAGACTTCATATTATATTTTCTCATATATCTCAAAAAGTACACATCATATTTGGCTAATTGTAATTGTAGAACCTTAATTGTAGAACTAATTGTAGAACCCGATAAAAAAATAAAAGTCATCATCATCATTTGGCTAATTGTAATTGTAGAACCCTAATTGTTAGGATCCGATAAAAAAAATAAAAGTCATCAAAGCAAAAGTTGATAGAAATAAGTACTAATGAAAATACAGATATTTAAATATGAAAAACCGTCAAAATGACCGCAATGGTCTTTCTAGTGTTAATGCAGGAAGACATATTCAAACTTTTACTTTTGCTGCGCTATCCAAAACCGTCAGGAATCTTGATCCCAGGGCAGAAAGTCTGCGTTCCTGCATTACCAGGCAGTGGCATAGAAAGTGTTGTATCGTTTCTACCTTTTTTTTCATCGACGCAGCTTCTGCAGACGTCACTGGATGGGAAGAAGAAGAAATGGCATAGAAAGTGTTGTATCGTTTCTAGCTCTTCTTCATCTCACAAGCTTCTGCAGACATCACTAAACGAGAAGAAGAAGAAGACATTTGGTGAGCATAGATCCAATAGCGCAGTGTCCAGTGTTGACTCCAGTGGTGCACATAGGATTTCATTTTGGGGGTGAAGGGGGTTTGCGTACAACTTTTGAGTTGAATACCATTGGAAACCATATTTTGTACCAGCAATTTTTGTGTTTGGGGGGGTTTGAACCCCCAAAACACTCCCTGTGTGCGCCACTGGATGACTCCAACAAGCTGCCGAATGACGGTTCGATTCAAGGATAGTACAAATCGAATTCTCCTGAAAGAAAGGGAGTGCTCAGAGAGCCTGGCAAGTACCACAATCGCTTCTGCTATTTAATGAGGACTCAATATGCCATGAGGACTCAATATGGTTTTAGTCAACCTGTCAATATTCATATACAGGAGTGATATCAGAGGAAGTATAGAGTTACATATTCGCTTTGGTGATAAACAAGGCGACCCTGCTTTCTTACCATCTCGTCTGCTACTTTGCCCTCTGCCACTTTCAAGTGGCTCGGAACCCAGCAGAGGGTGACTCGGTTTAGCTTTATGCCGCAGTGTGGCAACTCTGAATTGCCTTCGATTTCACTACAACTGATTCACTTGACTATTCACGGAAAATATGAAATATGAAATTTTAAATTATTACTTTGAATTAATTATTAAATTTTAAATTATAAAATAAAAATGCTAAAATACTAAAAATCAATAAACAAAATTCAGTATGAGATTAGAAGAAAGAATTTGAGAAAAGTAAAGCAACAAAATAAAGCAACACTCAACCCGGGCAATGACTGCAAAAACAACAACAATTGCATCATAAACAGCGCCAATGCAACCAGCCACCAAACAAGATATGAAAAATTCATTCCACAAAAACAATAACAACAACGGTACTAATATGATCAACTATGGGTTTTCAGATTCACCTCACATTGCTTTAATCTCTAATTTTATTTGAAATTGCAATGTGTATTAATATTTCTATTTGTCAGTCTCAGTGTTGCCAGACACTGAAATGACTTTCTCCTAAAACTTAAAAAAGGCTGCAATTTCCCCGCAAAAATTTCAAAAATTTCTTAAAATTTGTTTAATCATTTTTGTCATAAACTAAGGAATTAAACTTTTCATAAAAAAATAAAAATATTAAATAATATTATATATTGAGTTTTTTATTGCAGCCTTTTTATTCGTTCAGCTTCAGCTTAACAACAACTTGACACAAACAAAACATATAAAAAAGTAGATCGGTATGAAATTCGCTTTTGTAAACTTCCTGCACTCATTGCATAAATTATACACTTTGAAGTATAAAATGTAATCAAAATAAATTAGACACTTTCAATATTCAGCTTTCAATGTTCAAGGCTTCAGTGCCACTAATGATGTCAAATGTATCAGCATCAAAATCTCCTTAACTTTCTCCTAAGCAATTCTTCCTCTTAAGAATTCTCCTAAAAGGCCAAGAATCCCCTAAGAAATCTCCTGATCTGGCAACACTGGTCAGTCTAACAGTCTGACTGTCATTCGGTGTGTTCTGTGGTTCCTTTCCATCTCCGTTTTTTTACACTTTCATTGATTGTTGCTGCGTTTGGCATCGCTTCGCATTGACATTTTAATAATTTATGGCACTTCACATTCTTGTTGTTGTTTTTGTTATTGTTGTTACTGTTCTACCACCACAATTAAATGCACATTTACGCCAACTTGAGTTCTTGCATTTAAGTTTAGTTGGCAGTCGATTTGTTGGTCTGTTTGCTGCGGGCATCGTCAACAATGCGCCGCTATTGGCCGCAAAATATGTCCGCTGGCTGTGGCTGAAGGCACGAAAAATTGACGCCCGCATAGCAGAGAAGAACGCACCTCTACCCCTGCATCACACTCTGCCCCTCCCCCTTCCCTCGCCCACCGCTCTCTCATCAATTCCAATGCAATTGCACAGCTCGATTTGCGTCGCTTTGGCGTTTGTCTATTGACATTTTATGCGCATTGTTGATGCGGCAGTTGCGCTATTTTGTTGTTATTGTTGTTGTTGTCAAGTTGTGTGTTGCTGCTGCCAAGTTGTTGCTGCGGTTGTTTGCGCTGTTGTTGATGCCACCACTGCCATTGTCACTGTCAATGCGTCTGTCGCTGTTGCTGTTTCTGTTATTGTTGTTGTTATTGCTGGGGTTTCTGTTGTTGTTGTTGCTGTTGCTGTTGTCGCTCCTGTTGTTTATTGCCGACAAATAAGTGTGACTTAATTAATGCAATCAAGTGTTGTCGACATGTTTGTTGCTGTTGTTGTCAGCGTCGCTTTGTGTCGCTGCTGCACTCTCAAAGCTGTTATCGTTGTTGTTGTTGTTTTTATTGCGGCTGCACTGACTCAATTTAACGCGTTGACATTTTAACATGAACCGGCCGGCATTTTCGTGTTTGAGCTGCATAAATTGGCCAAACAAAGGCGAACGTTGCCATATTTTTTGCGCCTCTTTTGTTTGCCTGATTTTATGGTGCGACGTGTCGGCGATTCAGTCTGTGTATGTGTGTGTGTGTGTGTGTTTGAGCAGTTGCTGTGTTGGTCAGGTGGTGTGTACATATTTGGCTGGCATTGGCAGGCGGCCGTTGAAGCGTGCACTCGAGTGGTGAATGTTGATTTTCGTTTGGGTTGTTGCTCGGGCAAAATTTCACGCTTGACTTGAAAATACTGAACACGCTGCAGGCACAGCACACAATATGCTACAACAGAGAGAGAGATTCAATTCAATAATATTCAGTTGGAACTCGAAGTTGTTTTGTGCAGAATTCAACAATATTGTTTGTTCTAAATATTAGTGACAAATTGAAAGTGGGAAGAATTATATGGCAGCCTAAAAGTATGCAATATTTCATGGAGTTTTAATAAGTTTTCGTATTTTCTAAAATATTTAAGACTTATTTTGGTGCATATTTTTAGGATAAGTTTACTGAAACACTAATTTTAATAAGCAGTTTTGGTGTATGGCTTTTTGGTGCATAATTTTGACTGATTTTTTATGAACTGTTGCACAGCTTTGATGGAATCTAGGGAGATCAGGGATTTCAGTTGGCCAACAAGTTAGTCATTATTTATGTACTCACGAAATTTTTTAAATCGTGTTTAGCGTTTATGAACTCTACCACAGGATAAACAATTATGAACATTAAGTTGGATCATCAATTGAAATGTTTGGGTTAAAATTTTACTAAGTAATATTGGCACTTTGTTCAATGTTAAGTTTTGTACTAATAATACAAATATACTTTCACTTCAGATGCAATAATTTCGCTTCAAGTGCACCAAATGTCATAAAATTTTGAGTAGAAATCGAGAAAGAATATACATTTCAACTCACTAACTAACATATAGTTGGCACCAAATGTTCAGTTAAAATGTGGTAAATAGATGTTATTGAGATGTCTTAATCCTATGTCAGGAATTTCAATGAATATTTTAATTAATTTAATTGATCCTAATTGATCTGTGAGTGAATTCACGCACAGATTTGATGGAATCTTTTGATGGAAAGCAGATTTTGGTTGGCCAAGATGTTAGTCAACATTTATGTGAGGCCGAGCTAGGAATCGAACCTAGAGCCTCTGGTATGAGAAACCAACGCGCTACCCACTGTCCAGAGTTATAACTTCGCTTTCAGTAGCCCAAATTTAATAAAATTTTGACTAAAATTTGAGAAAGGATGCCTTTCAAAGCATTTACTAACTTAAAGCTGGCCCCACTAGAAATTGTCCTATTTCAACAGTCCTGTTTATTTTCAAATGCATCTTATTAAACAGTGTTGCCAGATCAGAAGATTTCCTCCTAGATTTAGGGGTTTCTTGGTCTTTAAGAAGCATTTTTATGAAGAAGAATTGTTTAGGAGAAAGTTTAGGAGATTTTTATGGTGATACATTTGCCATCATAAGTGACACTGAAGCCTTGAATATTGAAAGCTAAAGTGTTTAATTTAATTTAATTAAATTTTATGCTTGAAAGTGTATAATTTATGCAATTAAGGAAGTAAGTTTACAAAAGCAAAATTCATAACGAATCTTATTTTGTATATGTTTTTTTCGTGTTGTTTTTAAGCTGAAAAAAGGGACACAGTAGATCATCTCTGGTTTCAGTGCAATATCCCTTTTTTAAATCAGCAAAAAAGCTAAATAAATAAAAAGGCTGCAATAAAAAAGACTAAATATATTTTTTTTTTATGAGAAGTTTATAATGACAAAAATAAAAAAAAAAATTTTAGCAGATATTTTAAATTTTTAGGAGGAAATTTCAGCTTTTTTTTTTAATATTTAAAATAGTCATTTCAATCACTTAAAAAATTTTAGCAGATATTTTAAATTTTTATGAGGAAATTTAATTTTTTTTTTAAATATTTAAAAGAAAGTCATTTCATTTATTTTAAAAAAATTTAGCAGATTTTTTTAATTTTTAGGAGGAAATTTCAGCTTTTTTAATATATAGAAAGTAATTTCAGGTATCTGGCTATTCTGCCTTCTTTATATAATGCTGAACACTATAATCAAAGGTTCAAAGCCCTTCGAAATATTTGTATCTTGCAAATAAATATTTTGGGTGGCAAAATAGTTTTCAACTGGTATTAGGCTCAAAAGTTGTGTATGGAACCCCAAAAAATAAAATCCTGTGTCCACCACTGACTATATTACATTATAAAATAATATGTACTTAATATTTTAAGCTAAACCTGGTGAGTTAGCTGTGTCACATCAATCGAATAGGATTTTTTTAATTTTTTCATACCATGTCTTAAAAGTTTTATAACCACAAATTTAGTTTCTTTGAGGTCTTATTTCATTATAAACAATTTTTTGAAATATCCATTAGCATTTTTCATTTAATTAAAAAATTGTTTACCAATCAAAAAATGTCCAAAAAACTCTACATCGAAGGTTGTTGACCACAACCTAAGACCCATTAAAAATAATCAACACATAACCGCAGCCATAACTGAAAGGTTCTTCCTTGCAAACAATGTCGAAAGTATGTGATAAACATTATTCTTATTGATATGAGCGCTATGCAAAAATCATTATTATTGTTATTATTAGCGATTTTATGAAAATGCCAAACCGAATGGAAGCAACAATGAACAAAAATCGGCAAGAAAAAGCTGAAGCAAACCGTAGCTGACGAGCGCATAAGCACGTAGCGCACTTAAGCAAAAGGGAATAGCACAACAAATATATTCTACATATATATTTTCATATATGAACAAACATTCATACACGTGTTTGACATACATATATAAAAAAATCATATGCAAAAAAAACATTTTAATAACAAATCTGGGAATTTACGTTCACTTTCAGGCGCTGAACGACAAACAAAAATATTTTCACATTTACATTATTACATACATACATTTGTATATATATATATATATATATATATGTAAATGAATATGTATGTGTTTCATACGTGTTGGTGATTTTGTTGCGGCAATTAAGCGGCATTTGTATGCCAAACACACGCAACAAGGTTCAGACGGCGGTGGCCTGTGATATGGGGAACAACAACAACAACAACAAGAAATGCTTTGGTATAGCGGCGGCATTATGAATGACATGTGGGCCCTAAAAATGCTAGGAAAACGTATATAAATATAAAAATGCTTAAGATATAATATTCTAATGACGGTAAGTGGAAAGAAAAGTAAAACAATTATCAAATATTTAAGCTAAAGAAAATTGCCTTCTTAAGTTATTTATTATAATTTACTATGAAGTTTTTACAATAAAGACGGAATGTATTTTTGATTATTAGGAAACAAAAATATTTAAAAAATTCAAAATTATGAAAATGATTGAATTATAGCGAAACTTCAAAATATGAAAAATCCATTGAAAGAAAATTGTTTATGAAATCTTATTACATTGTCCGACAATATTTTAGACCCATCCAAATGATATGGGCGTGAAAAAAATCATTCAAAATAACGTGGCATATTCAGTTTTTCATTTTCTGATTCGATGTCCTTTTAAAATTTAATTTAAATTTAAAAAATTTTAGATAGAATTAGAAGATAGAATTTTAGAAATTTTTTTTAAATATTTTCCGCTGCAATGATAAAGATTTTGGTAGCAAATGAAAGAGAAAACCTGTCGCTTTTTGACCAACTATTCTATTTTTTCTATTTTCAAGTTTTTCTGATTCGATGTTTCTTCAAATTTGGATAGAATTAGAAGATAGAATGTTAGATTTTTTTTCAATATTTGCAGTTGTACAATGATAAAGATTTGGGTACCAAATGAAAGAGAAAACTTGTTGCTTTTTGATCAAAATTTCCATTTTTTCTATTTTCAAATTTTTCTGATCCAATGCCCTTTTAAAATGGCTTAAAAAATTTATATAGAATTAGAAGAATTTTAGAAGAACTTTTTTTTAAATATTTGCGGTTGTGCAATGATAAAAATTAGGGTATCAAATGAAAGAGAAAACTTGTTATTTTTTTTATCAAATTTTCTATTTTTTTATTTTCAACTTTTTCTGATTCGATGTCTTTTTAAAAGGACTTTAAAATTTTAGATAGAATTAGAAGATAGAATTTTAGAAATTTTTTTTTAATATTTTCCGCTGCAATGATAAAGATTTTGGTAGCAAATGAAAGAGAAAACCTGTCGCTTTTTGACCAAATTTTCTATTTTTTCTATTTTCAAGTTTTTCTGATTCGATGTTTATTCTAAAGGAATTTAAAATTTGGATAGAATTAGAAGATAGAATGTTGGATTTTTTTTCAATATTTGCAGTTGTACAATGATAAAGATTTGGATACCAAATGAAAGAGAAAACTTGTTGTTTTTTGATCAAATTTTCCATTTTTTCTATTTTCAAATTTTTCTGATCCAATGCCCTTTTAAAATGGCTTAAAAAATTTATATAGAATTAGAAGAATTTTAGAAGAACTTTTTTTTAAATATTTGCGGTTGTGCAATGATAAAAATTAGGGTATCAAATGAAAGAGAAAACTTGTTATTTTTTTATCAAATTTTCTATTTTTTTATTTTCAACTTTTTCTGATTCGATGTCTTTTTAAAAGGACTTTAAAATTTTAGATAGAATTAGAAGATAGAATTTTAGAAGATTTTTTTTCAATATTTTCCGCTGTGCAATGTTAAAGATTTGGGTATAAAATTAAAGAGAAAACTTGTTGTTTCTTGATCGAATTTTCAATTTTTTTCTATTTTAACCTTTTTCTGATTCGATGTCTTTTTAAAAGGACTTTAAAATTTTAGATAGAATTACAATAGAAGATACAATTTTAGAAGATTTTTTTTCCATATTTTCCGCTGTGCAATGATAAAGATTTGGTTATCAAATGAAAGAGAAAACTTGTTTTTTTATCGAAGTTTCTGTTTTTTCTATTTTCAACTTTTTCTGATTCGATGTCTTTTTAAAAGGACTTTAAAATTCTAGTTAGAATTGCAAGATATAATTTGAGAAGATTTTTTCAATATTTTCCGTTGTGCAATGATAAAGATTTGGGTATCAAATGAAAGAGAAAACTTGTTGTTTTTTGATCGAATTTTCAATTTTTTCTATTTTCAACTTTTTCTTGTTCGATGTCCTTTAAAATTTTGGATAGAATAAGAAGAGCGAATTTTCGAAGATTTTTTCAAATATTTGCGGCACTGCATGATGAAGATTTGGGTATCAATTGAAAGAGAAAACTTGTTGCTTTTTATCAAATTTTCTATTTTGAAGTTTCTGAACAAAAATAAGTCAGTACGCAATGTGTAGTAAAATACCTCAAAATCTTTTCCATTTAATTAGAAAAAAATTATAGAAAAAAATTAATGTGTGCTTCATACTAAATTCTTGCTTATGGATGGAAACTTATTTTTTTTTAATTCTGAACCACTACAGATAGAAGAATAAAATTTTTAAGTATTACATTAAAGACCGAAATCCAAAAAATATATATTTTTTCAAAAGTATTCGTCAAGAAACTTTCAGGATATTGAAGAATATATATTTGAAAGAACCTTACTGATATATTATGGCCCCGAAAGTTCAAAATATAATATAGAGGCGACAAGTTTCTTCTTTCTTTTGATACCCATGTCTCCACTCTAAGCCACTAAAGATAGAAGAATAAAATTTTTAAGTATTACATTGCAAACCGAGATTCAAAGAACAGACTTTTCAAGAGGATTCGTCAACAAATTTCCAGGGTATTGAAGGGTAAATATTTGAAAGAACCTTACTGACATATTTTGTCACCGATAGTTCAAAATAGGAAATACAGTCTAAAGGCTACAATTTCTTCATTCTTTTGGTATACAAATCTTCAACAGTGCACAACCGCAAATATTTAATTAAATTCTTTGAAATATTCTTTGAAATACTTAACGAATCGAATATCGAATCGAATACGAATCGAAAAATGAAGAACTCAGTATGCCAGGTTACTATGAAGTTTCTTGTCTATATAATTTTTTAGATGGGTCTGGTACAAAAGCAGGTTCTTGTTGCACGGTGTAAAGTTAAAACAGGCAGATAGGTAGGAGTGGCTGCTCCAAAAGTACCTCAACTGGGCCCTAAAAGTCTCTTGTGATACCACAATCAATTAGACTCAGAAATTTAAACAGATTTACAAGTAGTAAAAGTTTAGATTGGGTGAGGTTAGGTAAGTTGGCTGATCAAGTCAGTCATGCATGGACCCTGTTGGGTTCCTAGCGGTACCAGTTACAGCTTCTTAATGGTTAATGGAAATGTGGACCTCTTCTAACCGAGAGAAAACGAGGCCCCTAAGTAGATAAGTCATAGTCTTAAGATAGCCGGACAGGAGTAAATAATGTGCTACAGGGTTCCTTGGGTACAATTTCTGTACCTTTCTTGTGACCCAGTTATTTTCATCTTTTGTGTGAGAGTCGCTGTTAAGCAGTGACCGGTTAAAATGTCTACGTTGGCTCGGCAGTCCTTTCTCGGGAGCGAAAAAGAATGGTCATTGAATGGTCCACGCATATTTTTAGCGGTTGCGCAGAAAGTTAAACTGTTCCACCCCGTCTTCGTCTTTCTTATTAGGTTGTCATTCAGATCCTTGTTGATCGGCTACAAAGGCATCAGAACATTCTTGATTTGCTCATCTCGCAGATGAACACCACTTTTGGCGACAACATCTTACTCAATGTTCTTGTGGCCGAGTTCCCTTTGTAAACTTTAGTTATTTTAGTAATTAGTAAGTTTACTGTCGTAAGGTCCGAGGAGCGAATAATGTTTGGAAAACGTCCAGGAGAAAAAGGCAACAGTGGTGTAGAATCTGTGGTCTGAAAACGTCCTGGAGAAGAGAGAGTGGACGGACTAGCCAGCAATCCTGCAACAGGTGTTCGGAAATCGTCAGAGATGGCGAAGAGATTTATTTATTTATTTATTTAGTACAGACTAATTAACAAAATTGAACTTAAGCTTAAACTTAAACTTAAATGGGAAAGAGAGAATAAACAAAGGATATGAACGAGGGTTTAGGTACAAACAGATCAAACATTGAAGAGGTCGACAGCCTTTCTTTTACTATCTGGAATTGCAGGACATTTTTGATGATATACCTACAAGAAAAATTTATGGCCTTAATAGCAGATTGACTGTGATGTAGAAATTCATTGATTTCCTTCCTTTATTGTGTCTTCCTGACAGCAAACACCTCAGCTGGAAAAATGCTGCAGTGATTCGGCTACCGGATTGGTGTAGTCAAAGTTTGTACAACAAACCAAAATTCTAAGTACACCAATAAATTAAAAATTATGACAATTTGTAATATTTCAAAAGAATTGATTTACAGAACACGTAGGAATTTTATTGATAAATGAAACTAAAAAGTGTATTCTTAAAAAAAGACACACAAATACAAATAAAGTGTTCGACCATATTTGAGTGCAAATGTGCTCACTGCCTGAGCATTCAAGCTTCAAACTGCGGCGGGCGGTTTGTGGAGTGGCTACACATGCACACACACACAAACAAAAACACATAAATTGTCAGGGCACACCATAAACGCTTTCAATTTGGGAGCGTGTTAACTTTCGATTTCGATTTGTGTGTCCAGTCAGAAGTCAGAACACTCAAGTCGCACTGGGCGTATGCTGAACATTGGCAGCGAGAGCGAATGAGCGAATGAGCTGAGAATGTGCAATAACTGGCGATTTGATATAAAAATGATTGTGACATTCTTTATTGAAAACAGTCTGAATTTAGAATTTGTATAAAATTATTGCGACGCGGCGTAGGCGCTTAAAAGATTGAACAGTTTTGTACTAAAGTTATTGTTGTGTTGCCATTAAGGAATTTAATTAGGCAAAAATACGAAATTTAAAAAAATACAAAATTGTTAAACGTTTTAAAAATGGCGCATTTCCGCTTTGGCTGCGCATTGCTTGTTTTGCTGCTCGCATGCGGCACGCAGGCGCGACAGCTGCGCATAAATCGCTATACGGCCGCTGAGGAGGAGGAGGAAACGGTGGGCGGCGTGGAGGCAACAGTGCGCGAAGTGCAGCCAGCGCCCTATCCGGCAGCGGGCTACAGGCCGGGACGTGCCTTCAGTCTACCTGGCGAGGCCGAAGGAGACGAGGAGGGCTCCGGTCTGAGCACAACCACCACTGAGTGGCCCGAGACGCTCAGCACCACAACCACCACTGACAGCAGCGTGCTGCAAACAACCACAGTGTACAATGAAGTGCCAGCGGAGCTGAACAGCGACGATGCTGCCAAACAGGGACGTGCCCTACCCCAGGCGCCCTACCCCGCTGCCGGCTATCGACCCAGCAAAGCGTTTCTGCTGCCCAACGAAATTACAATTGAATTTTCCGCTGGCGAGAAGGCTGACTCGGAAGTGGTGGATGCTGCTGTCACCACTACCACCGCATCGCCCGCAGAGGCGCAACTGGATGTCACCACCACCACCGCCGCCGCCAGCAGTGCAGATGCTTCGCCCACATCGCTGCCCAAGGCGCCCTATCCCGCTGCCGGCTATCGTCCCAGCAAAGCGTTTTTGCTGCCCAACGAAGTTCAAGCCGAGAATAGAATTTCGGTGCAGGCAATCAATGAGCCCGAACCGGAGCCGCCCGTGTCGCCCGCCGACAAAGCGGGCCATCCCGCTTGCGGTGTCAGCGACAATCCGCCAGCGCCCAAACCGGAAGAGGGCGCCGCCGACGATCCCGATGCTGAGCGCGTTTTCGTCGCGGTGTCAGCGCCCGTGGCGCGTTTCGTCACCGTACGCTCGCAGCCGCTGGTCGCGCAGCCGCTCTACATAGCCGCCGCACGTCCCTTCGCCTACTCTGCCTCGGTGCAGAGCTGGTAGAGAACAAAGGGAGAAGGAAATAGCTGTCCTGCAGTATTTTAAGGTTTCCATATTTATGCAGAATTTATGGAGTATTTTTAAGTCTGAGTTGTTTATTTTTCTACAAATATAAAATAGCAAAAATATTTTTTTCAACAAATATAAAATAAAATAAAAAAGCTAATAAAATAAAAAATGTTCATATATTATACTTTAATACTATTGATATATATATATTTTATATATATAATTAATATATATATTTAATATATTTTGTATTTTTAGGTTGAAAATTTCACATCACATTGAAACTTTAAAGCATTTGCAATGCCCAAAAAGTTGTTTTTGCAATCAGCTGCAACTTGTGACAAATCTTGGCAAAATTTTAATTGCTTTCAATTTAACAAAATGGCAAGTTTCAAACTTTCGAGTTCATTTGTTGAATTTTGCCAACAACTGCGACTCGATACTGAACTTTCGTTGCCCATCGCCTCCCTCCCCCCTAACTCTGTCACTGCTATTTCTAATTGTAAGTAAACGCTGTAGTGCTTCGTCAACTTGAAGTGGCTTCGACAAATAGACACACACACACGAACGCACACGAACCCATACATGCGCATGTTTCATGCTCAGTCACATACAAACACGTATGTTATACACAATTAGGCGAAGAGGAATTCATTTATGAACACACACACACGCACTCATACATACATACACAAACTTAAACAGGTGTACCGTGTTGTGGCTAGGAAAAGGAGCTTTAACAATTTAAATTCCAGGAAGTTCATATATCCAACTTGGTTTTTGTTGCGTGAGATGTATTGAAGGACATTCTTAGAATTCAGTTATTTAATATGTTTTATGAGATAAATATAAAAATTTCTTCATGAAAGATATTTTAAATATCTTTTAAAATCTAAGCAGTAAATCACAAACATAAAAATTCAATCATACAAAAGTATTTTAAATATCATTTACCTATAATCGAAGAAGCAAAGAAAGTAAATGAAGTCTGACCAGAAAAATAATCCAGTGAAGTAGATAGCGTTTTTTTTAAATAGTAAACCGTTAAATTCTACAGTAAAGTCCTTAAAAAATATTATTGTGGTGAGGAAACATGAAAGATAATCCTTTAGTTGATTGTTCTTACGAATCTTTGCAGTGTCGCTTAGCTAATAAAAAATAAAATTATTAATTAAATTATAATAAAAAAAATAAAACATAATATAAAATAAAATCTTAAAATCATCAAGAAGAAAAGAAAATAA
This sequence comes from Melieria picta, assembly GCA_964056695.1. Classification (NCBI taxonomy): domain Eukaryota; kingdom Metazoa; phylum Arthropoda; class Insecta; order Diptera; family Ulidiidae; genus Melieria; species Melieria picta. The sequence continues at coordinate 54,171,695 of OZ057399.1, read as the reverse complement.
AACAATAAGAAAAATAAACAATTACATAAAAAAGTAAAACAGCTTCGCAATTTTGACAAAGATTCGTAGTATAGATTTATAGAAGTCACAATTGAGAATAGTGCAACCCATTTCAACTGAATACCCAAGTTGCAAACCATAACTTAGACACGCTGGGCATCTGAAATCTCTGATCATTCAATTCGAAGTGTTATGAAGAACTTATGAAATGTAAAAGTTTTTGATTTTGCGAACGTAGAAGCGTGGCTATTGCGTTGGGCCGCGAGTCAAATGCGACGCTCGAACCCAAGTTCAAGACTCCGTTACTGCTAACACCGAAAAAAAAGAAAAAAAACAATTTTTCTTTCGGCGGCTGTCCTCTCAGCAGGAAATGGCAAACCTCTGAGAGTAATATTGCCTATGAAAAAGCTCCCAACTCGCCGTTCGGAATCGGCATAAAACTGTAGGTCCCTTCCATCCGCGTACAAATTCGCACGCACAACACGGATGGTTGCGGGTAGCTAGGCCTTAGTCTCGTAATCGGGCTGTCGTGCCAGTCAAGAAGAAGAAGAAGAAGCATGGAAAATGAACTAAGAGGAGGGAAAATGCAAATAAAAACAATGAGAATGAAAAAGCAGAAAAAAAGAAAGAAGTAAAGAGAAAGAAAATGATTGGCGAAGAAAGGAAATGATTAGAGTAGAAAGAAAATGATTGGCGAAGAAAGGAAATTATTAGAGTAGAAAGGAAATGATTAAAGAAGAAAGTAAATGATTAGAGTAGAAAGAAAAAAAAGCGAAGATAGAAGAAGGAGCAAGAAAGACGAAAAGCCAAAAATACTTCAGACAATCAACAGAGGCCTGGAAAATTATTAGGGAAGAAAATGCAACAAAGAAATAAGCTAATGAAAGACGCAATAATACGTCTGACAATCTATATAGGCCTGGAATATTATTTATGAAGAAAGAAAAAGCAAAGAAAAAAGCAAATATAGAAAGGAAAATAATACTTACTTCAGATAAGCTATAAAGGCCTGGAAAATGATTTGAGAAGGAAAAAAGTCGAATACAGAAGTAAAAGAAAGAAAACCGCAAAATTCAGCTCGCACCAATAAAGGCCTGAAAAAAGATATAAGTAGAAAGAAAAAAGCAAAGAATGAAGCAAAAGAAAGAAGAAAGAAAGACGCAAAGTCAATAACATTTCAAACAAACAAGAGAGGTCTAGAAAATGATTAGAGAAGAAAGAGAATGCAAAAAAAGAAGTGAAAGAAAGAAGAAATCAAAGTCAATAATACTTCAAACAATCTATATGGGCCTGGAAAAAGGATTGAGGAGGAAGGAAAAAGCAAAGAGAGGAGCAAAAGAAAGAAGAAATCAAAGTCAATAACACTTCGGATAATCAATAGAGGCCTGGACAATGATTTAGGAAGAAAGAAACAGCAAAGAAAGAAGCAAAAGAAAGAACAAAAGAAAGAAAGAAGCAACGTCAATAACACTTCAGACAATCTTTAGGGTCCTGGGATATGATTTGAGTAGAAAGAAAGAAGCAAAAGAAAGATGAAAGTAAACTCAATAACATTTCAGACAATCTATAGAGCCCTGGAAAATAATTTGGGAAGAAAGAAAAAGCTAAGAAAGAAACAAAAAAAAGAAAGAAAATAAACCAAAGTCAATAAATCCTAAAACAATCTATGGAAGCCTGGAAAATGATTTGAGTAGAAAGAAAAAAGAAAAAAAAAGAGCAAAGTCAATTATACTTCAGACAATCTATAGAGCCCTGGGAAATGATTAGAAAAGAAAGAGAAAGCAAAGAAAAAAGAAAGTAAACCAAATAACACTTCAAAATAAGAAAGAAGAAAGAAAAAAGTAGGTATTAATTTTTATTTGTATTATGAAAATGCATCATGTTTTTCCCCCTTTCATAAAAATCATAACAGACAAATGTCCATTTTGTCGTTTTACCGTAAGAAATATAAAATCATTAAAGGTTTGGATTCAACTGGGTTGAATTGACAGACGTCCTATGAAAGCTCACTTGACTACAAAAAGATGATCCAGTTATGACTTCTCGCCTAACTTCCCATTTAAGCCACTGGGAACGTGGCTTTCAATGTATCTCTCTATGGCTAATTCCTGACGTCAGATCAGTAAAGTTAGTAAAGAACAGGCAGAGCTATAAGTGATATGTGAAGTGTGGAATAGTTTTATTTGCAAAACAAATAAATAGGAGAATTCTTTGTAATGTGCCACCCCATGGCTTTTTTGCGTATAGCTCGTTAGAAAATTAACTTATCGCCAATTATTTTTTGTAAATACAAATTTTACAGGTAATTTCCCAAAGTGTTAAAAATCGACACCCTAAAATTTTTTTATGTAAAGTGCCACCCCCTAAAAAATCACTAAAAACGTAGAAATCTCAAGTAATAATGCATGATTTAGAAAATTTACGAAACATTATTGAATTTAATTTGAATTGAATGGTAACGAATAAAACGATAATTATATGGAAATTAATAAACAAAACTGAACTAATTTATTCCTCATGATAGGATTAGAGAAACATTGACTAAGAACACTTTAAATCCAATTTAATGACGATTCCGAGTAATAAAAAGTCAATTTACCGATATAGGATCACAAAATAATGAAAAAAGAGGGGTGGCACTTTACAAAGAAAAAAAGGTGTCACTTTACCTTTTTACGCCATTTTGGAAATCATTGAATAAATGTTCTCCTCTTACGATATGCTCGGATATCATTTCGGATTATGAAAAAGCATTAAAAATGAAGTCCAACACTGATATTTACCTTAGTTTTTTACACGTATTTGATTTCTTTTTCACCGCAAGAAAAACCTTCAGTTTTTATTTTTAACTTTTTTCTTAACCAAATTTAGCACTTTTTTTACCCAGACCGTGTTATTGCGTATGTTCCCTCAAAAACCACATTAAAATTGATGTTGTCATATATACCATAAATGACGGTAGGAATTTTTTTGCTTGGATTCCCGGAACGTCAAAATCGAGCAGGGGTGGCACCTTACAAAGAATTCCCCTATATATATATTTTTTTTTAAAATTATTTTTATAATATTTTTTTTAAATAATTTTCAAAAATTGTTTACAACATTCCCCATAACCAAATAGAAAATCCTTTTCACCCTCTAATGCTTTATTTCATGCTTTATCCTTGATAATCTTTCAACTTGATTATTTGTTTGCAAACTTTTGACATGCGTTGCTCGAGTTTTTTCTGGCTACAGCTGCCAGTCTGCTTACTTCCTGTTGCTATTAAGTGTTGTTGGTTGTTGTTGTTGTTGTTGCGGTGGTGTTGTTGTTGGTTTTGTCTCCATTTCTATTGTTGCCACACGTAGCTTTGGCAGGGCACTGACACACACACACACACACATACACAATCACTGTCCAAACTGTTGCTGCAGCTTTGACGTTTTTGTGTGAGCCGAAGTGAAATTAAGTTTCGAGCTGCACACACACACACACACACATATACATATATCGTAGAGATAAAAAACTTTGCTTGCTATCCTTGTCTCGTACACTGGCCAAGGACATAAACATAACATGCGCAATCCTGCTGTAGACACTTTGTGCAGAACTTTGCCCATTTGATGATCATGTGATGACGTTAACTTTTTGCGTTGGATTATGCGCGCTGGCAACGTTAAATGCTTTTCCATTGCAACTTTCTTGGCTTCCAGCGGCGATGAATAGCGAACAACGAACAGAGAACCGAGAACAGCGCACAGCTCAGCAAAAGCGACCCGATGAAGTGAGCACAAAGTTGAAGATTTGTCGTTGGTGTGTGTTTTTTTTATGGATTATTTTGTGTACTAAGCGCACAAATTTACATATATGTATGTACATACATACGCGCACACAAACACGCATGTAGTTCAGTGTTTGTATGTGTGCGTTTGTGCTGACTTCCGCCTTAAGCCGATTGCCTTTGCCAGCCTTCGTGCGTCACCCACGCACTGCGCACTGACCTGTCGCCAGCCGCACTTCAGACTTTTGAGTGCACTTTGCTATTGCCTTCTGCTGCCTCTGCTTTCTTGTCGTCTGCTGAAAATTATTTTATAAAAAAAAAGCAACGTTAGAGAAGGAAAAAACTTACTGGAACCATTTTCCTTGGACAATTGCACTTTTTAATGCCAGCAGTGTTTTGTTGGCATTGATGCGTGCACTGAGCGCCGTTTCAAGTCTATTGAGGTGCCATATAAACCCACTTACCCACACACACACACACACACACACACGCACACAGTCAACATCAACTCATGCATAGAGCTCACTTATAGCTTTGGCCATACGCAAAGCTAAGATAAGTGCTTCGCAAGTGGGGTCTGTGTGCGTGTTGGTTTGTGTCGCTTTGTGTATGTGTCTGTGCAGCAGTTTTGCCCAGGTGAAGATATTCTTAAAATGTCCAATTTATGCGCTCGTTCACACGCCATTTGTCGCAAATATGCAAATTGCATTCAGCCACGCAACATTGGGCGCCTTATATACTTTTGTTTGTGTGTGTGTGTGTGAGTGTCCAAATATGCTTCGCTATCAACATAATCTGCAGTCCAAGTAGTGCAGACTTCAGTCCGAGTTCAACATAAACATTAACTTTTGGCTTTGTTTGTGTTTTCCAGTCAGGCGACTGGCAAATGTTTGATGCCTAATTGTGAAGTTCAGCATTGGCTTTCGAGTTGATGGCTGACATTATTATAGAATTATTGTTTTTTTTTATTTTAGTGTGATATTGATATATAGTCTTCCTTATATAAAGTTATTAAATTTTTTTGTATTAAAGTTCAATGAAAAATAATTCAAAAATATAAAATATATAAAGCTTGAAGCTGAACACCGCTCATTGAGTGGAAACCACACATAATTTTTCAACATTTAAGGTAGCATGGCACGTTAGAAAGGGGAATTTTTAATGATTTACAAAATTATTTATTTTTCAGCTCCTTTATTATCAATCTTTTTGAAAATTTTTTTACAATATATTGAAGGTTTAAGGAACACAAACAAAATTTTCTTTTTTGTTTTTTTTTTAGCATATTGTCTCTTATATAGATGGAGCTGAAGTCGCGTAGAAAAAAAAACATCCTCCATTACGGACACTTAATCTCCGGATTGGCTAATCTGAAACAAAAACCCAAAAAATATTCATAGTTATTAAGCTTTCGGACACAGGAATTCACCAGAAAAATAAAAAAAAACGCTAAAAATAAAAGGATAGGAGCTTTTTGAAAAAAAAGTGTCAAAAATTTACTGCGTTTTTCACCTTTTTCCCCCAGAAAAAGTACTTTAAATCAAAAATGTTCTTAAATATTGTGGTGGATTCTTGTATAAAATAAGTTAATAAAAAGAACTCAAAAAATTTGTTTAAAATCGGTCGAGCCAATCCGGAGATTAAGTGTCCGTAATGGATGATGTGTTTTTTTTCTACGCGACTTCAGCTCCACCTATATAAGAGCCTTAAACCGTCAGTATATTGTAAAAAAATTTTCAAAAAGATTGATAATAAAGGAGCTGAAAAATAAATAATTTTGTAAATCATTAAAAATTCCCCTTTCTAACGTGCCACGCTATCTTAAAAAGAATTTAAATGCAGAAAGCATAACTTCAAGTTATAAATAAAAAATAAATTTAACAATAAAACATTTATTTTGCTCAATTTTATAAATTTCAATAAAAAAAATGCTCATAAAAAATAAAAAAAAATTCTCATAAATTCTCATATTTCAATTTCACACAACAAGTCACTAACATTAACTTAAAAATTCGTCCAATTTGCAACACCCAACAATGAACGACGTGGATTCGAAACTGCAACAACAACAACAATGTCATACAGTCATACAGTCATTTTGCCGTTTAGTCATTAAGACATTTAGTCGTTTAATCATTTAGCCATTTAGTCATTTCGCCAATTTCAATTACTTCATTAATGTTGCCAGCATTTTTAGCCGCTTTTAATGAATGATTTGGATTTAAATTTTATTCAAGTCAATTGCGTTTTTTTGTTTTTTTTTTAATTTCAAATGTACGCTTGTGCTTTGCATACAAATAGGCGCATTAGATGTCGTTCGAGATAGAAAACAAAAATAAAAATATGCCAAGCCTGAAAACAAGAAAATCAAATTTCTAGGTCAGTGGCAACATGACATCATCATTGATATCGTTATGAGTATTGCATATGTGTGTGTGCGTGTGTGTGTGTGTGCGTTTTTTAAATGTATTATCATCGATAATGAGAGCAATGGGAATAAACAGCGGCCTCCAAGGATATGAAGTGGAGGGAGATAATTTAATTGGTAAATGCAATAACAACAATAAAAACTGATGGTAGATAGACTAGGCGAATGGAAATATGAACAGTAGGATGAATAGGTGAACATACTGGCAAACGGAAAGTTGAACACTGGAGAGGATGCGTAGTTGAATTCGCGAAAGGAAAGATGAATACTAAGAGGACAGGTGAAAAGACTGGGAAACCTAAATAGACGAATAGTAGATGAGCAGATGTGTGGTTGAACTGACGAACGTAAAGATGAACAATAGGAGGGAACTGTGGTTGAACGGACGAACGGAGAAATGAACAGTAAGAGGGAATTGTGGTTGAACGGACGAATGGAAAGATGAACAGTGGGACAGACGAGTGAATAAACTGACGAACGTAAAGATGACCATTAGGACAGATGTATGGTTGAACTGACGAAAGGAAAGATGAACAGTAGGACTGATGTGTGATTGAACTGACGAATGGAAAGATGAACAGTAGGACAGATGTGTGATTGAACTAATGAAAGAAAAGATGAACAGTGGAATAGATGTATGGTTGAACTGACGAATGGAAAGATGAACAGTAGGACAGATATGTGGTTGAACTGATGACAGGAAAGATGAACAGTAGGACTGATGTGTGGTTGAACTGACGAATCGAAAGATGAACAGTAGGACAGATGTAGGGTTGAACTGATGAAAGAAAAGATGAACAGTGGAATTGATATATGGTTGAACTGACGAATGTTGAGATGAACAGTGAAATGGATGTATGGTTGAATTGACGAGTGGAAAGATGAACAGTAGGGCAGATATGTGGTTGAACTGATGACAGGAAAGATGAACAGTAGGACTGATGTGTGGTTGAACTGACGAATCGAAAGATGAACAGTAGGACAGATGTAGGGTTGAACTGATGAAAGAAAAGATGAACAGTGGAATGGATGTATGGTTGAACTGATGAAAGAAAAGATGAACAGTGGAATAGATGTATGGTTGAACTGACGAATGGAAAGATGAACAGTAGGACAGATGTAGGGTTGAACTGATGACAGGAAAGATGAACAGTAGGACTGATGTGTGGTTGAACTGACGAATCGAAAGATGAACAGTAGGACAGATGTAGGGTTGAACTGATGAAAGAAAGATGAACAGTGGAATTGATATATGGTTGAACTGACGAATGTTGAGATGAACAGTGAAATGGATGTATGGTTGAACTGACGAATGGAAAGATGAACAGTGGAATGGATGTGTGGTTGAACTGACGAACGGAAAGATGAACAGTCGGACTGACGTGTGGTTGAACTGATGAAAGAAAATATGAACTGTAGGACAGATGTGTGCTTGAACTGATGAAAGAAAAGATTAACAGTGAAATGGATGTATGGTTGAACGGGCGAATGGAAAGATGAACAGTGGTTCAGATGTATAGTTGAACTGACAAACGGGAAGATGAGCAATAGAGGAACAAATGTGACAAACGGAAAGATGAACAATAGGTCGGAAAGATGAACAGCAGGAGTGAATTGTGATTGAACTGTCATACTGCAAGATGAACAGTGGGACAGATAGGTGAATAAACAGGCGCTTAGAGAGACGAACACATGGACAAACGAACAAATATGGTAACGGATATATCTCAATCGATAATTCTCTAGTAATGTTTTTCACAAAAATATCTCTTTTCCTATATCAGCCATGCCTACTTCTAGATGACTTCGACTTCAACCTAAAGTGTACCAATTCTCGTATAAACGTATTTTTGTATAAATGTGTGTCCCTGTTTAGTTTTGGAAACTTTGTTTCCCCACTTCCCTTCTGCTGAAATTGAGTTTTTTTGTTGTTGATGATATCAAAAAAGTTGAAGCCACACTAAGCATTACAATCATAACAACCACTGCTGACTAAATAAGCAGGCGACCAAAATTTCAATTCCAACTAAAACTAAAACAAAAATTAGTATTCAAATTAAATACTTATAAATAAAAATACAACACAAAACAAAAAACAAAGCCAATATTTAACAAAACGGAAGCCGGAAATCGAATTACCCCAAAACAAACACGCACACACAGGCACACACGCACACATGTACACACTCATAGTTACGAACTTTGCAATGACTAGGCGAACGCGTCATGCGCCTTGCATACTAAATGTCGAAAATTGAAAATAAAAGTGAACAACAACAACAACAGCAAACTCTGTATAACAACTACACGCAACAAATTGGCAACTATTTAGTTCTATAAATATAACATAAAAGTATGCCAAGAAAAAAACAAAACACAAAAATTGCACCAACTTCGCCTCAACGAACGGCAGACAGTGCGCCGAATTCGTCCATTCAATCGTCTGTCTGTCCAAAATAACAACACACGTAGATGCTAATCGCCACTAAATGCACTGCGCACCCAAAAGGCCATAGCACGCGCTCTCTCACTCTTCCACTATGTCTCTCTCTCTCTCTCTCTCTTGCACATAGACTTTGGCTATACGAGTACGCTTCAGTTGGCCAGCGTTTGGGCGCAGCAACGTAGCCGCTTGCCGGGACGTGCCTGGCATGCTTTAAGGGCAGCAACATTGGTGCCACTGTCGCCAACCAGCTGCGTCAGCCTAGGCGAACACTGCCACTGCTGTCGGCGCCTTGGCCCGGCAGGCATTCAAAAGTTTAACGAAGCGCCTTAAGTGATTCAAATTGAATTACGAGTACGTTGAACTGTGACTTCGATACGTTGATGGGCCGCTCACGCGCGCACCCACACTGCTACCTGCAACCGCACCCGAATCGGCACTCGCCCTCGTACCTGCAGTCGCATTCGCTCACTTTTGCCCACTGCGGCGTACTCGCACGTTTGTTCAGTTGGTTTTTACTTTTATTGCATAATTTTTGTTGTTACTTTTACATCGAAGTGTACACTTGAAATTTTGAAGTTCAAATGCAACACTTGTTGCATACAATAAAATGTTGAGCTGATTTCAGCGACATGTGTCAGATTCAGTGGCGCATACAGAGAGGGGGAGGAGGGTTTAAACTACCCAACTACAAAAATTGCTGGTGCAAAATGTGGTTTTAAATGGAATTGAACCCAAAAATGGTAAGCAAAACCCCCCAAATGAAATCCTGTGTGCGCCACTGTTCAGTTTTTTGGCTGCAATTTTACTGCCAATATTTACTACTTTAATCTAAACTGCAGCTCTAAATTTTTTTGTCAATTTATAACGCAACTATATAAAAAGTAATCGGTTCGCTGGCACATAGAATAGTCATTTTAAAGGTCACCATGGCGGCCATCTAAAAAGTTGGCAGCAATTCAGCATTTTTTCTATCTATTCTAGGCATTTTAACAAAATCAATCAAATAGAAATTGAACACAAAATAAAGTAATCTTTTTATTAAAATCATAAAAATTGCACTTTTGCCAACAAACAGTCTAACACATTTTACTATAAAAGCGCTGCAATGCATAAAAATGCCATTAAATCCAACTAAAGTCTAACAAGACGCACAAAAATGCAGCAACTTCCAACGCTCACTGCTAAAGTAACCATTCTAGTGCTGGCGATTACTTTGCTCAGCGTCAACGCTGACGACACAGCGTCAGCAGAGCATCGCTATCGCGTCACACATCGCGACTATCCGCGCACATTTCACTCTGTGCCCACTGATCAGCCCGCTGTGGGTTATCCTGCAGCAGGCTTTCGGCCCACGCCCACTTTTGATCTGCCCAGCGAATCGCAACAGCCGTGGAACTTGAATCAGGCCGCCAGTGGTAATGTTGAGCAGCAACGCCGGCCAGCTGCGCGTTATGGGCCGCCATCGAGACCAACCAATCAGCCGCGCAAACCGCACGACAGCTATGGACCACCGCAGGAAGTGCAGGATAGCAACTCTGCTGCCGATGGAACGCACTACAAACCCGATTACTTTTATGCCGACTATGAGGATGAAGAATTTCCACCACAACAACAACAGCAGCAACAAGCCGAGCAACCACATCCCGTATTTGTGCAATCGGGCAGTTATGTAGCGGCTGAGCAGCAACAACAATCGAAGGCTCAGGATCAGTTGGAGGAGTTTCATATACCGTTGGAACTGCTTCAGCGACCAGTGCAAATTGTGAATGCCTAAGTAGTAACTTTGTTGACTGAAGACTTGTATTTTCTATATATTTGATCTAAAGTTGGACTTTTGCTATTAACTTAATGGGTGCATGGAATTTTATTCAATATTGTAGGTTATATTATATAATATTTACTTAATCATATCACATATCACATCACAAAAAAATTTGAAAAAATTGAAAACATATTGAATTGTTACACTGTGCGACAGTAGTTATTATTATTATTATTATTATTATTATTATTAATTATATTAATAGTAACCTGTAGTGTCCGACCGAAGGTGGATTTTTATTCGAAGACGAAGCAGAATATTCGGCATAACTAAAATATTCGCCGAAGCCGAATACCAACTAAAATTCGTTTAAGAAAAAACTTATCAAATTGGGCGTTTCTTTCTTTATTAATTTCTTTGTTCGAAGCCGAAGCCGAATATTAATATTAATAAAAATTCTTTTAGTTATTTATTTTAATTTAGCTTCATTAATTTCTTTGTTTCACTTAATTTTAGTAGAATAAAACCAACCAGTTTCTAACAAAAACAAAAACCTAACAATTCAGTTGACATAAATATCTGATTAGAAATATTGTATTTATTTATTTATAAGAATTTATACAATAATGAATTATAGTATAAATTAAAAAAGCGACACTAGCTACGAGGCTTTCAGTCGTTCATTTAATACAAAAGTTGGTAGCTTAATTTGATTTGAAATAATTTTAATTAATCGCAATATTATTTGTTCGAAATTTCAATAAAACCCAAGATTTGATAAAATACTTCGAAACAGAGTAAATTGCCGAAAACCTTCGGCTAAAGTATTCGGCTATTTTGGCCGAAGCCGAAACAGAAGATTTAAAATTGCCCGAATAAGCCAAATACCGAAGCCGAAAACGAATATTCGGTCTGACACTAGTAACCTAGCATATTCAGTTTTTTATATCTGATCGTATGTCCTTTTAAAAAGATTTTAAAACTTCAGGGATATAGGGAAGTAAAGTAAATAAATCTTACTTATGGATGGAAACATATTTTTTTACTCTAAACCAAAAAAGATAGAAAAATAATATTAGAGAAATGATACTACAGACTGAGATTCAAAACATGAATTTGTTCGATCTTCTTACTGACATATTTTGGTCCTGGAAGTTCATAATAGAAAATTTTGTTAAAAGGCGACAATTTTCCCCTTTCGTTTGGTACCTTAATGTTCATTATTCCACAACTGCAAATATTGAAATAAATTAAATGCGTATATTCTTGAAATTTTAAATTTTTTTAAAAGGACATCGAATCAGAAAGTGAAAAACTGAGTATGCCAGGTTACTATGAATGACCTCTAGTTCCACGGGTCTCGACAAAAGCGTTTTTTTGGAAATTTGTAGAAGCAAAAAGCACACATTCTAACAAGTCGTTACTTTTATTTCTGCCAAACGGAACTTAAATTGGCAGCCAACAGGGTCTAATAGAGTCCGTATATTGTCCGACAGTCAAAGAACCCCAAAGGATCTAACTAGAAGCACATTTGATTGCCTCAAAGCTGATGACTGAACAACTTCGTATAGTTTCACTGGATACCAGAGACGGAAATGGGTGGACCAGGAACCAATGGTCCAATACAAGAGGACTGTGTCAGGCAAAACAATTCCTTTCCCCATATAGAGGGGTGTCCTGCAAACTTCCTGTGGTAAACCAGTGGGTCCATGAGACGGCCACTGAACCTACTAACCTTTACGAGATTTGTTCAAAACAGAGGTGACTTATGGACCTCTTTCAGAGTTGACTACATTCGATTATTGATGTGTTTGTTATGTTGATGCTGGTTGTGAAGTGTCTTCCAAGTGTCGGCAAGAGATATCCTTATACTATTGGACAACCAATCTGCTCTTAGGGCTCCGGATGCGGTCATAGTACCAGTCAAAGATTGTCCTCAGCAGCAGCAAATCTCTCAAGAGAGAGACTGCCAAGCAGTTTTAAATTCACCTATGCTGGGTCTCAGAACATGGGGATATTTTAGGGAACTGTATAGCAGACGAGCTCGCTCGGCACGGTACAACTCAGTTCTTAGCAGCTATGTCAAGATATGACAGCGCTTGGTGTCCCTCTCATAACCTGTCAGCTTCGTACCCATACGAATTCTACAACACTTATTTAAGACGTTCTGAGGGCAATACAAGTTTTCTTGCACCCAAAAATTTTCCAACCTTAAACCTTCGACGTTCTAAAGAACTCTTCTCACGAAACAGAGCCCAGATCAGAACCATGATCAGTGCTCTAACGGATCACTGCCTTATTGGCATCCATGCAAAAAGTCTGGGGATGCTTTCAAACGACTTCTGTCACAGCTATATGGACGAGGAAGAGGAAGAAAATATACCTCACGTACTATGCATCTGTCCTGCTTTATCCAGAGGAAGTATGACCTATTTAGTCAACTTCTTCCTCGATAGTCTAAGGGATTTAGCTGACAAGACCCTTCTCGGTCTACTAAACTTCAAAAGAAGGTCCAATTGGTTCAACGAGTGAGAGGTTTTATGCTTGGTCCAACCAAGAGGTGACGGAACGTTCTCAACTTGGTCCTTTCATCGGGGATATGGTCTTCATCTTCACTTTCTCGAGGTGGTCAAACCATCTTCTCTTTCATCAGTTGGTCAAACCAAGAGGTGACAGAACGTTCTCAACTTGGTCCTTTCACCGCAGATACGGTCTTCTTCTTCACTCTCTCGAGATGGTCAAACCAAGAGATGATAGAATGTTTTCAACTTGGTCCTTTCATCGGAGATACGGTCTTCTTCTTCACTCTCTCGAGATGGTCAAACCAAGAGATGATAGAATGTTCTCAACTTGGTCCTTTCATCGGAGATACGGTCTTCTTCTTCACTTTCTCGAGATGGTCAAACCAAGAGATGATAGAATGTTCTCAACTTGGTCCTTTCATCGGAGATACGGTCTTCTTCTTCACTTTCTCGAGATGGTCAAACCAAGAGATGATAGAATGTTTTTAACTTGGTCCTTTCATCGGAGAAACGGTCTTCTTCTTCCCTTTCTCCAGTTGGTCCAACCAAGAGGTGAAAGAACGTTCTCAACTTGGTCCTTTCACCGCAAATACGGTCTTCCTCTTCGCAGTGGACTTTCAACTACCACATCAGACACCAGTAAGTTGGTACACATGTACCCATCATATGTTGACATTTTTAACCATTTTGCATATTTAGTTTGCCTTTAACAGATATAGAAGTTAGACTTTTTTGGTGTGTTGGCAATTCAATCCACTTATCATAAAGTCATGACAAGGCTCGTGTTGCCTTTCATCGTGCGACAAAAATAAAAAAAATTTTTCACACCGGAAAAGTCCATATGGGCGTGAAGCTAGAGACCAAACATAGTGATACTGCGTACTCAGTTTTTCATTTCTACATCCTTTGTCCTTTTTAAAGGACTTCAAAATTTTGAAGGGGATAAAAAATAAAAAAAATATACAAAATACTTTACTCGTTAGAATATAACGATATGTATATCAAATGAAAGGATTAAAAATTTAAATAAAATTGATTTTTTATCTATTTGTAAAAAAAGCATATGAAAAAGGTCCTTGAAAATTTTAATCCTTTATATCCTTGAAAATTTATATCGAATTTTCTTGAAAAGTAGGTACGTTAAAACCCAAAATCTCCTTGATCACGTGTCAAAATTTCATTACTCTAACTTTATTAGTTCGAAAGTTATTAAAAAAGGCGGAAGCTGCAATTCTAATGAAGTACAAAAATTCTAATTTATTTAAGTATCAGTATTTTAAAAAATAAAAAGATACAAAATCAATGAAGCGAGAATAATGAAATTTTGACACGTGATCAAGGAGATTTTGGGTTTTAACGTACCTACTTTTCAAGAAAATTCGATATAAATTTTCAAGGATATAAAGGATTAAAATTTTCAAAGGACCTTTTTCATATCCTTTTTTTACAAATAGATAAAAAATTAATTTATTTATATTTTTTAGCCTTTTCTCTTTCATTTGATATACATATCGCCATATTCTAACGAGGTTAAGTATTTTTTATATATTTTTTATTTTTTATCCCCTTCAAAACTTTGAAGTCCTTTTAAAAGAACAAAAGATGTAGAAATGTAAAACTGAGTACGTAGTATCACTATGTTTGGTCTCTAGCTTCACGCCCATATGGACTTTTCCGGTGTGAAAAATGCTGTCGCACGGTGTTTTCAACAAAATATTGACTTAGTAATCACTTGGTCTTGCCATTTTTTAGTCTTTTCCAAACCTATTGCATTGCTGAAAGGCTAATTATTGATTTTCAGAACCTCTCGTATGGCTTAAAGGATAATCATGAAATTTATTTGTGCCTCACCGTTGAGTATTTTAAATGGCTTTCAATGTTGTGGGACGGTGGCAAACATTGAGCAATATTAAAAAAAAACACATTAGAATCAATGAAGCTACAAAAATGCTATAACTTTAATAGCACCAACAGCAAAGTAACAATAAAAACAACTTTATTATTGTAATAATGCCAACCATAGCAACAATTATAATAACAACAATGAGCGTAGAGAACGTTATCGAGACTCGGGCTGCTGGCATTTGTTTACACTTTGCATTAATTGATAAACCAAATTGCAGGCTATTGTGGGCATAAAAGCTCAAATACACACACACACACACACAGACACGCATACACTCACACAAATGCACGCATAGTCAAACATACTCAAACAGAGCTGAATGGTGTATGAAACACACACAAGCTTATCCATATAAAAGCTGCTATGTATATGTAAAATGTACACACACACACACACACACATATAGAGAGAATCTCTACAGCGACTGAGGCGTAGGAAAAAGGACAATTGTTATTATTATGATTATTATTGGCATCATGGGCGCTTGGCATGAAGTCAATGTTGGAGCCGTGCTGCGGTGCGGCAGACAGCGGAACTGACGCAGCATGCGAACAAGTAGACGACACGCCCATTTTCGGTTTCAGGCGGAGCAAAATCACAGCAACTGGCAATAGTTGTGTGTGTGTGTGTGTGCATTGATGTGGCTATAAATATTCAGCGCTGCATGCGTACATTGTATACTCACTGCGTGTGTGTGTGTGCGTGTGTGTGCGTTTATTAGCATTGATGTTTGCTTTAGTTGTTGTTGCAGGTAATTTAAAGTTAAGCAGTTCCGTTTCCGCTGCGTTTGTTTGCCGTTTGCTCTACTTCTTCGTAGCAGCTGACTATTTTAGCGCGAAAATAAAACGCCAGCACAGTGCATGAAGTGTGGTGGCAAGTATAGCAAATTAGTCTAAAGTTGGGCCGAGGGTACAGGGTGTCTGTTTTTAGTTTAAGAGTGTCAAAAGTCTGAGAGTTAATGCGTTTAGAACGAATTTTTCCTAAATAGTTTACTAGCGTTAAAAATAATAATTCGTGGCACATCTTTTCTTTATATAGTTTTAGAACATTCAACCATATAGCAAAGAAACTCGATATTAACCCTTTGAAATCTAAAATTACTTACTGGGCAATAGTCAAACTATTTTAAAAAATATTAGATTAAGCGCTGAATTTTTAATAGCTTAATTAATTTGATTTCAGTTATTTTGATGTAGTTAGTTATATTTTCATTATAGTTATTTTTGATCCGAATTAAGTGGAAGCAGTGATCAACAGACTGATTGATATGATTCATTTAATTCATCATTTCACAGCGAAAACCGCCGAAGCTACCAACATGAAATTAAAACTTCGTTAAGAAGAGATTTTTTGAAATTCGGGGTCTAAAAGGGTAAAACATGGGTTGTGTATGATGAATCATGATTTAAAGGGCCTATTGATGTTAAACTTAAAAATTCTCTAAATGAAAAAAGTCGACACGTGTTTTTTAGTTTTATGAAATTAAAAATCTAACGTGGTCAACTATGGGTCAAGGGCTTGTATGGAGAACCATATTTAAATGAGCCTATTGACTTCAAGCTTGGTGAAAGCACTTGAAATGAAAAATAATTCGATACCTTTTTTTCAGTTATTTTTTTTAAATCAAAATTTGACGGGTCCACAATGGGTTAAGAGTTTGTATGGGGAAACATGATTAAATGGGATTATTCACTTCAAACTTGGTGATTTCAAATGAGAAATAATTTGTTACATATTTCTCAGTTTTTTGAAAATAAAAATCTGACGTGGTCAACTATGGGTTAAGGGTTTGTATGGATAAACATGAAAGTGACCTATTGACTTCAATGTTTGTGCAAGCACTTGAAATGAGAAATAATTCGATACCTATTTTTCAATTTTTTTAAAATCAAAATTTGACGGATCCACAATGGGTTAAGAATTTGTATGGGGAAACATGATTAAATAGGATTATTCACTCTAAACTTGTTGATTTCAAATGAGAAATAATTCGATACATATTTTTCAGTTTTTTGAATTGAAAAATCTGAAGTGGTCAACAATGGGTTAAGAGTTTATATGGAAAAACTGTGAAAAAACATGAATTAATGAACCTATTGACTTCAAAGTTGCTGAAAGTGCTTCGAATCAGAAATAAAGCGACATTTTTTTTCAGTTTCTTTTAAACTAAAATCTAACTGGGTAGGCAAAGTGTTAAGATTTTGTATGATAAACATGTTTTAAGGAACCTTTTGGCTTCAAACTTGGTAAAAACATTTTAAATGAGTAATAATTAGATTTTCAGTAAAATAAATAACAAGATTTTTTTTAATAATAATTTTTTTTTATAATCTAAAAGTTGAGGCTTCGTTCGTTGCTGTGGTTTTGGCATTGTTTAATAACGTTTTTAGCTTTCAACTAAAACTGCTAATTACGCGGTAACACTGCGCCATTTTGTTGTATGTTGGCTGTTTTATTGTTGTTGTTGTTTGTGTTGGAAAGAGACAGCAACTACACAAGGCGGTAGTGAGTTGAAACTGCAATTACGCGCAGCTGGTGTGTGTTATTAAATTTGCATTCAACATTGTTAGTCAAAATTGAATTGGGACAAACGAGATTTAATGGCAGTGGGCCTGGGTTGATTTACTTTTGGGCTGCTTGGTTTTTAAGTTAATAAAAGCAAAGTGTTAATTTCAAATTGATATCAAAAATATGAAACTTTAATGGAGAACAAAGTGAAGGAAATTAGTTGGAATAGGATTTTTATTTATGAATGTTTTTAACACTAGAATGACTGGTCAAGCCAAAGCTGTCTTAAATGCAAAGATGGAGTCATTTGGAAGACATATTAATTCTTTTTTTTTTCGAACATCGAGCACATCAAAACAGGTCTGAACTTCATATCTGTTAAAAACATTCTAAGAATGCAAATTGCCTGATAACTTCAACATATTGCACACTGAATACAAAAGAGTCTCAAAAAACTGTTGATCCTCCAGAAGCAACGCAATTGACAATGAAACAGACAAACCGAATTTTTCCAGTTAAAGAAGTTAGAGATAAAGATACAATTTTTGAGGTAGTGGGAGATGTGTACAATTTATAAAAAATTTTGATATGTGCCTCTTATGTATTTCGTGTGCGATATGTTGAGGACATGTGTACCAACATAACAAAAAACTCGCAAAACGAACGTAAGTAACCCGCAGAGTTTTATAAGTCACCTTTTTGCCTTTTAAACTCCACATTAAACTGAATTTTTTCTGATTCCCCATTTACTTCCCAATCATTCATCAATCAAACACAAAAATAATTTGAATTTTGTGGAATTTTTGCAAATTTAATTTTCAACAAAAATCTTTAACAATTGTCCACTACTTAACCTTTGACAGAAGGTAAACTTAAGCTAATTGTTAACAATTTTCTAATAACTACGGCAATTTTCTATTTTCAAAAATTTTCAAAACGTTATCAAAACACATTTCTAAATCAACCCATTACCATTGTTTACCATGAATTTCTTCTTCTTGGCACTCAGTGCTCTACCACATCTGGTACCGGGCCATCTGGTAGTAGAAGAGCGGCTGCTGTTGTGCGCCAAACTGCGGCTGGACAATGAATTGTTGCTGTGGCTGCGGCAGCGCCTGCAAGCGGGCAGTGCGCGCTTTGGTGCGCAGTTTCTTGAGCGCAGCGGCGCGCAACTTGGCGGGACGTGCCGACTTGCGTGCACTGAAACGACGCGCCTGCACCAGACGTTCGGCGTGCAGCTGCTCCTCGGCGGCGGCGGCATTGTCCTCCTCCTCGGCAATGGTGGCCTCGATCTCGTCGGCGGGCACCGGTGCGGGCAAGTCGGCTATTTGATTGTCCTCCTCGTCAGCCTCTGGCGGGCCATAGGTCAGATCGGGCTGGTGCTCGCCCTCGACAGCGTCGTCTTCGCCGTCAATGTCCGCAGGTATGGGGAGAGAGGCATCAAAAGCGCCTCTATCGAAGCTGTCGAGTGCAATGCCGGGACCAGCGGCCGGTGCATCGAAGCCGGGGCCAGCAATTGGGCCAGGAGGCACTCCGCCGGCAGCGGCTTCGGGCACCACAGCTGGTCCAGCTGGGCCCAGCTCCTCGAAGGGCACCTCGGGTTTCAGTTCCTTGGCGCTGGGATAGGGCGTCACAGGCTCCTCGAGCTCCTGGCGTGCTAGCACATTGAAGCGGCGTCGTGGCGCTTGCAGGCGTGCAGCGCGTTGACGATGACGCGGCCGTTGGGCAGCGCACAGAGCAACGCCAATGCAGACAACGAGCAGGACTTGCAGGACACGCGACATGTTTAAGTAGTTTGGCTGTTTGAATGTTTGGGAGTTGTTGGCTGCACCAAATTTAGACAATTGACAACTGTTGTCGTTTGCTGGCGTTGCTGCGGTTTTTATACTAACAAACGTCCAAACGGCACCGCCACTCATTCGCTCGCAGACCTTAAATGGCCTTATTAATATTAAACGTTTATTTTTAGTTTTTTTTTTTAAATTTTTGTATGTATTTTGATTTCAAGTTGCTGTATTTTTAAGCGTTTTTTGGTTTTTTTCTTGTACTTAAATTTTCAAGAGTGTTTTGTTTTCTATGCAGCGTGTTCTGGTCGACATGTGCTGCATAACTTACGCAATTAAGCATTGCTTATGGTAGAAGGAAGGCAATGGGGCGCCCAGTCACTCGAACGCAAGGCAGCGCGGCCCTAACTAGGCGCCGCCTCAGTCAGTTTTGCGACCATAGGAATTGCTGATTCTGCGCTTATTGCAGTCAACACATTGTTGCTATCATTCTTGTTGTTCGCTTTTTTACCACTACTATTGTTGTTGTTGTTGTTGTTGATTTGGTGTTAATATAGCCCACGTTTCGCCTTCGGTTGTTCGTTTTTTTTCCCCCCCCACTTTGCGCTGCTTTGGTCGCCAGCACTTTGGCTTCTTTTGTGGCTACGTTTTATGTGCGTGTGTTGTTGTTGTTGTTACTTTGTCTAGCTTGATTGCACAGTGCATTGTCTGCTCGTATGGCAGTTGGCGCGCTCGTCAGGCGTGTACGTGACATTTAAACGTCTAAGCGCTCTAATCATAATTCCGCCAGCATCGCATCCGTTGGTGGCATTTCGCGCCTCGCGCTTCCACTTCTCACTCTCCCCCTCTCATTTCTCGCACTGCATGTATGCGCCTCATTAATGGTGGTTTCTGTTATTGAACGCATTAATTTCATATTTAATGCCAATCGTTGTGTTGGCCATTGCTGTTTATTGTTGTTGCTGCACTTAATTGCGCCAATCGATTGCGGTGGGCGAAGCGCAAAACACGCTGTGTAGGTGCAAAAATTAAATGCTATAAATTTTTATGGTCATGTTACAAATTTAATTTAATGCTTGCAACGTGTCGATGTGTCCACTGTTTGCACTGCAGGCGGCAACCATTGCGTATGAGTGACGTGCAATTAGTTTCAATGCCTTTTTGTTTGTACCATAATTATTGTTGTTGCTGTTGACGCTCGTAACTGGTGCCAATTTGCCATTTGGCCATTTATGCTTGACGGTTGCTGGTGTTTTAATTGGAAAAGAAATTTTCTTAATAAAAAGACATTTTTGAATTTTATATCTGAAATTCAGAGTTGAGTTTTCAGAGTTGACTTAAAGATAAAAGGCGCCCTAAAGGGAGTTTACTGAGTTATGGTCACCTTAGGAAGTTCACGGTTACTTTTATTTTAATTGGAAAATAAATTTCTTAATTTAAAGGACTTTTTGAGTTTTATATCTGAATTTCATGCAAAGTTGATTGGAAAGTATAAGGCGTCCTAAAGGAAGTTTACTAAGTTATGGTCACCTTACGAAGCATTTTAATTCGAATTCTTAATAAAAAGGAATTTTTGAATTTTATATCTGAATTTCACGCAGATTTGACTTGAAAGTATAAGGTGTCCTAAAGGAAGTTTACTAAGTTATGGTTACCTTAGGAAGTTCATGGCTGCATGTATTTTAATTAGAAAATAAATTTCTTAATTTAAAGAATTTTTTTAGTTTTATATCTGAATTACATGCAAAGTTGACTGGAAAGTATAAGGTGTCTTAAACGAAGTTTACTAAGTTATGGTCACCTTAGGAAGTTCATGGTTTCTTGTATTTTAATTGGAAAATATATTTCTTAGTTTGAAGGAATTTTTGAATTTTATATCTCAATTCATGCGGAGTTGTCTTAAAGGTAAAAGGTGTCCCAAACGAAGTTTACTAAGTTATGGTCACCTTGGGAAGTTCACCGTTGCTTGTATCTTAATTGAAAAATAAATTTCTTAATAAAAAGTAATTTGTGAGTTTTATATCTGAATTTCATGCAGATTTGACTTGAAAGTAAAAGGTGTCCTAAACGAAGTTTACAAAGTTATGGTCACCTTAGGAAGTTCATGGCTGCATGTATTTTAATTAGAAAATAAATTTCTTAATTTAAAGGATTTTTTTAGTTTTATATTGTATCTGAATTTCATGCAAAGTTACTGGAAAGTATAAGGCATCCTAAACGAAGTTTACTAAGTTATGGTCACCTTAGGAAGTTCATGGTTGCTTGTATTTTAATTGGAAAATACATTTCTTAGTTTGAAGGAATTTTTGAATTTTATATCTGAATTTCATTCAGATTTGACTTAAAAATAAGAGGCGCCCTAAACGAAGCTTACTAAGTTATGGTCACTTCGGAAGTCCATGGTTGCTTGTATTTTAATTGGAAAATAAATTTCTTAATCAAAAGTAATTTGTGAGTTTTATATCTGAATTTCATGCAGATTTGGCTTGAAAGTATAAGGTATCCTAAACGAAGTTTACTAAGTTATGGTCACCTTAGGAAGTTCATGGTATTTTAATTTGAAAATAAATTTCTTAATTTAAAGGATTTTTTTAGTTTTATATCTGAATTTCATGCAAAGTTGACTGGAAAGTATAAGGCATCCTAAAGGAAGTTTACTAAGTTATGGTCACCTTAGACAGTTGCTGAGTCGCAGATTGTTAAATATATGGAAAGTTCTGTCCAAACATATGAACATTTCTAATCAAAAAGTACTAAAAATAGTAAACTACTCTATTTTATAAAACTTGAAATCGTTTAAAAACTTGAAACGATTTCAAAACTTGAATTCTTTGTTCTAAACTATTCATTGAATTTGCTATCATAACATGATTTATTATTTTTTATTAAAATATATGTATTTTAGTTAAATTAATTAATATTCGATCAAAGGTTTTCAACTGATAAATACAGCTTGAAAATTGTAAATGCCTTCATTTACACATTTATTGCCTCAAGTGCCTTGTTTGTCAACTCATCTGCGTACTCAGCATTTCATTTGCCCCAAAGTGTTCAGCATTTTAATCGATTTCCCGGAAAACAAGACCCATTTCAAATATTGTTGCAGCGCATCAAGTTTCTACCAAAAGCTTTCATAGAAAACTAATTAACAGAATTTCCAACAACCAAAGTTCAATTTTGCGGCGCTTTGAAGCGCTGAAAATGTTGAAATTTAAGCGAAATGAAATTCAAAACCAAACAAAAAGGTTTTGAATGCAAAGAAAGTGGCCTCAACAAAACGGAGCATCACAAATAAAAATCAATCAGCGTGACAGATTATACGTGACCGCTGCCACAATCAGGATGCCATCAGCTATAACAACAACACCAACAACAACGACCACATTTATCTTTACACAACGCCAGCATACAGAAAGCAAAAAGCGCGCACCGATGGTCACAGAGCCAAAAGTCAAAGAAGCAGCAGCGACGCGAGAACCACGCAGAAAACTGCCACTGCAAGGATTGCTGCCAGTTGCAGTTGCTGCTCCTGCCGCCGCAATACGTCAGCACTAATCTAAGGTGTATAATCTGACACCGTTCTCACTGTCAGCGGGCACACCTTGACACGTCGCACCCGGTGGACGCAGCGCGCCGTCACGTCGGAACTGAACAATTTTATGAAGCTGCCAGCAACGCGTCGTTGCAGTGATGGAGTGCAACAGCGGCAGCACTGCAGCGGAGCCAAGAAATTTAGCGTAGTGCCAGTGCGATGTTGCACCAAAGTAAATGAAAGACAAAAACCCTTTCAGCCAAAATTATCTGCGGCCACAATCATGGCCGGCTGCTGGTGGTTGCACAGCCGCCACCAAACGGCAGAATGATTGCATTTGGCTGGCAGCAACAATGCTCCACGGCGCTGGCTTTTAGGTATTCAGCTGTAGTTCCCCCCCTACCCCCGCCTCATGTTGCTGCGCGCCAGAGAAACACAAGCGGCGCCTGCAATTGGCAACGTTGTCCTGTGCGTCCTCAGAACTTGTGTGCTGTCCGTAGGATTCGGTGTAAATGTGTGTGTGTGTGTATGTGAGTGAGTGTGAGTGAGTGCGTTTGGGTCTATTGTCGCCCTGGCATTATTTTCATGCATTCCAGTGTTAAGTGCCGGCAAGTTAAATGAATGAGTGCACATGCACTCGCACATTAATTAAAGTGAAAAGCGTTTGGTTGGTTAGCTGCAGTTGCATCCACAGTGGACAATGGACACAGGCGCACAGTGATGCGTTAACATACAATGATGGCACAAAATTGCAAAGAGTGAAAATTAGAAGCAGAAAATAGAGAAAGAGAAGAGAGGTAAAGAAAAAAAATAGAGAAATCAATTGAAATTTGGTTCTTGTGATGCCATCAATTTTTGGATTTATCTCTTTAAAATCATCATTTCAATATAAATTTAGGGCATCCAACAGACTAACAAAAAACTGAAAGACATACATATCAACTCTTTACAAACTCTCTGTCATTTCTTGTCACCAAATATCAGAACCCATCAAATAAAAGAATTCAGCAGTTGACCAACCAATGAATGAACGTTTGAATGCCGTTCGTTGTTATACAAATTTTGCCTTCTTTACTGCTTTGCTCTACGTGTCACAGGCCGCTGCTTTAGTCTATGCAATTGGCATTGTCTTTGTTGTTGTTGTAATTCTATATATGTAACTGGCAAAGCATGCAGTTGCAGCTTACAGCGGATTTATGGGGAAGCTTGTTGTCAATGTAAATTGAGCACAGCATGAGCCGGCAATGCGATTTGTCAAGCATGACAATCGCTTTAAAATGTTTTTTTGCAGAATAGAAAGTTTAAAAAAATGATACAAAAACCATGCAGAAATCAAGTTTGATTTGTTAGGGGCCAAGGCGATTTCAAATAAAATTGTAAGCGATCATGTAAATATGACATTGTTGTATAACAATTTTGTTCTTGAGAAATGTTTGAATCAGGGTGTGTTTGGGAATTTTTTTTTCTTAAAGAATATTTGCGTCAGAAGTAAGAAGCCTTGTGGTGGTTGGTATTAAAATTAGGTAAATATTTGCTTGTGGGAAAAATGTCTAGTCAAATGGAAGCCTGTTCAATATTTTCTATGACAGGAAGGAAGACTAACTTGGGCAACTTTTTCTTCAACAATGGAGAAATTCTGCCGATAGGACTATTCACAGTCTATTTGACCTCGTGAGAAGCTGAAACTGGTTCAATGAGTAAGTGGACTTTAGTTCCATTGATTGTGGTAGCACAATGGGCCTTTTTGACCCATGACCTGTATTTTAGAAGAAGGAAGACTCATCTGGGCAATTTCTTCTTTGACAATCTAGGAGACCCAGCCAATAGAACTATTCACATCCTGCCAAGCTTCATAAGGAGCTCACATTAATTCAGTCAGTGAAAGGACTTTAGTTCAAATTATTCTGGTATCACAATGAGCCTTCATGGCTTTAGTGAACTCCACTTCACTACCTACCTCACCTACGTCAACTAAATAAGCCAACGACTAGTTAAGCTCATAAATAAGTTAGCAACCTAAACTAACCTCATTTCGATTAACACAGCTTGAGATCAAAAATCAATAACATTAATGTCCCATGTTGGTAAGTTGCTCCCATGGGAAATGGCACTCATCATTTGTGCAAATTCAACTTCCAGTTAGTCAATGAAGTGCAACAGGTCGTATGAGTGTTTTTGTGTGCGGCCAAATTTGCAAGAAATATTTCATACATTTCAGCCAACCATGACGCAACAAAAAACATAAAAGATAGCAACAGCACATTACACTACCTCCCTACCTACGCCTTGTGCCGCTCATTGCTTTACAAATGAGAACATTTATGAAATGTCACTCATACGTCACGTTGTACTTAATTCAGAACATGACTGGAACAAAATTCTGCTATCAAATGAATCTGTTGGTTGGCTTGGCAGGTTAAACAAAGTAATTACATTTACAAATATTGACAACTTTTAATTAAAAAAATAATTAGAAAAATTTAGAACATTTCAAGCAGCCACAGGTGATTTTTTGAATGAAAAAATTACTTACAAATGGCACAGTTTTTCAATTGGACGCTGCAGTCAATTGTAGTGCCATGGTACTATCTGAACTAAGTAGCTAATAGCCATAACAACAACATCAACAGCAACATTAAGAAAAGCAGCAATAATAACTGGCAGCGCAACAATACTTTTTATAACAGAAATTTTGCGTTATTTTTTGCTGTGTGGGTTTGTTCATTCGAAGCGCGCATTCAATTGTTACGCTGTCAGCCTCTTCTGTGTGAATGTATTTGTGTGTATGTATGTATGCGAGTATCTTTGGCAAGCATCCAATTATGTTGGTTCCCTTTCCCCATTAGCCATCCAAGCGGGCCGCGGCCACATTGTTGGCTGCTCTAATGGGAATAAATTTGTACGGCCAAAAGCAGCAACACACACAAACTGACAGCCAGACAAACGGACAAGCAGACATTCAAACAGTAAGCAGCGAGCATGAAGCGCACAGCGCCAAGAACTCAAGTACACAATTGAGCGTTCAGCACGGGCGGTTCCTGGCCGCGATTTGGGCGGTTTCGCCCAAAACGCTGAAACGCTGTTGCCATGGTGCAGGCTATGATTGCCGCTGTTGTTGTAGTTGTTGTTTTGACTGCTTTTATGCCAGCTGTTTTGTGCTTAAGAAGCTTAAAATTCTAAAGTGACGAAATGGCAACAAGCTGCACAAGAAAATACGAGCAATAATTGAACGATTGTGAGGGAAGTGCAAACGCGCGTTGAGAGGAGAGGCGAATGAATTGGTGTATTTTATTTCTTAGGTATTTTGTGGTGCAGCAATTGTGTGCTTTGCCTCTGGGAGTTGCTCGAGAAGAACGAAAAGTAATGAGATATCATTGTTGTTCTTGTTGCTGCTGTTGGCTTTTGTCATTTATTTCATATTTTGTAAAAAGGCCGCTCAGATTTATGCAAAATGCGCGGAAAATAATTATTTATTAGCTTGCCTTGAGTGGCGCTTGCAGGCTCTGGGCAAAGCTGACAATGTAGGCAAAGTTGTGTGGGCCGCTTGGTTCAAGTTGTTTTAAATTTATTTAAACTTTTACAGAATGAATGTACTAATGGCATTGAGAGCATATTTGTCTATTATTTAGATGATTAGATATGCATTTTTTAAGACAAATTTTTAATAAATCTATATATATAAATATGAATCGTGGTCCGTTCGGCTGCTTAAAACTTGAAAACGACTGGACCAACTTGGATACCTCCTTCGGCGGGTTTGTTTGAAATTATTACGTGAAGGTTTAGGAAAAAAGAAAAGTCGGGAAAACGGGGCGTGGCACCACAAGAATACATTTTTAGACAATAACTTTGGAACCATAAGTCACATCAATTAAATTTGGTACAAACTTACTATTTAATCATGTCCTTCGATAGAGGGAATGGGGTGAGTATTGAACAAAAGGGCGTGGCTTCGCCCATACAACTCAAATCTTTTATATGGAATAGCTTCGGATTTGTAAGTCGCACAGCATTGAATTTTAATATGACATCCTCCCACAGAAGTGTCATTCTACTGTTAAATTTTGATGGGCGTTGGACAAGGGGCGTGGCACATTTATTTGACCTAAACTATCCGCATAATTTTGAAACTGTTCGCCGCACATCAATGAAACTTAGTACGAATTTACCATTTCGTCATATCTTTCCACAGAGGGAATGGGGCTGGTATTTCACAAGAGGGCGTGGCTCCGCCCATACAACTCAAATCTTTTACATGGAATAGCTTCGGAGTTGTAAGCCGCACAGCATTGGAATTTGGTGTACCGTTGTTTTATAGATGTGTCATTCTACTGATGAGATTTGATCGGCGGTGGTCAAGGGGCGTGACACATTTTTTATGATACAACAGTTATGCCATACACACACACACACATCAGTGAAACTTGGTACGAACTTTCCACTTAGTAACACAATTCGACTAGAAGAAAGTTGTGAGCATTGCACAAGGGGGCGTGGTATCGCCTCCATTTTTATATACATAGATTGTTTGTCCTTACTGCCTGACTGACTGATTGATTGATTGATTCATCATCGTTCAGCCCAAACCGCTGAAGCTACAAACATGAAATATGAACTGCAGGTATATCTTGAAAAATGAACCTCCGCTAAGACGGGATTTTTTGAAATTCGGGGTGTAAAGGGGTAAAACATGTGTTAAGGTGTTGTATGAAGAAAAGTGATTTAAGAGACAAATTGATTTCGAACTTCCTGAAAATACTCTAAGTCAAAAAGAATTCGACACGTATTTTATAATTTTTCGAAAATCAAAATGTATCTGGACCAACAATGGGTTAAGATTTGTTTAAGGGTAGACTCGAAAAAAACATGAACCGATAGGCCTATTGACTTCAAAAATTGTAAAAATACTTGAAATAAAAAAAAAATTGGACACGCGTTTCT
Organism: Melieria picta; assembly: GCA_964056695.1. Classification (NCBI taxonomy): domain Eukaryota; kingdom Metazoa; phylum Arthropoda; class Insecta; order Diptera; family Ulidiidae; genus Melieria; species Melieria picta. The sequence continues at coordinate 54,144,105 of OZ057399.1, read as the reverse complement.
CATTATTATCCAAATCGAAATCTAACTGGATCAATGACGGGTTAAAAGTATGTACATATGGAGAAACACATTTTTGAGCCTTTTGACTTCAAACTTTGTGAAAGTACTTCAAATGTAAAATAACTCGATACGTGTTTTTCATTTTTTTCGAATATTAATCGGACGGGGTCAGCGACCGGTTAAAAGTTTGTATGGCGAAACTGTAAAAAAACATGAATTAATGGGGCCACTGACTTCAAACTTTGTGAAAATACTCTTAGTGAGAAATAATTTGACACCTATTTTCACTTTTTTGAAAATCAAAAGCTAACGGGGTCAACAATGGGTTAACAGTTTGTATGGAGAAACACGATTTATTGGTCTTTTGATTTCAAACTTAGACAAAAAGCACTTCTATCGGGAAATAATTAAAATGTACTTTTCATTTTTTGGAAAATCGAAATCTACCGTGATAAACTAAGGGTTAAGAATTTGTTTAGGGTAAATGTGAAAACTCATGATTTAAAGGGCTTTTGAATTCAAAATTTTTGGAAATACTTGACATCAAAGATAATAGACATATGTTTTTTTTAAATCAAAATCTAACGGGGTCAACAATGGGTTCAGCATTTGTATCGGGTGAAACAAGAGAGCTTGCGTGCGAAGCCGCGGGGCCCAGCTAGTAATTTATAATTATTAATTATTAATAATTTTTTTATTTATAATTTTTTTACTAATAATTTTTTTTTTAAAGAAGGTTTTTATTTTAAACTTTCTAGCTACATACCAAATAAATAATGACCAAAATTCAAGTCAAAAATGTTGGCAATTTAGTTTAATAAGACTCCACACTGGCGCTGTAATTTACTGCACACAAAAACAAAAAAAACACTGGCCACGCAGATTGGCACGTTTCGCGTAAATTTGCCTATAGTACAAATCTGGCAACACTCTCGTAAATCTTCGACTTGTGCCCGACTGCTTTTAATGCCATTTAACCTTTTCGCATTTGGCACACAATCAACACGTGGCAACAGAAAAACGCCCAGCAAAAAGGTATTTCGCTGCGGTGAGAAAAATCACAAAGTAAAAAAAAATTATATATAAAAGTAAAAGAAAAAAACTGTAATATATTTAAATGAATTTGGTGGTTTTGTAGGGTTTTTGTTTGTTTGCTACCCATTTTGTCTTTTTGGCCTACTTGCTTTCATGCGCTTACAGAGTGGGTTGCCAGCTACAACAACAACAACAACAACAGTAAGAATACTGCGAATGCTCCACGACATGGTTGCACATTAATTTCATTTACACAATTTAACAAAATCCGCTTCACAGCCGCCCGACGTCTGTTTGTCTGTCGCAGCAGTGTGTCTGTCTGTCTGCTGCGGCCTTTTTTAATCATCTTAGGTAAGTAAATTAAACGGTGCGGTGTGAAAGGTGCACATATTTTGCTTATTTCAGCCAGGTGGCAGGCAAAGGAAGTGAAAGAGCGCATGGGGTGAAAAAAATAAACACAACACAAGTAAAATCCAAAGGCCGGCGACTATTTAGTCGCAGAAATGGGCCAAAGAGCGCAAAAGAGACATAAATAACAGCTGTGCGCCTAATGCGCGCAGCATGTCGGCGCACTTTTTCGCTGCTGCAAACCTTTTAACGCCCAACGACACACACGAACGAATGCCACACATGTATGGCATGAGTATGAGTGCATGTGTGTGTGTGTGTGTGTGGCTGTGCGAGCATCGGTGCGCACAAACAAACATACGGCGCTACTTAAAGGAACGACCTTTGGCAGCATTTGACACTGGCGTGCAGCGGTTATGCCGTTTCCGGTTCCGTTTTCCGCTTTGTTGCCAAATGCTAATGTCAGCACATGCGATTAAATGCGCGTGCATGTCGCTGCACACACACTCACACACACACACACGCTTGTATGCTTCGTGGTGAATGCCTGGCGCGTGGCTTTAAGGTAAGAAGTGGTCGGTTGGCGTATGCAACAATTTTGAGCGCAAAGGTTATGCAGCAACTTGGGCGTTTTTGCTGAGGCGCTAATGAATTTGACACATTTTCCATGGCGGACGCTTAAAATGTTCCGAGTCAATTGAAGGAGGGAGGAAAGTAATTGCCGTGAAACAAGAACTGCAACTAGGAAATAATTTTGACTGATTGACGATGAAGGGAACGAATTACGCTGAGAATTAGGTGGACTTTATATCAACTAATAGAACTTGCATTCTACAAAGAAAATAGTTGATCAGTGCTTCTCTCCGAAACGGCACACAGTGCTCCAACTTCATACAAAATTGGGACAAAAATAGAAGGAGGGCTCTAAATTCGCTGAAAATTTGCAATCTTAAATATTTGGGGCTACTGACTTCAAAAATGATATTTTTTTTCAACAAAAATATATAGTTTAAAAAAAAATCGAATATATATAACCAAGTATGCCATCACCACCAAGGACTATATTGTTGAAACCGCTGGAACTATAATGATGAAATTTGGTCAATAGTTGTTTATATTATTTACGATTGAAATTTTTATTTTATTTTTGAAAATGCGGCCACGTGTCGGTCGAGATACAAGAAAAAGTTAATGTCAATAGAACGGAAACCGCCATTCCCGGCAAGTAATACAAAAAAAGTGCTTACAGATTAGCATGTGGCAAGTGCTTCCAAGCACCTGCGCTCGAACAGAATTTGCAGAGTGGTCACGAACAATAGTTGTATTTTAAAAAGTCAACCTTTAAACGGAGCGATTTTAAAAAATTCGACCTTGACAGGCCGGAAACGGGGTGGTGAAGTTTGTATAGACGGATATTGTGTTTTGGTCGGATTGTATATAAAATTTTGTATAGTTAAAGAAAAATAACGAAATACATATTTCAGCGTTATTCTATATTCGACCTTTAAAGGTTGGAAAGAGGGCGATGAAGTTGCTTGAAAGAAAGCTTTTTTCTTTTTATTTCCGTAGAACTTAACACAGAGATGACTCAGCCTTGAAGATGCAATGCTTTAGTAAAATTTCCAGGATGAAAGAAAATAATTGCAATTTTTTAAAAAGTTCAGTTTATTCAGTTTCACTATCATCAAGAATGATGTTTTTAATCCCACACAAACAGTTCAATTGAAATACAACTATTTTACAAATAGTTTTCTCTCATAGTTTTCTTCTTTATTATAAACAAGTGTAATTTTAACGTAATTTTAACAAAATTGCCTTTCTTAACTTTCCTTCTTATTCTCAGAAAATATTAGCATTAAATCACATTTTAACAACAAATTGTATAATAATGAAAACAAAAGTAGGATAATATGGCTCTTAACGCGTTAAACGGGTAAGCAAAACCCAGTTTTTTATAAAACGTTAATAATTTGTGACATTGGCTTTGTTAATATAGAAGTTTTCATATTTTATGAAATACTTCCCTATGGCAACTCTGCCTTTAGTGGGCGGATCATGCCCATTTTAAATAGCGACAGTGCTACTATACTTTTTCTTTCCAGTTACATCACTTTCTGGGCGTTACAAGCTCCGTACCAAAGTTAATGTACCGGTGGGCACCTCAATCTAGGGTACAAAAATCCAATTTTTTTTTAGTTATAGTAGTTTAGAAAAATTCTATTATTTTCCAAGATCGCAAAAAATCGCAGAATTTTTTTCATGATCCAAAAGAAGAAAGTCCATTCTAGAGGATTACGTAAAAAAGTAGGTGTAATAATGCGCAATTCGAGATTTTCGATCCACAAAAATATATCGTTTTTTAGTTTTAAATAAAAAAAAAGTTTGGTTTAAATAACGTACAACCCCGTTTTTATTTAACTTTTTTTTTCAAAATAGCTCATGAAATGATTTTTTGAACTCTTATAAGTGCACAGCAGCAACATTTTCTCCGATTGAAGCGAAAATAGTGTTTTGGTTTTGTTTTCAATTGTTGACGCGCAAAACTGCTTTTTATCACAAAACCATATTTCTTGATTTTGATCAACTTTTAAATGCTATAACTGTCTCAAAATTTGCCCGATTAAGAAATAGTTTGAGATCTTGCTTAATGAAAGTATTATCTTTTAAATGACACCAATTTCTTCGAAATCGGTGACATACAATTTTTCTATTTTTGTCCCACTTCGGAGCACTCTGCGGCAGCTTGCAAACTTTTCAGTGTTTATTTGGGAATATTTGAGAAAAAGTGTATAATTTCTTCATAATTTAAAAATGATTATTTTAGTCTTAGTTTTAGTCTTAGTCTTAGTCTTAGTCTTAGTCTTAGTCTTAGTCTTAGTCTTAGTCTTAGTCTTAGTCTTAGTCTTAGTCTTAGTCTTAGTCTTAGTCTTAGTCTTAGTCTTAGTCTTAGTCTTAATTTTAGTCTTAGTCTTAGTCTTAGTCTTAGTCTTAGTCTTAGCCTTAGTCTTAGTCTTAGTCTTAGTCTTAGTCTTAGTCTTAGTCTTAGTCTTAGTCTTAGTCTTAGTCTTAGTCTTAGTCTTAGTCTTAGTCTTAGTCTTAGTCTTAGTCTTAGTCTTAGTCTTAGTCTTAGTCTTAGTCTTAGTCTTAGTCTTAGTTTTAGTCTTAGTCTTAGTCTTAGTCCTAGTCTTAGTCTTAGTCTTAGTCTTAGTCTTAGTCTTAGTCTTAGTCTTAGTCTTAGTCTTAGTCTTAGTCTTAGTCTTAATTTTAGTCTTAGTCTTAGTCTTAGTCTTAGTCTTAGTCTTAGTCTTAGTCTTAGTCTTAGTCTTAGTCTTAGTCTTAGTCTTAGTCTTAGTCTTAGGCTTAGTCTTAGTCTAAATCTTAGTCTTAGTCTTAGTCTTAGTCTTAGTCTTAGTCTTAGTCTTAGTCTTAGTCTTAGTCTTAGTCTTAGTCTTAGTCTTAGTCTTAGTTTTAGTCTTAGTCTTAGTCTTAGTCTTAGTCTTAGTTTTAGTTTTAGTCTTAGTCTTAGTCTTAGTCTTAGTCTTAGTCTTAGTCTTAGTCTTAGTCTTAGTCTTAGTCTTAGTCTTAGTCTTAGTCTTAGTCTTAGTCTTAGTCTTAGTCTTAGTCTTAGTCTTAGTCTTAGTCTTAGTCTTAGTCTTAGTCTTAGTCTTAGTCTTAGTCTTAGTCTTAGTCTTAGTCTTAGTCTTAGTCTTAGTCTTAGTCTTAGTCTTAGTCTTAGTCTTAGTCTTAGTCTTTGTCTTAGTCTTAGTCTTAGTCTTAGTCTTAGTCTAAATCTTAGTCTTAGTCTTAGTCTTAGTCTTAGTCTTAGTCTTAGTCTTAGTCTTAGTCTTAGTCTTAGTCTTAGTCCTAGTCTTAGTCTTAGTCTTAGTCTTAGTCTTAGTCTTAGTCTTAGCCTTAGTCTTAGTCTTAGTCTTAGTCTTAGTCTTAGTCTTAGTCTTAGTCTTAGTCTTAGTCTTAGTTTTAGTCTTAGTCTTAGTCTTAGTCTTAGTCTTAGTTTTAGTTTTAGTCTTAGTCTTAGTCTTAGTCTTAGTCTTAGTCTTAGTCTTAGTCTTAGTCTTAGTCTTAGTCTTAGTCTAAATCTTAGTCTTAGTCTTAGTCTTAGTCTTAGTCTTAGTCTTAGTCTTAGTCTTAGTCTTAGTCTTAGTCTTAGTCTTAGTCTTTGTCTTAGTCTTAGTCTTAGTCTTAGTCTTAGTCTTAGTCTTACTCTTAGTCTTAATCTTAGTCTTAGTCTTAGTCTAGGTTAGTATTAATCTTAGTCCTAGTCCTCCTAGTTCTAAATTCAAAATTCCCATAAATATTCTAGGTACAATTTCATTAATTATTTAAAAATCCGATTTTTTTCTTCTCGATTGCTCCATCAGAATTAAATAATTTCTGCTTTGATCATTCAGGTTCATGTCTTCGCATCAACCTTCATTTAAATTTCAAATCCCATCACCAATGTTTCGCTCTTTTCGCACGCGTACTTAATTTATTCTACGTTTTCCTTACTTTGACTCCTTAAGCCCCTCCTTGTCCTCTTTTAATTTCATTCCCTTCAATGTTATTTTCATATCTTTCCTTTTTGTAAGCCATATTTTCCAAACCGCTCATTAATTCTTCTCCCAAGTTTTCCTACGCTTCCTATAAATCTTCAGGTATCTCCCATCTTGGCCCAATAATTCTACCTAATACACTCTTTCCTTTCCATTTCGCCCAAGTTAATTCATCGCTTCCCATTCTCATTCCCACTCCAATTCTGTTTTCACAATTTATTTGTTTTTATCTTGTTTCAATGCTTTAATCAATTCCGCCTTCGTTCCGCATTCCGCCAGTGGCCTTGCAACGACTCTGAGTGCTTGATTGGAAGGCAACGCGCGCCATTTGCACCTGCAATAAATTGTCCCCTGCTTACCGAACGCACACACACTGCGTTCATACTTAGTGCAGTGCTATACATGATACACACACACACACACACTCACACATGCACACACGTATTGCAGCACAGAAATTATTACCTCATGAAAATTCAATTACGTTCACCGCTTCCTACTCGCTTCGAATCACTGGCAGTCGAGCGTCAGCATGCCGCTCCCACACACACACACACACTCACACAGGTCCACACATACTCTGACGTCACTCTATAATGCGGCCCACATGGCTGCACATTAACTCCGCTCACTAATGTTGCCAAAAACATATTGAATTTTTATCTCTTTTCGGCCCTTCGTGCGCGCCATGCAGCGACTCCGTTTGCGGCGCTCTCGTTGCCCTTTCGACATTGCTGACAGCTGCTTTTACACGTTTCAGCGCGCCGCCTAAACATTTTCGCATTTTCACCACTTTCGCGGATTTGCACATTCAATGAAGCTCGGCGCCGGCGCTGGCGTCTCGTTGCATGCACTCACACACACACACACACACACGTGCATAGAGTATGCCATGACTGCCAGCGTTGTGCAGTTGTCCGTCCGCACATGAAAATGTTAAGTGTCACATGCAGCCGACAGTCGCACTGTCGCCATGTGCACCTGTGGGCCGTCGCTGTCACTCTCGCTGGCTGCCAAGCTGTGAAAACTATTTTCAAGTCCATTTCTACTAAATCCCCACTGCTCGCTTTGACCTAAAACACTATCGGCTTATTTCAATGTTGTTTATTTGACGCTGCGCCGCCGAACCCATTCGAAGGCAATGCCTGGCGGCAGTTTTGGGCGAGTCATGGCTCGGAGTAGTTCACTTTGAGTTGGCAACATGTTTGTTGCCTTGTTTGGTTGGTGGTTTTTGTGGAGAGAATTTTGTTGTTGTTGTGGTTGAAAATTCCGTAACATGCATGACGCCTGCAAGTCCAAGAGGAGGTTAAAGTGCAACTGAATGATGACAACATTGGAGCCAATGAATTGAACTGAACTGAAGTTCAATGGATACATAACTTTTCTGGCTCTGTTGCTATAAAATGTAACTAATAGAAATGTTCTGCGTATAAACGAAAGTGCATCCTTAGATCAAGGATCACCAAGGTACCTTCGTGCTACTTAGACGGAATCTGCATTCCATTGCCACCAGTGCAGCACACAGAATTTCACTTCCGGGGAAGTTTTGCGTAGAACTTTTGACCCAAATACCATTCGAAATCATATTTTGTACCAGAAAGTTTTTTTTGGGGGGTTTGAATCCCCAACCCCTCCCCCTAAGTGCGCCACTGATTGTCACAACTAACTAAATTAATCTGTCACAAGATTTTGTATTTCTTCTGTTTAGCAAAAGTTATACTCGTTGATTCTTTTCATTAGAAAAACGTTTAAAAATATTCCATAATAGTTATTATTATTTTTTTAAATTTATTTATCGTTTAACAAAAAAATGTTTAGTAAGTTTTCGTTGGGCATAAATTTCCAATAGACTTAAGTTAGAATACTGTTAGCAAAAAGCAAATAGTTTCTTTACTCCACTACAACAACAACAACAACAACATCACCAAGCAGCATGCACATAGCTCACTAAGAGCGGCTCGTCAAAGTGCGTTGGCACCACTTCCACAGACTGAACAATGGGCTGCAAATGCACCTCGCTGTCCGCATGCGTAAAGCTGCCCCACTGTTCGGCATCCGCATCGACCAGCACATAGTCCGATTCGGTTTCAATCCACACAGACGAAGCAACGTTGTCGTTATGCGGCGCTGAAGGTTCCTCGGCCTTGGTGGCAGCGACCGAAGCTGAATCCGTTGACTTGGTGGTTTCTACATTTTTGGATTCATTGCTTTCACTCATCGGTGTCTTTGTTGTGAGTGGCTTTGTGTCGAATATGGAATCTCGAATGCCAAAAAGTCGTGTTACAAAAGTTTTGCCTTCGTCCTTGGACTGAGGCTTGTCAGTGGTTTCTTCCTTTTGCTCGTTGTCGAGTTGCTTCTTTGTCTCCACACTCACTGTCTTCTCTATCTCGCCTTGCTTTTTCTCCTCGGCCAATTCAACACTCAGTTCGGTGGTCTCATTGGCATTGGGGGCATCTGTGTTGGCATCAATGTCATCAGGATCCTCGATATCTTCTTCTTGCGCTCGATTGCGTTCGCTTAGTTTGGGTGTGCTGAGCAGCAGCAACTTGGCGGACTTTTGCAATTTTTGGTTACTCTCGGCGCTGCTAAAAACCTCTTCGGTATCCTGCAAATCCTGCGCTGCATCGGTTTCTGTAATCTGAATGCTTGCCTCCTCATCGCGACTGAAGGCTGCTTCGTCCACCAGAATCTTGAGCGTACTCGTTTCAGCTTCCTCCTCTTTCTCAGCTTGTTGTGGTGTGACTGTGTCAAACATTAACTCAACACCTTCCAGTGTGTCTGGTGCTGGATCGAGCGAAGCGGGCGCCAGCTTTACGCTCTCCTCTTCATCTCTACTCTGCTTCTCCTTACTTTCCTCCTTTGCCTCCAACAACACTTCCGGTTTGACTATGTCCTCAACTATTGCAGCGGTTGTTGTCTCCACTAAATCCAACTCTGCCCGTTGAACAACCACATTCGAGCCTCCATCGGTGCGTATGACACCCGCCTTCGTCTGTCCCACCAACACCAACGCCAACACGGCCACCCAACACAGCCACATCACTTTGGCGTACATTGTCCTTAAATCTGTGCAAATGTGCTTCTACTACCTGCTTTTTGCATAAATAATTTTCAACTAATTTTCAAATACTCGATCGCAGCGTATTTATATAGCAATTTGCGTCTCCCGGCAGCGACAGCAGCAGCTGCACGTTCTGTGCGCACTGCCAGCTCATCAGTATTTCATTTCGGCGCCGCCAGTCCAGTGACCCTGAGGCGAAGGGGGAAGTTTTCAGCGAATTTTTGTCAGTCAACAGTGTAGTTGCTGCTCTTCCTCAACCGAGCGCATTGATTGCATTATATTTCCACATAAGCCGGAAATTGTAATTTTGATCGAAACGTCATAATTATTTTCAATCAGTCAGTCCACCTAATGAATAGAAATATTAGAAAAAATTAATAAAACTAAATTGTTGAAAATGAATGAATCCATGAAATTTGTTAACAACTGAGTTCGTTAAACGAGTGGAGTATATAGGAAAAACCACAACAACAAACAGCATAAAAGTATTGAAAACATTGCATCAAAGCAATGAACTGAAGTCTTTAAGAACTTTAGTGGGCATAAGGCGACTTAGCTGGTACTCTAACCAGACACTTATTGCAGTCAAGAACCTTTAATGTTTAGCTTTAACGTAAAGCTTCAGAAAGAGATGTGTAGATGTAGGACCTTGAACTTTAAGTAATACAAATGTTTTGAAAACTGTATGAAGCACTGGTAGAATAGCGAATTGCAAAAGTTGGGATTACTTCGGAGGAAACAACATCAGCTTTAAAGCATAAACTTGTATATTTTATTTTGTGAGTTAGTTTAGGAAACTTTTGAATTAAAGTGACTTAATATGAAAGAAGTGATTGAAAAGAAAAAGAAGATTTGACTTACAAAGACAGATAGCTCATAAAAAGGAAGAAGAAGGGTCTTAGCTTATGGTACATTGGACAAATAGCCACACCACCATGGAATTCTTGGCCAGCAGGTTTACTCATAGACAGGTAAATAAATGTTGCATCGTAGAAAAAGACCGCCATGGAATTGTTGACCTGTGAATTAACTTATCAGAAGTTAATTAAATGCAACAAATAAAATCTGGAGAAGGGGACAAGCATATAGAAAAAGATTGTTATTGTTATTGGAAGATTATAGACCGCCATCACCGATAATGATTTTTTGTATAAGCCGTCACTTAGTTTTCCAAATTTTGTTTTTTTCTGGCTTACTCCTCTCAGGAGCATAGGGCCTCCATAAAATCCTTGTGTTGAATACGTTAATCGGTTGTTTTTCTGCCAGTGTAGGTGATTGGTCTGCCGTAGGTAGTCCTAAGTGATAGAGCTACCATCTACCGCCGCTTAGAAACGACGCTTCTGAGCCACCTCTGCTCATAGCGCCATCTGTTGCGTAAAAGATTTGATATCAGGATGGTTGGAGACTTCGCTAAAATTGGTTTGATGCGCTGCTTTCGCTAAAGCTTGCTCCCTTTACCTACCGATTGACCTGTTACGGACGGTTAAGCTTTAAGCTTTGATCCCCTAGCCCTCCTAACGGTAGTTCTAGGGGATACAACGTACAGTAGGGAAGTGGTTTTAATAGGTTAAAGTCTCACACAAAGACTTCTGATGATTTTTATTTCTATCAAATGAAAAGTAACCCCCATTAACCGGGCGTAGGATGTGCAAAAATTGAAAAATTCTGTAAGCAGATATAATTTTAACTATGACCAATCATATCTCTAATAGAAAAATCTCTGCTTTACATTGATATTCAATTATCACATTGGCTGCCTGTAGGGTGCGCAGTGAAATAAATATAAATAAATATTCACAGTCGATGGTCACCTTACATATGCGGTCAATTACACGCCGCATTGCACGTGGTTAATCGATTCAAAAGGCTTTTGTGTTGTTGTGGTTGTGACTGTTGGTTGTCTTTGATTGTTGATTTTTGTCACGTTTCCAATAAATTTTTGTTTCATTTCAACTGAAATCATACTAAATTCAACATGATAACAACTACAAAATAAAAATTAAATATAAAAAAATAACAATAAAAATAAAAATAAATAAATTAAATAAAAAAAATTTTATTAAATAAATACAAAAAAATGGGGCAACAACAAAAACCTGATTATGTGTGGGTGCGCTGAACTGTTTTTTTTTCATAATAAGAAAGGAAATTGCAATGTTGCGTAATGTGCAAAAAACAAAATATATAAAAAATCATAAAAATATAAATATAAAAACAAAAAAATTACAAAAACAATAACAACAAACGTTTTAAAAACTAAATTTCTTGCGCTTTAAAAATGCCTCCTCTCTCTTTCACTCTCTCGTTTGTGCGGCTCTTTGATATCTTTATAACTGTTTTTTGTAATCTGCATCTTTTTTATTTATTTTGTCATTACTTTTGTTGTTGTTGTTTTTCTGCAAACTTCATTGCAATTCAAATGCATTTCCGCGCCACTTCTTTCCATTTCATTTGCGTTTTATGTGCAGGTCTTTGCTGTAGTTATTTATGTGTGTTTTTATGTGTGTGTGTCAGGGGCGTAGCCAAGGGAGGGGTTTAGGGTGTCAAAACCCCCCCATAGCCTATAATTTGTCAACATTTTCAATCACTATGCATCGTATGTACGTTCCCACATTAGCAAAAAGGTCTTTTCATCTTTAAATATTTAAAAGAAATTAACAAAAATTAACAAAACCCTTTTTTACCGAAACTAATTTGTTTTTTTAATAGTCACGTTTAGGCTTAATGCATCGATTTGCATGTTCTAAAAACATGTCTAAAGAGTAATTTAGTTCGTCGACCGGAATGTCCTTCAGGATGTCGGTACAAGCCTTTTGGATGGTTTCTACGTTCTCAAAACGCTTTTTTCATCGGCAAATGCATTCTTTGAAAAGGTGAAATTCGCACGGTGCCACATCATGTGAAAAATGTATCGTGAGTTTTAATCAAAATGGTAGCGAACGCGCCTGGGATCACTCAGGTACATTTGTATAAAAAATTACAAAATTCAAGTTTAAACATGAACAAAATTTCCAAAAAAAAATATTTTTTCATGTTATTGAAAATTTCCTTCAAATTTGTGCAGATATTAAACATGAATATTAAAAAGATCTCCCGGGTGGGTATAAGTAAAGCGAAAGTTAAATCCAATTTTAAGAATTTCAATGAAGAGTTTGGCTAATCTTTTATGAATTACCGCCAAATTTTGATCTACGGTGATCGCGGATTCAGTTGGCTAACACGTTGGTCATCATTTATGTTCTGGCAATCGTTTTTAAATCACTTATGAACTCCACCACGGTATAAACAAAAATCACCATAAACTTGGTTCATCAATTTAAATGCTTCGGTTAAAGTTTAAACATTTTTAAAACAATAGTAATATTGGATCTTTGTTCGATGCACATTTTTGTACGATGACACAAACAAACTTCCACTTCAGATGCAATAACTTCGCTTTCAGTCCACCAAATTTCATGAAATTTTTACTAAAAATCAGGGAAAAAATTTAATTTTTAATGCATTAAGTCACATAAGCCACAACAAAATGCCCTATTTGGAAAGTGCAGTTTACTTTAAAAAACATGTAATAGATACTAAACTGGCAAACAAATTTTTTTTAAAACCCCCCCCATGCCCAAGTTCTGGCTACGCCCCTGGTGTGTGTATATGTGTGTGAGAGTTTATGTGTATTTGTGTGTATTTTTGTATGTGTATTAGTGTTCTCAGTGCGACACCGCAACGCTGACAACCGCTGCTGTCCGCCTTTTCAATTGTTGCACACACAAAATTCGCTCTACCTACTCTCCCACTCCACACCACACCCCCTCCCCCTTTTCATTCAGCTTGTTGGCGCTGTTTGTGCGCCACACACACATTAATGCCAGTTGACCGATTTGTCGTCGCTGGCCTTCGTTATTTGCAACTTTATGCCTTCCTCAGCTTCGCGCATGCATTGCGCTCTATGCTGCTGCGTCCATATTCTCTGCGGCATTTTTAGCTTTTAATGCTGCCGCAACTTGGCTCTACGTGGACAGCTGCCGCTAGCCGGGCCCCGTCGTCGTCCATCGGGACCGTTGCGCCACATGCTGATCAACCAGCCGTTACAGGCTCTCGCCCGCCGCTTCTCGCCATTCCCGGCCACCGACGCCGCCTTCGCTCGACCATCGGAGCGCACATTGGTCCGTCGATGGCTGCGTTGTGGGCGCTGCCGCCAGCTGCAATCGAGCGTTAAACTTTCGACTTGTTTGCAATAGTTATTCGTTTTTTTTGTGCCATTTTTTGCCAGTTGCCTGTTTTTCTCGCTCGCCTTCGTTCGTGCACTGGAATGCATTAGTTTTTTGGCATTCACTCGCCTGTCTCCACCTCCACAAATTTTTACTAGTTTTCCCTTTGCTGTTTTCACTGCCCTTTGCCGGTTTTATTCCGTTCTGCAGTTTTATAAATTAGAATACTTCGGTTTGTACGTCTGTTTAACTTCATCGCCCCAACTCGCCTCTGTGCCCTAGTTGGCTATCTTTTTATTTTTGCATTTCAACGGTTTAATGGATTTGCATTGGTTTTTCTGGCAGCATAGAAAATTTCCAAAGTGCTTAAGGAAATTGTCTTCAACATTTTTATTTCTTTAGATTATTGCTATTTTTTTGCATTGTTTTTTGTTCGATTGCAATAAAAATTTAAAGCGCCAATAAAGTGGAAATTTGCAATTTTCTCTGGTGCGCCACGATTTGTTTTTGGTGTAGCTTAAAATCTCAAATATTTAAAACCGTAGATTTTAGTGTTGCCAAATTAGGAGGTTTTCTCCTAGATTTAGAAGATTCTTGGCCCTTTTGGAAATCTTTTAGGAGAAAGATTTGTTTAGGAGAAAGTTTAGGAGATTTTGATGGTGATACATTTGACATCATTAGTGACACTGCAGCCTTAAATATTGAAAACTGATGTGCCTTATTTACTTTAATTAAATTTTATGCTTAAAAAAATGTATAATTTATGCAATGAATGAAGAAAGTTTACAACAGTTTACAATTTTTATATGTTTTGTTTGTGTTAAGTTGTTGTTAATCTAAATCTCAATGAATAAAAAGGCTGCAATAAAAAAAAGAAATATATTTTTATTTTTTGTGAGAAATTTAATTCCTAAGTTATTAATGACAAATATTATTAAAAAAAAGTTTTAGGAGAGTTTTAAAATTTTTAGGAGGATATTTTAGCTTTTTTAATATTTAAGGTCGGTATGCAGCTCTCCAGAAAAGCGAACACTTCATATAAAAAAAGCTCAAGAAATGTTCAAGAAAATTTCCTTGAGTCATATTTTCTTGAGGTGTAGGTACGCACCTCACAAGAGAACTGATTCGGTTTTTAAATAATATACTTTTTCTCATTGAAAAGGAAAAATTACAACACTGTTTTCTGCAGGAAATATATGTGTAGCTATTTATTTCTTAAAGGAAACATGACAGCTGCCTGAACAAAAGTAAATACACTTCCAATTTAATATTTTGTATGTGTTTCTAATGTAATATTTAAAAAGTGAAATTTACTTGACTACTACTTTTTCACGCTTGAAAGCTGCATACCGACCTTTAGGAGAAAGTCATTTCAGATATCTGGCAACACTGGTTGATTAAAAAGTCTTAAAAAAGAAAAGATAGAGCAAACCTAAACCTATAACTAACCTGGAATGATAATCTTTTTTGCAACTGGTTTAAAAGAAAACCATTTTGAAACTATTAACCATTTCGGTTATTCTATGCCATATGGCATAGTCTCTTTTCAGTGCCTGTTTTAGGTCAAAAAACTTGTGGATACTATATTTTTGTTGTTCCTTAGAATAGTTTGAAGTTTTAGGAAAAATACGAAATTAATAAACTGAATAATTAAGTTGAGAGAAGAGAAGTATGCACGTTGTTTTAATGGTATATCTTGAAATAGTAAAGGAAGAAGAAGCAGAAAAAATTAGATAACTTTTTTAATTTGAGGTTTTCTTTCAATTTAGATACTTTTTTTTTTTAAATTTGGCTGAAGTAAATTAAGAAATATTCAAATTTTCGTTATGCATAAAAAATTTTATGTTTAAGTAATTATTACTGCCACAACGATGTGGTTTCTCTCATAGAAAAACACTCTAAAATACAGGGTCCGAGTACAAAAATTTAAAAATTTCTTATGGAATGTTGCTAATATAACCACATAGAAGCCTAAAACGTAAAATTTAAAATTTTAACTTTCCCCAGTAAAAAGCTGTACCGAAAGGGTTAAACAATAACAAAAATCTTTTAGAGTTTGTAGTAATTTCAAAAACTTTTTTGGGGGTTTATGTATGTTAGATAGACACATTGAACATACATAGGTGTTACCACGCCTTGATCGTAACCTTCTAACATGATTATTCCTGCATTAAAAAAAATAGAAAAACTGGGAATTGAAAAACTTGCAAATATTTTTAATTTTTTTCGCTTCATGGATGGAATGTTTGGTGTATAATACATACATACATACAATATATAATACATACATACATAATTCATAAAATTATCCATCAAATAGGATGGAAACCAATATGGAATATTTAGTTTCACTAAATTTATCATATTTTGGACCATTTAAAGGCGGCGAATATGAAACCATAAAAAAATTACTCCTAAAAAGTTTGATGCCTCTAATTCGATCCTCAATAGAATCCTGCTACGAAGTCTGCTCTATCGAATCCAATAGAATCCTTCTAAGTAGTTGGATCTCTCAGATCCGATACATAATATAATTTTCCCAAGAAGTTTGATTCTTCTATTTCGAACCTTAGGAGATTCCTTCTGAGTAGTTTAATCTCTAATCTGAACCATGTAAAATCTTCGTAACAAGTTTGATCCGTTTACTTCGAACTATAGTAGAATCATCCTAAGCAGTTTGATCCCTTTTGTTCGAACTTTATTAGAATCTTTCTAAATAGTTTGATAATAATTAAATCTCCCCAAGAAGTTTGATCCCTTAATAGAATCTTTCTAAATAATTTGATAGTAATAGAATCATCCTAAGAAGTTTAATCTCTCTAGTTCTAACCTTAAAAAAATTCTTCGTAATAGTTTGATAATAATGGAATCATCCTTCTAGTTTGAATCTTAATACAATCGTCCTGGTCGCTCTAATTGAACCATAATAGAATCAATTTGATTCTTCGTAATTTGATCTCTCTAATCCGAACCTTAATAGAATTTTCCCGAGTAGTTTGATCTGTCCATGAAAGAGTCTTCCTAAGAAGACTGATGGCTCTAATCCAGACCATAATAGAATCCCCCTAAGAACTTTGATCTCTCTAATTTGAACCCTAACAGAATCCTCCAAAAAAGTTTGATCTCTCTAATTTGAATCTTAACAGAATTCTCCTAAGAAGCTTGATTCCTCTACTTCGAACTCTAATAGAATTTCCCTTAAAAGTTTGATGCCTCTACTTCGAATCCTAATAGAATCCTTCGTAGTCGTTTGATCTTTCTAATCCAAGCCATACTAGAATCCTCCTAAGAACTTTGGTCTTTCTAATTCGAACCCTAATAGAACCCTCCAAAGAAGTTGGATCTCTTTTACTCCAATTCTAATAGAATCTTCCAAAGAAGTTTGATCTTTCTACTTCGAACTTGAATAGAATTCTCCTTAGAAGTTTGATCTCTCTACTTCGAACTCGAATAGAATTCTCCTTAGAAGTTTGATCTCTCTACTTCGAACTCGAATAGAATTCCCAACAAGTTTGATGCCTCCAATCCGAACCATAATAGAATCCTTCTAAGTAGTTTTTACTCGAATCCTAATAGAATCCTCCAAAGAAGTTTGTTTTCTCTTACTCGAATCATAGTAGAATCGGCCTTAGAAGTTTGATTCCTCTTACTCGAATCCTAGTAGAATCGGCCTTAGAAGTTTGATCTCTCTGATTCAGACGCTAATAGAATCCTCCAAAAAAGTTTGATCTCTG
Source organism: Melieria picta (assembly GCA_964056695.1). Taxonomy (NCBI): domain Eukaryota; kingdom Metazoa; phylum Arthropoda; class Insecta; order Diptera; family Ulidiidae; genus Melieria; species Melieria picta. The sequence goes on along the minus strand of OZ057399.1, from coordinate 54,127,169 downwards.
TTACTCGATTCCTAATAGCATCGTCCTAAGAAGTTTGATCTCTCTAATTCGAATCCAAATAGAATCGTCCAAGGAAGTTTCATCTCTCTAACTGGAACCCTAATAGAATCCTATCCAGAAGTTTGATGCCTCTAATCCGAATCGTATTAGAATCCTCTAAGTAATCTAATCTTTCTGATCCAAATCATAATGAAATCAAATCCTAATAGAATCCTCTAGAGAACTTTGATCTTTCTAACTAAAACCCCAATATAATCCTCCAAAAAATCTCTTCAATCTCTTTTACTTGAACCCTAATAGAATCCTTTCAAGAAATTTGATGCCTCTAATTCGAACCCTAATAGAATCCTCCTAAGAACTTTGATCCCTTTGGATTCGAGTAAATTCTAAAAAACCCCGTCCTGCGAAGTTACCTCTAATTCCAACCATAATAAAATCCTCAAAAAAACTTCTCATACTCAGTTCAAAACTACATACAGCTGACTCAGACACTTTTTTGTATGCTCAACAGCTGTTAATGTGTAAATAGTTTTTTATAAATTATGGAACCAATGAGTTTTTAAGTATTTAAGTCAATTTTAAAAGTTCAGCTTGCAATATGGGTTTCTATCTGTAAGTAAGTATTTCTATCTATAAGCATTACAACTTGGTTCATTGATATTCAAAACGTATCCTAAACGCTTTTTGTAAAGTAAGATCACGTAAAGTTGTTGCACGGTGCCATAAATTGGTTTACCTAGAAAATGGCATTTAAAAAATAACATTTGAATGTAAACAACTTGGAGGGAAAATTGATTCACTCGGTCAGTTCAGTTTTTCAAGTGCGTTTGGGATTTTACGCTAATAAACCGAATATGCATTTTAATTTCCTATACTTTACTCACTTCCTAGCAACTAAAAGCTGTTTTGTTTTTGTGTTCTAAATTGTGATTAGAATTAAAAAATTAAAACATAGACTATTTGCATGTTTATAAGGCATGTCAAAACTTAAGTCTTCGTCATCGTAAGTCATTATAAATGTGCCAATAACTTTTAGCTTCGGACAATGCTAGCAATTCTATGGTTCAGTTCAAAAGTATTTTACTTTCAGCTCAGTGTTGATGAGTCATTTTACTTATTAAACCTATTTTATTCAGCGCTTGCTGCCATATTTCTGTTTTCAAACACTTGTTCTCAGTTTCATTTCCATGTGGCATAATTACGATCGCAATTATAATGTTGAAAAAAATAAAATAAAAAATGTGTATAAGCACAAAAATTGTAAATTGCCATCACTCAAAAGCCCATTAAACATTGCCGCGTGTAGCCGCTTGCCGGCCCCTCGCCCGTCACGTTGACGCGCTCGAAGTTGCGCCCCAAGTAGCCAACCACACTCTCACTTTTTCCAAAGTTACTTTAAAACTGTTTTAAATAGCAGGCCCGCAGCGGCGGCAGCTAGTGAGAGTGTTTAAAAGAAAAACGAAAAACTTGGCCGCGTTAAACATGCGCACAAACCAAACAAATATAAAAAAGCAACAACAACAATAATAATAATAACACCGGCAACAACGACAACAATAGCAAACTGTAAGCGTCAATGTCGGAGTGTTTGTGCGTTTGTACTAAAAACTTAAAGTTATCAGTACGGAAGAAAAGAAAGCAAGCAAGCAAGAAACGACAAGTGAAGACCTCCACTGTTGGGTGTAGAAGAATGTGTAGTGAAGTAGTGAAGAATACGAAGAGCAGTAAAAATGTAGAAAATATTTATGAGAAAGGAAACATGTGAAATAAAAAAAAATATATTGTGTGAATAAAGAAGAGGAGAGGAAACCAAAAGTTGTCAAAAACATGTATAAATAATAAAGCAACTTGTGGAAAGACACAAAGCTCTAGAAAAAATTTTAAACTAAAGATCTTTTCTATATTGGAAAAACTATATTAGAGAAAAAAGCATCAAATTGTAAAAAAATATATAAAAAATTCAGTAAATAGCATAAAAAGTTAAGGAATAATAGCAAATAATATAAAAAGATGAAGAATAAGCTGCAAAAAGAGTTACAGAAAAAGGAACAGAAGCAGCAAATGTTTCTAAAAAATTTTAGTTCTAAAACACAAAAGTAAAAAATATAGAAAAGTTAGGAAAAAACAACAAAAAGCAACAAAGTATGGAAAAATATGCAAAAAAAGTACCAACCCATCAAAGAAATAGAAAAAAACAGTAAGCAAAAAAACTTGTCGAAAATCCAAAAATTTCTATAGAAAAAAATTCCAAAAAAAATTAAAAAGAAGCAAAATGTAGAAATATTGAAAAATAGAAAATTCATGAAACAAACTTGAAAACACAAAGGGGAACTAAAAAAAAATATAATAATAAATAATAATAATAAAATAATATTAATAAATCAAATTTAAAAAAAATAATAGTAAAAAAATTAAAAAAAAAGTAAAATTTAAAAACCTCAAAGTTGACTCAAATATTTTTAAAAATGTAGTTACGTAGAGAAAACAATTTTTTAAACATTTATTGATTCATTGATTGAAGAAGTAAAGTAAAGTGTATGGGAAAACAGTAGAATAATGAAAAGAATTGAAAAAAAGGAAAAACATATATCAGTTAAAAAAGAGGAAAATTAAAAAATAAACAAAAAAATACAAAACTATTGAAAAAAAGTACAGATTTTTCATCGAAATATATAAAATATATAAATAATTTTATTATTTATATATTTTACACAAAAAATTAAAACAAATCATTTTTAATTTTTCATACTTTTTTACATACTTTTTGAAATTATTGCAAAACATAATTTGTAATGTTATATATTTTTTTGTTTAATTAATTTAATTTAATTTTTAATTTTTCATATTTTTTTTGCACAAAAAGTTTCAAAGCATAATTTGTAATATTACATTTGTTTAACACAGGAAGCTTTCACAAACAAATTTAATTTTTGCATAGGTTTTTACACAAAAAGTTAAAAAACTAATTTTTAATTTACACGAAAAGTTTCATAAAAATATTTTGTAATTTTACATATTTTTTTACACAAACAGTTTCAGTAATTGGAAATATGAATTTTTTTACATAAAAAAATTCACAAAACTTATTTCAAAATTTACATATTTTTTTACACAAAACGTTAAAAAATAATTTGTAATTTTACATATTTTTTACACGAAAAATTTCAAGTAAATAATTTGTAGTTTTACATATTTTTTACACAAATAGTTCCAAAAAGTAATTGTTAATGTAACATATTTAAAAAAAAGAAAATTATAACAATAATATTTAACATATTTAAAAAATAAAAATAATAATTTCAAATTTTGCTTATTTAAATTTTTGATACAAAAAATTGAAAAATAATAATTTGTAATTTTAATATTCTTTTAGACGAAAAATTTCAAAAAATCATTTGTTAATTTACATAGTCTTTTCCAATAAAAGGTTTAAACCATTTTTGTTAATTCTACTAATAATTCTACTAATTCTAATTCTAATTCTAATTCTGTTTTTATTCTTAAAAAAAATGTATTCTTAAAAATAATGTAGAAAATTCTAGAAAAATTAATTAAATTACAATTTTAACATTAAAAAACTCAAAAGACCAAAAGAACAACAACAAAACACTGATGAACTCCAAATAATAACAAATTAAATGATATTATTAGAAAGTTTATTAATCATTAATTTCTCCACACAATAAATTTCAAAAACTAATTTGTAGAAAATAAAATGTAAAAATATAAGAAAAAGTAGACTTTAACTTTGAAATTTACAGAATCGAAAGACCAAAATAACAACAACCAAACACTAATTAGCGTCATATACTAACAAGTAAGAACAACAACAGTTAATCAAATATGCGCACTCATACATATGTTGACACTGCCGAAAAGACTACAGCAGCACGAACAACAACAACAATAAAAGGTGTTAAGTTCATTTTTTTCGGTGTCACAATACAACAACAAAAAATCCACCTTTTTGATAACGAGCTCACTTGCAACTCTTCGCCCACTCTCTCAGCTTAGCGAACACACACACACTCCGGCTGTCGCTGTTGCTTTTTCGGTTGCTATCATTTTGTGGCGCACAATAAAAAAACAACAACAAAAAAATTAGTAAATAAAACGTTAACCTGCGCGCCATGCTAAGCACACAAGACAAGTACTTTACGCTTTGTTGTTGTTATTATAGTAGTTGTTGCATTTTTTGACTTACGATGAGCCGACCATCGGCATTCATCAGCCAGCAGCCACCGTTAGCGCCCAACAACAACAACAACAGCGCCTCCCCAAGTCAAGTGCGCTCACTGCCCCACTCGCTGTGATCTGCTTTTTCGCTCTCCTTCCCCCACACTCCCAATAACAACAACAACAACAAGTGCGAGCGACCTTTGCCAGCCACACAATTCGGCAGCATTTTTGCGTGTTTTTTGTGTGTTCCCTCCTCTACCGCAGCGCGCCGCCATACGCTTTGTTGCTTCCGTTGCGACTTTGACTTTGACTCGATTCGGCTGCGATGGCAGCATTGCTGCTATCGCTGCTGCTTGCCTGTTGCATAAAATTTATAATTTAATTTATTTAAAAAACCTTAAGAGTCTCGTCATTCGCCTTTGAGTTGCATTAATTTTTCGGTGAGGCCACCGAGCTCGCAGCGGCGAAGAGACGAGTTGCGAGTTGCGTCGTGTCGAGTTGAGTTGGTTTGCGTTGCGTTGAGTTGAGTTGCTCTGCGCTGTGCTGTGACGTTTTGGCTCTTTGCGTTTGCCAGCTGCTTTTAAATGCACGTCGAGCGTATTTGCTGACGATGCGCGCCCAACTGTCAGTTAGCAGCGTTGCCACTAGAAAAAACAATTTATAACCAGGAACAAAAATAAAAATAACCAAAATGTAACAAAAATAACCAAAATGTTTGTTCGACATAAAGAAAATAAATAACTCATGCATAAATTTCACGATTTAAGGAACATGATTAAAAAAGAACGGGAATTAAAAACAAAAACCCAAAATTTCAATTTTTAATAAATTTCCTAACTATCCCCTTCAAAATACTCTCCTCCTGCGTCAATACATGTATGCCAACGTTTGATCCAATTTTCCATACATTTTTTATAGGCCGCCAAAGGTGTGGCCTTCAGCTCACGGAGCGAATTCTCTTTTATGGCCTCTATGGTCTCAAAACGCGTTCCCCGCAATGGCAATTTGAGTTTGGGAAATAGAAAAAAGCACACGGGGCCATGTCTGGACTGTATGGTGCTTGGCTGATGACATTGGTCAAATTTTTGGCCGAAAATTCCGAAATAATCAAAGCCGTTTTTGAATGAAATTCAGCTTTTTTGGCACCAGCCGAGAAGCGACGCGTTTCATGCCCAAAAAATCAGTTAAAATGTGTTCGGCTGATCCAAATGAGATGATCAAAAACACAGCAATCCCTCTAATCGATACACAACGATTTTCCAACACGATTTGCTTCGCCAATTCGATTTTTTCTTCGGTAACAGACGTTGATGGCCGTCCAGGGATATCATCGTGCTCTAGGCTCTCTCGGCCGCCTTTGAACCGTTTATACCATTCGTATGCTCGTGTTTTCGACATACACGCTTCACCATATGCCTTTTGTAACATTTTCAACGAATCGGCACAAGAAGTTTCATTTTTAACACAAAATTTTAGGCACGCGCGTTGTTCTAATTTTTCATCCATTATAAAAATCGCCACACAACAATTTTTCGACTTCTTCGTATAGACGCCAATCGAATACTAATCTTACGATATGCGTCAAAATTTGAGAAAACACCAATAAAAGTATTGCCAACGTTGAGAAAATAAAAATTTACCGATTGGATAAGCGCGGCAATTCAAAATTCAATTTCTTTTTTGATCATAAGGTATGTATGTGAGAAGTAAAAATTTCAATGAGCTGCGATATTATTTTTAATTAGTTGTCAACGTCCGCGAACGTGTTGTTGACTCTTTTAAAAACATAGTTATCGATTTAAACAATACTGCTTACTTTTTTTACGAGAAACAGCAATGGCTATGAGTTGCCACTATCAATCAGTATCAATATTATTGCCACTCCCAATAGTATTGTGCTCGTTGACATCTAAGATACATTTTGAATCAGTGTGCAATATTCTGAAAGATACATTTTGTATCAGTGTGCAATATTCTAAAAAATAACCAAATTGGATCAAAAATCACCAAATAACCAAAACCCATTTTCAAAAATAAAAATAACCATTTTTGGTTAAAAATAACCAAAACGGCAACGCTGTCAGTTAGCCGACCACAGTTTATATTTAACATTTTTTTAATTATAAAGATTGACTTGCACTTTTGTTGGTTGTGTCTACTCAAATGCTTTGAATCGGTGGGGAAATTTCGAAAATTCGAACAACAACAAAAATAATAAGAAAATACAATTTTCTTTAACTTTTGTAAAGTATCTAAAAGCAAAGCGTTTGATGAGATTTTTGTTAAGAAACATTTTCCACTGGAAAAATTTACTCGAAGCAGTCAAAGCGTCTGAAGCGCTGCTCATATATTTCCTTATTTTTTTTAATTTCTTTTTATTTATTTGTGTTTATTTGGTGTTTGCTTTTCCGTTTTTCTGGTCGTTTTGTTTGGCATTTTAATAAGGATTGCATTTTTTAGCATTTTTCAAAGCAGCAAAATTTCAACTTGCCACAAAGAATGCCGCACAGCTCTTATTGCCAACGTGCCGGCGTTGTGGTTGTAGCGTTGTTGCTGTTTTTGAATTTTTCATTGATTTTCAAATTGTTACATTCTAAGAGTATTAAACGTGGGTGCTTAAAGCAAAATGGATGAAAGAAAGCTGAGTGGTGTTGAATACGTTAGGTTGACTTCAATACAAAAGAAGGAGTTGTTGAAAAATAACTACAAAAAACGAGAAATGAAGAAAACAGGAAACTAAAAAACGTAATGAAAATCAGTAAATGGATGAAAAGAACTCAAAAATAAGAAGAAATAAAAATTAAAAACAATTAGCAAATTGTGTACAAATATGTGAACAAACAAAAATTTTACTCAAATATGAGTAAAAAAAGTAGTTAACTATAGAAAAAAACGAAAAAAAGAAAACTGTAAACTAAAAAACCAGTGAAAAATAGTAAATTTAAGAAAAGAACTCGAAAAATTAAAAGAAATAAATATAATAAATAAAAAAAATACACATTTTAGTCAAATATGTTCTAAAAAAAAAGTAGTTAACTATAGAAAAACACAAGAAAAGAACAAAACAAGAAACTGAAAACGTATTGAAAAGCAGCAAATTTGTAAAAAAAAAAACTCGAACAAATAAAAATAATAATTCAAAACAACTAGCAAATTGTACACAAATATGTAAAAAAAACACAAATTTTACTCAAATATGTTTTAAAAAAGTAGTTAGTAGTTAATAACGAAAAAAAAGAAAACTGTGAGCTGAAAAACTTGGAAAAATCTATTGAAAAACAGTAAATTGATGAAAAGAGTTCGAAAAAACAAAAAGAGATAAAAATAATATTTAAGATAATAATGAAAAATGTGAAAAAATACAAATTTTAGAAGCCGATAGCCCTGGCAGCTATTGCTTTTTTTTTTTTTAATTATAATTTTAATTGTAATTAAAAATAATAAATAAATAAATAAATAAAATTTTAGTCAAATATGTGTAAAAAAGGTAGTTAACCATAAAAAAAAATTGAAATAGAAGAAGAAAACTATAGAAAAACGTACAAAAATGTATAAAAAAAGCAATTTAAAAAGCAATTTAATGAAAAGAACTCGAACAATAGGAAAAAAGAAAAATAATAATTAAAAACAACTAGCGAATTGTACAAAATTTTTTAAAAAACACAAATTGTATTGAAAAACAGTAAATTGATGAAAAGTACTCGAAAAAATAAGAGAGATAAAAATAATATTAAGTATTATTTTATTTATTTTATAATAATTAAAAATGTGAAAAAAACAAAAATTGTACTCAAATATGTGTAAAAACAAGTAGTTAACTATAAAAAAATTAAAATAGAAGAAGAAAACTATAGAAAAATGTACAAGAATGTATAAAAAAAGCAATTTAAAAAGCAATTTGATGAAAAGAACTCGAACAATAAGAAAAAAGAAAAATTATATTAAAAACAACTAGCGAATTGTAAAAAAAAAAAAAATTTTTTAAAAAACACAAATTGTATTGAAAAACTAAAATTGATGAAAAGTACTCGAAAAAATGAGAAAAAATAAAACAAATAATGAAAAACAATCAGCTAATTGTGCGCAAATTTGTGAAAAAATACACAAATTTTACTCAAATATGTGTAAAAAAAAGTAGTGAATTAGTAAGGTAGTTAATAGTTAATTAATAAAGTTTTTGTAATTTCCAATTGACAACAATTACAAACTCTCGCCGAAGAATCAAATCTTTATTTATCTAAAATGAATAATAATGATTAAAAATTAATTAAAATTCACCATATTTTTGTATATCAAAGAATTTCTATATACAAACTAATGTTTGTCTTTTTTGTCTGTTTGTCTTTTATAGACTCGCAATCTAATCGAAAGTCCTCTGGATGCCTTTTTTGCGAGAGATATGTATAAGACAAGTGTTCATAACTAAAATAAGAGAAATAAAACTGTTTTTTTTAAGATTTTTCAAAACAGCTTCTTTAAAATTTTTTTTTAATTTTCAGTTTCGTGTTCTGCGATCCAAAATTAGTCTAAAAAATACTTCTTTTTTAGGTGCATTTTTCCTGTCGATTAGTGTAAATTGCCCTTTTCGACTTGAAGAATGAGGTAAACACTAACTGAGGGGTTGTGGTTTTGTTCACAATACTCAAATTTTTAATATGGAAAAACTTAGGAATTTTAAGTTCAACAACATTGAAAATTACAAGAAGAATTTTTAATTTACACAAAACTCAAAACTTTCATCTCTAAAAATCAATAGTTTCATATAAAAAAATTGCCCACGTGGCAACACTGATCGGGCACATGTACGTATGTATGTATGTATGTATGTATGTACGCTGTGTGCATGTGAGCGCCTAATTAAAACGATGCGCAAATTTCATTGGCCAATTGCGCATCGATTCGCTCTTAAGAATCGCTGCGCAGCGTGGCAGCGGCAGCAATTAAGTAACAACAACAACAATGACGCTGGCGCCGATGACAACCATTGGCGCACAATAGATTATGCAATTATTGTTGTTGTTATTCTTGTTATTGCTGGCTTTGTTTACTGTTGAAAACGTACAATGGCGAAGAGAAGACAACGTGAACAGCGTCGCCGAGTGACAACAAAACAAATGAGCCAACAATGATTAAACCAAACACAAACAACACAAAGCAGTGCAGTGCAGAGCAGAATGAAGAAAAAGTGCCGCTTTTCTCCCTCCGCACATTCGGCTGCCATTCATTTCGTTCATTCATCGTTTGTTTGCTTTTCATTGGCTCTCTGGTTGGTTGGTTGGTTGGTTGCTGGTAGCGCGGCGACTGTTATACACGGCCGCTTGCTGTCGCATGCTGAGCGCCTAATGACTTTGTACTACGAACATTCGATTTTTCTATGATGGTCGTCGTCATAATGAACGCCATCATCGAAAGCCATGCACAACAACAACAACAACAATGGACACAATACAATGCAGCACCAACTACTGTGGGCCCATGTCGATGCTGTTCGTTGATGGTGGTAAATTTTGTTTGTGCATTTAATCATAGAAAGTGCCAACAATTAAAATGCCGGCGAATGGCTTAAAATGGTCGCAGCAACATTGGAGTAAGTGTTGTTTAGGTGCAACTGCACTCTAAAGTTCAATGTCAAAGGGCTTATTAGAGTTTGTTGCATAGATTTTATTACACCTTAGGGATCACTTTATTCCACATTAGACAATCAATTAGGTGATTGAAAGCATTAATCAATCCCAACATCTCTGATTTGTAAATCGATACTCACCCTGCGGTAGAAAGAATAAAATGTTTTTCTGTTTGTTTACTCCGCTTGGGAGCTTAAAGCCTCAACAAGGCTTTTCCCTGTGAGTTTTTCTTCTAAAAAAGATTTCAGTTTCCATTCTGTCATTGATGAGAGATTCATTCATTCATTCATTCATTATTCAAAAGTTCGCCTGCGTATATTGCAAAGTGTATTGAAGAATCTTTTGGTTCTTCCAATCCAACGCCCTCTTTGTCTCTCTGAAACGGTATTGAATCCATTCAAGCATTCAGAATGCCTAGCGCTGTCAGTTATTATTCTGTTTCTGTTCCTTAAATGCCAAATAAAAAATATTAAATAAAACCACCAGCCATACATTTCAGTATTCTTTTCATAATAATAATATTATTATTTTTTATTATTATTAATTTTTGTTTAATTATTAGTTATTCCATTGTTTCAGCATATTGCACACATGATTCATTGTTCGCCCCGTTTTGCAACCCACAATTTATTCGTTACAATTTGTTTTCTTTTGATATTCATTGATTTTGTTCATTTCCCACTGTCTACGTCGTATTTTTCATTTTTAATTACATTAATTCTGTCATATGTTTTCATTTTATAACAAAAAAAATTCTTTTTTTTGTTTGATTTTTTTCATAATAAAGTTAATTATAAATATTTGATTTAATATAATTAGATTATATTTAAATTGTATTTTAATAATAAATTTTAATAGACTTAATGCTATGAAAAAAGTGTGCTTTTCGATTTATTATTTAACATTTTTTTTGGTTTGTTTTGGTTTGTGTGTTTTTCGATATTTTCGCTGATTTTCAGTTATTTACTTAATTAATTGCAATTAATCTTATTTAATACAGTTTGACAGATATGTAGTGTGTGTGTTGGTGTGTGTGATAATGCTGGCTTGTTGTTGTTGTTCCTTTTGGAGCATGACAGCATTTTCTTGCAATTCGTTTTGTTTGTATTTGTTTTTTTTTGTGTATGCAGTTTTAGTTTCAAGTAGTAGCTACAGTTATAGTCAAGTTAAATGTACGAGTGTGGTCTGAAAAGTTTTCGATCTCAAATTAAAAATAGCAGCACCCTTCAATAAAACACGTGAGGAATCTGTTTGTGTCGCTTTTGAAAGTTATTGACCGAAAATTTGAGCCATTTTGTTGTTGATTGACAATGGTTTGAGTCAATTGACGTCGAGTATAGAGCAGTCATTCAAGTGTTATCTGAAAAGTTTCCGATCTCAACTTGAAAATAGCAACTCTCGTCAACACAACGGGAGGAATCCTTTGAATTTTTCTTGAAAGCTATTCACTAAAAGTTTGAGCTATTTCTGTTGCTCTTTGACAATGGTTTGACTTGTTGCTTGACAATGGCTTGAGTTAGCTGATGTGAGTGTCGATTATAGTGCAGTCATTCAAGTGTTGTCTGAAAAGTTTCCGATCTCAAATTAAAAATAGCAGCACCCTTCAACAAAACACGTGGGGAATCTGTTTGTGTTGCTTTTGAAAGTTATTGACCGAAAATTTGAGCCATTTTGGTTGTTGGAGTCAATTGACGTAGAGTATAGAGCAGTCATTCAAGTGTTGTCTGAAAAGTTTCCGATCTCAACTTGAAAATAGCAGCTCTCGTCAACACAACGGGAGGAATTCTTTGAATCTTTTTTGAAAGGTACTCACTAAAAGTTTGCGCTATTTCTGTTGCTGTTTGACAATGGTTTGACTTGTTGTTTGACATTGTGGCATGAATTTAATGTTCGTACCAGCTTAGGAGAGGATGAATGTTCGAAAGGTTCAAGAACTCAAGTTGACCAAATTTTATCAAAGTGGGATGCTAGACAATTGTTGAATTATGTAGAGTAAAACAGATAGAAGAGACCATAAGTATATCCAAAGAACGTGTCTACTACATATTGTACCAAGATTGAGGCATGAGACGACGGGGAAGAGGAAGAAAACGCCCTTTACCGCCTATCCACTGATCCTGCATTATCTAGAAGAAGAAAGACTCAACTTCTTCTTTGAGAATCTAGGGGATCTAGCCGACAGGACTATTCACAGTGTAAGTACTATCTTTTCTTAAGGAGCTCAAACTAGTTCATTGAATGAGTGGACCTTAGTTCCATTATTTGTAGTATCACAATGGGCCTTTAGGGCCTAAGCGGGCTCCGCCTTTTAGAAGAAGGAAGACGCAACTAGCCAATTTCTTCTTCGACAATCTTGGGGATCTAATCGATACGACTATTCACAGTCTGCTAGACTTCGTAAAGAGCTCAAACTGGTTCCATTAGTAAGCAATTAGTTTAGTTCAATTGATTGTGATATCACAATGAAGAAGTCTTCATTGAAGAAGGAAGACTCAACTAGTCAATTTCTCCTTCGACAATCTAGGGGATCTAGCCGAAGACTCAACTTGGCAACTTCTTTTTGACAATCTTAGGGAATCTAATCAATCTACGAAAGTTCGTAAAGAGCTCAAACTGGTTCCATGAGTAAGCAATTGTTTTGGTTTGATTGACGTGGTATCAGAATGAAGAAGTAGAGACTTAATTGGACAATTTCTTCTTCGACAATCTAAAGAATATAGCCGACAGGACTATTCACAGTCTACTAGGCTTTGTAAGAAGCTCAAACTGTTTCAGTGAGTGAGTGGACTTTAGTTCAATTGGTTCTGGTATCATAATGAGCCTTTAGGCCCTAAGTGGGCTCCGACTTGGGGCAGCCATTTCTATCTACCCACCTACAAGTAGATTATGTAGAAAAATAAGTATAAATTTTAACAAATCATGTATTGCATCTTTGCTAGACCGAAAACTTTTCAGACCACAAACGTATTAAATGGTTTATGTATAAAATTATTATTTTTTTTAATATTATGTTTGGTTTATTTATTTTTTATTGTTTCACAAATGGTTTTTAAGTTTAATTGCATTTTATTAAAGTTATTTTTTTTTAATTTTTTTATTTTTTGTATTTTTGTATTTTTGATTTATTATTTATTAATTTATTATTTTCATTTTTGATTTATTGTTTATTTATTTTTTATTTAGTTTTTATATGTTAATTTTTTTTTTATTTATTATTTATTTCTTTTTACTTTTTCTCTTTTTGATTTATTGTTCGCTTCTTTTTTTTGTTTTTATATGTTTATTTTTTTTTTAGTTTAGTTTTGATTTATTATTTATTTATTTTTTTAATTTTGTTTTATATGTTTATTGATTTATGTGTTTTTATGTAGTTTTTTCTGCTTTTTATTGTAATTCGTTTGTATTCGCTTCTGGCATTTTTCTAATATTGTAAACGTGTTTTTGTTTGTTTGTTTGTATGTGTCTAAATGTAAATTTATGCAAATTGTAATTTTACAAAAATGTTTAGGAGCAAAAGTCTGCATTACTCTCAATTATTTTGGTTGCACCAATTTGTTTTTTTTTCACCAATTGGAATTTTTGTTTTTTATATTTGCTGCATATTTTTTTGTTGGGACATGCGGGCATGAATTATGTGTTTAATTGAAATTTTGCAGCGCTGCAGTTAATTTGCTGCATTAATTTTTTCTGTTTAGATTTTGTTTTTTTCTTGCAAATTTGAGTTGAAATCGAGAGGTTCAAGTTTTTGTTCAGCATAGCGCAGAAATCTTTGCATTATTTATTTATATATCAATATTGTAGTAGCGACAGACATATACAGAGCAATGCGGAATTAATGCTAATGAGTGGCCATATGACGTTTTTGTTGTAGTTATATAATTTGTTTTCGTATTTTCATTCGGTGCTTTGAAACGAAGACCAATATTCAAGTGTAACCAAGGAAGCACACGCGTTCATATAAATTTGTTTTCAACATGATTTCTCATAACCTTTACTACATACACTGCTCATACTTTGGGTGTTTTTTTTAATTGTTTCGTTCACGTTTTTCATTTAGTTTTGGTATGAAATTACAAAAATTTTCACTACATGCTCAATTAAATTTGATTTAATTCAAGTTAATACAGTTTACCATTTCAGTGGCGCTTGCAGCGGCCGTCTCCTGACTACATAACCGACATCGATTCCAGTGTGAGCTGCAATTTCGCTTAAGCAATCGAATGCACCTTCGCCGAGAGACAATTGTGCACCACAAACACGACCGGCTTGGGACAGCATTCCATATCGAGCTCCTATGAAAAAGAGAGTTGAAATGTGAACAAAATTATAAAATCACTTCTTGCCACCAACAATTGCCATACAGCAAGAAATCAAGCAACCAAACCAATCAACTAAACTTGATTGAACCCAGCAACCAGACCCAGCACCCAAACCAATTAACCAAACCCAGCAACAAAACCAATCAACTGAAGCAAGCAACCCAACCAATCAACCAAACCCAGCACGCACTCACTTAATGTTACTTAGTCACTTAATGTTAAATAAATTCAATTATTCAAGATTTTTTAATATAAATTTCAAAGGCACCAAATCTTCTTAAGTAGAAACAAACACTCTCACACACACAGTGTGTGGTGCCCAGCTGTGACAGCCTGTAAGCGGTGCCAGCTCCCACCAACTAACCACGCACTCCCCTCCCCTCGCCATCAGTCGCCGCCATTGACAGCCAACCACTTTGCCATGTCAGCGCTAAAATGTTGAGCGCTTTCAATTAAGCAACGATAACATGGCAGGTGTGCTAAGCCTATAGGCGGCCCTGCTGGCGGGCCGATAACTGATACCTACTACAGCCAGCTGGCAACAAATGAAAATACATACGAGAAACGATTGACTGGTTAGTGAGCGACAGTTGAAGCATCGAAGCAGGATGGACCCCTACAGAACAAAAAACCCGCAACTCAGAATCAATTTGGGATACCTTTGAGTTTCAATGTGTAGACTTGGATCTATTTGTCAGTTAGTAGATGTCAGTCAATAGAACAAATATCTCGTCTTAGTTTTATCCAATTCTGAATGAAAATGATAGAAGGCCTGCTAGGTCTACCATATACCAACTTATTGAGGTATTTGCATTGTTCCGAAAGAGGTCAAATTGTTTTTGGTTAAGTACAGAGATGTGTACAAAAAAATTAGGGTTAAGTAGGTCACGGAACGACGAAGATGAAGAAGAAGTAAAAACGATACCACACGTTCTCTGCCACTGAACGGCTTTGCAGGAACGCCAATTCCGTTCTCTTGGGTCTAGAATTCTGACAGACCTGGTTGAAATCACAGATCTGCTCTCCTTTATTAAGAGGTCGCCGAAGGTTTGCCCCGGATTGAGACTGTTGGTTGGCTTTAGAGCGATTTACTAAGGGATTCACAAGGGGCCCTTTTGATCTCCTAGTGGACGTACGGTGCATGCCGCGTTCCCTACCTAACCTAACTTAACGAAACGTAGGGGACCGGAACGGAATTTCCCTAGTTCTAAGGTCATCTTTCTTACAAAGACAAAATTCCACGATCACCTCCCTCTCGTCAGGGCTACTTAGGTCTCAGATTTGACTAGCAGTTGGTAAATTTTTAGATGTTGTGATTAAAGGAGCAGTTCTTCCTTCATTTGAAATGCTAGATCTCCAGACGTTCTTCGTATATCGTAGGTCTAACATTTTCGTTACCTTAGATGAACAAGTTGTTCTTTCCTCTATTTGAAATGGTTTGACTTACAGAAGTTATTCCCAGACTGTTCGTATATCAAAGTTCATATCGGATGAACGAGTAGTCCTTCCTTCCTTTTTACGAAATGCTAAACTCTCAGAAGTTGTTCCCAGACTCTTTGTATATAGTAAACCTGTAAATTTGAAATGGTAAACTTCCGGTAGTTGTTCCCAGACTCTTTGTATATCGTAAGCCAGTTATTTTCGTCCCCTTGGAAGAACGAACAGTACTTCTTTTAGTTGAAATAGTTTACTCCAAGAAGTTCCCAGATTCTTCGTATATCGTAGGCTTGCAATTTTCCTCACCTTGGAAAGACGGACAGTCCTTCCTTTATTTGAAATAGTAGACTCCCAGTAGTTATTCTGAGACTCTTCGTATATCGTTGGCTTGTAATTTTCGTTCCCTTGGAAGAACTAACAGTCCTTCCTTTATTTGAAATGGTAAACTTTCAAAAGTTGTTCCCAGACTCTTCGCATATCGTAGGCCTGTAAATTGTGTCCCCTTGGAAAATGTCCCCTTTGAAATGGTTGACTCCCAGAAGTTTTTCTCAGACTCTTCATATATCGCAAGCCTGTCATTTGCATCTCATTGGAAAGACGGACAGTCCTTTATTTCTGAGGTTCGTTCATCATTTCTTGAATCGTTCGTTGTTAAGAAAAATTAATTCTGACCAGAATTTAGACCAGTGATGACTAATTTCTTACTTGAGGGTAGCATCACTGCTTGAGACTCACAAATACTATGGCGACTGGTTTCCGGAATAGAAATTGAGACATTTTGTTGTTGTCAAAAATTTTGTGTCCAATAAACCATAGAATGGTGATATTGTTGTTGTTGCCAGTGAGTACCGAACACTGCAGTACAGGAGATGGAAATCTCCATAGATAATAGTGGATCCATATCAACCAAGTACTGAGGTACCCCAACGGGCTAAACTAGCCTATGTGTGTCTCTAGTCGTCAACGGAAACCTGCCTACCTACCATATCCACCAGTGTGCCGCATTCTTATCGAATAAAACCGTCAACTGTTTGGGGATTTGGCAACATGCGCCATTTGATAAATCATTTTCTGGCAAGAGCGAAAGATTCTGTATGAGCTTTTGAAAAACATGGAGAGTGAATCAAGATCCAGTGGCTATGCAAGCTAGGCCATGCCTTCTATATGAACGATGAAGCAACGGCGAACAAGGAGTTCGAGGCGATAGCTGGAGATCAACGGCGAAGAGGGAGAAGGAGGAAGGTCTTCGGTGAAAGGACCAAGTTAAGCACGGCCCATGATCTCTTTGTGTGACCAACAGGAGAAGGGAAGCCTTCAATACAGAGACGCCTGGAGAGAATTTTTACTCATAGCGCCATCTGTTGTGTGAAGGAGCTGACAGCACGATGGTTGGGGACTTCGCTAAGATCGGTTTGGTGCGCGGTTTTTGCTAATGCCCGCTTCCCCTTACAGGCGTCGCCGGTGCACCGTGTAGCTGTTTCTTGTTTTTAAAGCGGAAAAGCGTGGGAAAGGATCATCTGAATATGGGGTATGGGGTATGTTGCTGCGATAGGCAGTAAGATAGTAAGTAAGCAAGTAGGAGTGATTCTTTGTTCGACTCTATCAAGAAGGAGATGGAAAGTCCTAAGCAAGCAAACATTTCAGAACTTGGCGGCGATAGCGAAGTGCAACGCAAACTCGCTTCTCGCCTTCATTAACCTCTCGGACTGGATATAGAGGCCATATAGTTCAGACCTAATACCTAATAGTATCCACCGGGAATTAGCAGTGGTAAGAAAACAGCGCCAACGCGCTAATTGGATGCGGAAACATCACCACTGGAACAACCAAGAGTGATTCTGGTTTCGCAGCTGCAATTATCTTCAACCGATCATCAGATGACCCAAAAAACTTATTGTCTGGCTTTCCAAATTTTAACTAGAAATTCTTTGGCTCCTTTCAAGTTCCATTCACTGAGCCAGCAATAAAATAAAAATATGTTAAAATCTTCAGCTTCTTCATTAATTCAACTAAGAATGCATTACAAAGTTCTCGGATTACTACGACTGCCTCACATATCTACGTGAACAGACTAAAGAGTCACTCGCATTCCTTTGAGTCATTCAAAGCTAACAAAATCTACCAACTGTAGCGTCTTGCAAAAGTATCTAACAAAAAATGCTGATGACTGCGAGACGTTGCAATGTTTCAGGCACTTGACAGTCAAGTGACAAGGTGAATTATAAGGCAACTACCACAGCTCAAAGGGTACAAATGAAAAAGAAATGCCAAAGCAAAAAGTGGTTTAATTTCCACTGTCGATAAGTGGCAGCAACAACAACTAAAAAACGACAACAACAACATACATTGAACGAAAGCAGTACGATGGCTGATGTGCGGTAAACGGTGGAGAGATGTGCATACTTACACACTTGCACACACTCACACACACACACTTACACATATACACATAGCGCACAAAGACGAGTGGAAAAGCAAAAGCAAAAGTGTTGTAGCGACACCTTGAAATTAATTGCACCACCGGCAAAGGCGGTCAAAATGAGTGGCTTTATGTGTGCGTGTGTGTGTGTGTGTGTGGAGACGTGGGGGTTCAAACAAACTACATGACCGGCAAGTAAACTGGAGCAAAAACGAAAAACGAAATGAAAGAGCGAACGCGTAGTAAGGAAGGCAGACAGGCGTTCATTGATTATGACATTGACGCGCACAAAGCGGATTGCGGGTGTCGGAGGTGAAGGAGCGGACACTTAAAACCCAGTCAGACCGAGCGCCTGTTGCAATCTGCCGCTGGGTGGGCGGCAGTCGCGTTGTGTGTAGGTGCGAAATTTTAATTGAAATTTTAATGCGTTTCATTCATTCGTTGGACTGTTGCTGTTGCTGGCTGAAGCGAGCAAAACAGGCAAACGACGCGACGATGGGAAAGAAGTCAAAATAACGACAGCTATAGTAATTATGCTGTTATTGAGAAATTGAGGACATTTCGAGTTTTTCGTTCTTGCAAACTTTTGTAGACATAAAATGTAATTCATTTAAAGTAGCACAGATTTCAAGCGAAAGTAGTTGGTCAAAGTTTCAAACAGGCAAATGAGCAGAAACATTTTGGAAGAAAACACAAAAAAAAATAATAAATAATAATAAAATAAAAGTAAAACATAAATTTACATTATTTAAGGGGTCATTCTCATGCGCGGACAGGAAAAATGGACATTCTTCAGAGATTATTTCCTTTGTGAATACGAGGAATTATCAAAAAAAGATATGCCACTTTAATTTATTCATTGTTATGGTACAAAAATAAAAAAAATAAAAAAAAAATTTTTAATTTTTTCGAACACTTTTTTTCGATTAAAGACACGGCTTCTGCCGCGTCATGGTCAGCTGGTGGGAATGATTTTGAGTCACAGGATTATCTGAAACATAAATTTCAAAGAAATTCTTAATCAGTATGAACGTACCTCTCGTCCGTAGCAAATTTAAATTTTTTCATAAGAATCTCACAAAATGGCAGGCATTGGAAGTCAGAGCAGTAAAAAATTGTTGTTTTTGAAGATTTTATCAATGAAAAAAAATATGAAATTTTTAACATATCAGAGTGAATTTGCTAGGGACGATAGCTAACAGTATGTAGAATGACGTGACAAAATCGCAGAGAGATCGGATGAATGGTTTTTGTTAAATCATCCCCACCATTTCAAAAAAAAGCGTTCCGAGAAAAACACGTTTAAAGTTTTGACTAACTGAATGCTTGAAGCTAGAATCCTTGTCCGCTCGTTATATAAATGTCTGTAGAAGCCGAAATACTTAAAATTTTCCAATAAAATTTTGACAGCACCTTCTTCAAGGATGATACATTCCAAATATGTTTAAAAAAAAAAATTGATTTTTACAAAATTTCACATGAGAATGACCCCTTAAGTAGTTGTTAAAAGTTGGGTTTGAAAATGTTGAAAGAATTCGCGTGTAGACTTTCTTCGCAACTGCTATGAAATGTTTGGAACATTTAATGTTCTGCGGCGCATGGAACTGTCTGCATAATTAAATAAATCTTAAGTATTCCAACTGTACCAGAATTCGAAGATCATTTGAAATTCATCGAAAAGCTGCCTTTTAAAATTCAACATCAACTTTTGTTGCATACTTTTGGGCATATTTAATGCCACATCTAATTAATAACAAATGTTACAACACAGCACGAAACTGAAAACTAAACTTACACACACACGCACACTAATACATATTTAAACGCACACAATCACATACAATCAGTGTGACAACATCGTCTGACTAGCATACTCACAATTTCGCCATCATCGCCAAAATCCAGAAACAACATGCGATTGCCATCATCCGCCGAACCCTTCAATTTGTCGAACGGAAACTGCCACAATTGGGTTTTGGTTTGTGTGGGCGGCACGGCCGCCGCATAGCCGCACTCGTACAGGCAGAAGCCGCGATTCAAATGCACAACCAATTGACACTGCCGGCCCTGGTAGAGGCAGCGAAACGAGAATTCCCGCTGGTAGTTGACGGCATTGTGGGAGCCCTGCACCAGGGCGCGCGCCCACGCGGCCATGTCGCGATGCGTCTCCGAGCGCAGCCAGTAGACGAGAACGCCGCGGGTGGTGCCGCAGCGCACGCAAAACACAGTCGTCTGTTGACCCTGCAAATCATCAGAAAGAGAGAGAGAGACAGTGAGTGAATGAGTGAGAAAGCAGCGAGCGTCGTCACAACGTGAATTGTAATGAAATTTGCAAAATGTGCTGAAGAAATGAAAAGCGGCCAGCAGTTATAATTACGAAGGAGTGGTACGAAAAGGATCATTGCAAAGATGACTGAAGAAATAAAATTAATTAAAATTGTAGGAAATTTCTGTGGAAAAGCACGTCTTCAAAGGAATTTGCAAATGTGCGGGCGACATCTTGGCATTTTTTTGCGCGGCACTAAAAGCTTGCAAATCCGCGAGGAGCGCAGCGAAAGCCGAGATGGCAAACAAGTACTGGAGGAATGGAATTGAAATCAAATATTGATTAAAATATGCGTTGCCATTTTTAATGGATTTGCAGTTAAAACTTAAAAAACGCTATGCGACATATTGCAATGGTAATGAGGAAAACATTGAAGGAAGGAGGGTGACAAATTTAAGGGGAGTGTTATACTTAAATTTAAATAATAGCAAATTGTTTGAAATTATCTAAAATTTTGTATAATCATCTATTGTCATTTGTTATTTACCTGACAATTATTTTGTCAATTAGAAATTTCTTAGATTATTTTAAATATTTTTATTATATTTATTTTTTTTTAAATTATATTTTTTATATTTATATTTTTTATATTTTTTTTAGGTTATTCTAAATATTTAAACAAACAAACAAACAACCTAACTAACTAAGTAACTAATTATTAAACTAACTAACTAACCAACCAACCAATCAACTAACCAACTTACTAACTTACCAACTAACCAACTAACTAACTAACTAACGAATAAGTAATTAATTAGCTAACTAACTAACTTACCAGCTAAACAACCAATCAACTAACTAACTTACTAACAAACCAGCTAACTAACTAATTCATTATTTAACTAACTAACTAACTAACTAACTCATTAATTAAATAACTATCTAACTAATTAATTAACTAACTAACTAACTAACTTACTAATGACACAGTACTTCACTACTTGGACGCAGTGTCTCGGACAGGTGTTGTGCGAATCCCAAATCTAATCTAACTCACTAACTAACTAACAATTAGTTAACTAATTAACTAACTATCTAAATAACTAAATAACCAACTAACTAACTAACTTATCAACTAACCAACTAACTAACTAATTAATTAACTGACTATTAAACTAAATATTTGACTAATTAACCAAAAAACCAGCTCAATAACTAACTTTTTAACTTACTAGCTAACTAACTAACTAAAAAATAACTAACTATCTAATTAACTTGCTAACTAACTAACTAATTAACTAATTATTAATACAGAATAATGTCTCAGTTATGAGCTTAACAAGCAGCTGACAAAGTAGCTAATTAAATAACTCATTAAGCATTGATTATTAAAACAATTAACTACTGAACCAATAAATAGTCCAAGTAGAAAATTAAAATTATTAAAAATCCAATACATAAATTACATCCCAAAAACTATTTAACTAACAATTCAGCTAACTAACAAACAAATTAATTAACACAAAATTGAAGTAATTAATAATGATCTAATTAAAAAATTATTGATCAGTTAAGCATTGATTATGTCAATAATTACACAATGATAACAAAGAAACAAAATAAAAAAAAGTAACAATTCAACAAATATTTCACGCCACAAAAACTATTTAACTAATACATGAACCAATTAAAAAAGGAACTAATTAAAAAAAAACCTGCCGTTCGGAACCGGCATAAAACTGTAGGTCCCTTCCACCCGCGTACAAATTCACACGCACAACACGGGCGGTTCCAGGAAGCTAGGCCTTAGTCTCGCGTAAGCGGGCTGTCGTGCCAGTCAATTAAAAAAAAATTATTAATAAAAAATAATAAAGAATAATGAATTACAATTAATAATGTATTACTTAATAAATTCAGGTAATGAGCAAATTAAGAATCGAACTAATTAACAAACAATTTTTTATAATTAAAAATTTTATTATGAGTAAAAAGAAAGAAATAAAATAAATAAATTAAAAAATCAAGGTAACAGATAGTAAAATAATTAATTAATCTATCTGTTACGGATTGCTAATGGACTGTTCAATTAGATAAAAATAATTAATAATTTCATAGTTAACAAATTAACGTAACTAATTAATTTATTTAAAAATAATTGGTTAAGAAATAATTATTTAATGACACAACAAAAAAATTTAATAAACTAACTAATCAAAGACACAAATGAATGAGCTGAGTATTGAATGAAGTAATTAATTTAACTGTCAGTTACTTTATTTTAATTAATTACATTACTAATAATCACTAATAATTAACTGCCTAGTCAATGAATATCTCAACTTTAGATTCAACTTAAGGTTTAACACATGCAGTAACCAGTTAATCTGTCAAATAATTATCCAACTTAATTGATTAATTAGTTAATATCACTTCTAATAATTACAAATATTTTGCTATTTAACCAAAAGATGACATAACAAACAAAGCAACTGAGCATTGAGTGCAGTAACTAATTGAATTGTCAATTAATAAGTGAAATTAATTAATTCATGTCACTACTAATAACTACAAATAAGTTGCTACTTATGACACAAGTAATGAATTAACTAAGCATTGAATCAACTAACTAACTCGACTGTGAATTATTTAGCCAACTTAATTAATTAATTAATAACACTACTCATAATCGCAAATAATTTCCTTCTTAGCTGCACAACTAATGCATTAACTGAGCATTGAATGAGGCAAATAATGAATATCTTAATTATTAAGCTAACTGAATTAATTAATAACAACAATAATAATTTAAAATAATTTATTACTTAATTTATAAATTAATCAACTAACGAATTCACTAAGCGTTGAATAAAGTAATTAATTAATCAGTCAGTTCATTCAGCTTAATAACTTTATTAATTAGTAGTAGTAGTAGTAGTATTAACTAAAAACATTACTTAAAATTTCAAATAAATTGCTACTTAACCAATAAATGGCACAAGAAATGAATCGACTGAGCAATAAATTAAGTAACTTATTCATATGTCAATTATTAAGCCAACTTAATTAATTAATAGCACTACACATTATTACAAAAAATTTACCAAATAATTCAACTAATGCAGTAATTGAGTGTTAAATGAACTTAGTTTAATTAATTAATTAATAACACTACTAATTATTACAAATAATTCACTAAATAATTCAACTAATGAATGAACTGAGCATAAAATGAAGTAACTAATTCAGCTGTCAATTATTTAGCCAACTTAATTAATTATTAAAACTGCTTATAATCAAAAATATTTTACTATTTAAACCGTGAATAACTCAACTACCGAATTAACTAAACATTGAATGATGTCTCTAATTCATCAAATTAACTAAAATCATAAAACGAAATTAAAATTAATTAATTATTGACACCAATCAACTAAGTTATTGCTAAACAACTCAACTAATCAACTTATAAAACAACTCAATTAAATATGAAAATCTTAAATTAAAAACAAAAGAAAATTAAAACAAGCGCAAGCAACGAACGGAGATGTCGCACCACTGGTTGGCATTCAACTCCGGTCATTTATGGCAAAGTGCTAAATTCTGTTTTATTTCAACAATTTTTTTTTCAGCATTACAAATTCTTCTCTGTCGCCTATCATTTCATTCAAGCATCGGCCACCTTCGACCTCATCGGCCACAACCCCTCTACTCCTGCTGTTCACAACAACAAAAACAACAAACAACAAGCAACACTTACATTCAAAGATGAATTATTGCCAGCACCAGCCAGTCTTGTCGTTGCCAATGCAAAACTTTCCAGCGGTCGTCCCCAGGCCTCCACCGACCATGGTGCGCTCTCGTAGATTCTGTAACGACACAAAACACAACAACAGTGTTAGCAACATTTGCAGCCAAAGATGAAGAAATTAAAGTCGTATAAAGTTGCAGGCCAAATGAGCAGTGAACAAGTGGGCGGCTGCACAGTGGGATGTCATAAAAAACAAGCAACTAAGCGAGGGAAAAGGGGCGTGAAGAGCGGAAGGCAGAGACGGCGAGAGGCGGCTCATGGTTTGGTATTTCAAAAATCTGCACAAAATTTGTTACAAAAATAGTTTTAATAGAAGATAAATGCGCAAAAGCGCAAACACAACAAAAACAACAACAACAACACGCAGACATTGTGTGTCGACACACACCCAAACAAATGGATGCAGTAAAAAGTTTAAACTATTTGGATAGTTGTAGCAAAAACTTCTTGTTACGAGTTTCATTGTGTGCCGAAGGGCCGCCTCCCACCCCGCCTCCCGTTCGGTGCTTGTGCGCTGCGCCAAAAAGGCCAACACTGGTCAGCGCCAAAGAGCAGTCGGCAGCCGAAATAAGGCAGTGTGCACAACAACTGGCGCCAACAACAACAACAACCAACTTCAAAAGGAAGTAAAAAAAATGCAACGAAAACAATCGCAGCAAGAACAAAGCAATAAATATAACAATAACAACAACTACAAAAATCAACAACAACAACAACACGGCCAAGTGTGAATTATTGCTCGAGTGGAAAGTGCGCGTGGAAATTCTTCTTTGTTTTGCGAAATGTGCAAACATTTTAGCTGCGCCGCTGTGCTTCACGCTTCCCGGCCAACAACAACCAAACAGACAGCGGCCGCGTTCGTTGTTTGCCGCCGTCGCTGCTGTCAGCCCACCATTTGTTGCGGTCGAGTTGTGTGCAACATTTTTTCACACAATCCGTGCAAAAGTGTTGTTGCTTTTATATAGAAGAAATTGTAAACTTTTTTAATTTCATTTTCTAGATTTTTGTTTTAAATTTTGTTATCTTCTTTTGTTATTATTTTTGTATTTTATTGAACTTTGATAAGTTTGGCATTCGGTATGGCAAAGTACTTGGCTTTATTTGCTATGTGAATTTATTGATATATAGAAACAACTTTTAAATTGATCAGAAGAAATCATCTCCGTCTGTCTACTGTCCGGTATGTACCATAGAAGTCATGTAGGATTAACAAAATGTAGGAGCCTTACAAATTGGTATGAATCACTAAACAATGAAGACCATGGATCCTATGAAACAGTGGGCATGGTCCATCCACTTTGTTGGTTGGTTGTCGGATTCTTTTGGTACCACCAGGGACGCAAACGCTTTTGAGCCCTTAAGCGCCTCAAATATCTGTTTGCTATAAACATTTTGAGTGGCAAATATGGTTTCAAATGCTATTAAAAGTTCAAAAGTTGCATCCGGAAGCCTCATAAATGAAATCCTGTGTGCGCCACTGGGTATCACCAAAGTGCTTTTTTGGACTAAATGAATGCCTTCGATCTCCCCAACCTACCTAACAACACTTTCGGGTGTACTGCGGACTCTAATGGCGGTCTATGTTTTGATGACCGATATATCTGCCTTATAAATTATTCCACCTATCAGTTGGTTATCGATAAAATCTAATCCTTCTCAACTTCCTTTTCATAAACATAAAACATCTACAAAATACCAAGATTTTAGCTGGTGACCCGTAAGACCTAAGACTACCCTTTCTTCTTCTTATTTCGGCACATACTGCAAAAAGATATTCGAGATTTTTGGCCTAATTACACATCCGCACATACTGCAAAAAGATATCCGAGATTTTTGGCCTAGTTAGACATCAGATAGAAGAAAGAAAAGATGCCATATGGGGCACAAGAAATCTTTTAGGTTCCAGTGCACTACTTATTTCTATCAATAAGAACACATCAGATTATGATCCAAAAAAAGCTTTACAACTGTATAATCTTTTATTTAGTCCTTAATTAAATACTATATAGATGAGAGATGCTTTCAGACGTTTTGTTTAATTTGAGATCAGTTTTGAGGCTGACATATTGTGAGATCACATTAGGACGCTGGAAACTATTAGGATTTTAATACGAATCTGCATGGCCAAGTAAAGACGAAACAGACATGGGCAAAGAGTAAAGTATATATTAAAAAACACATAAAAATCGAGTTAACTCAGTTTAACCCATTGCTGCCTAATGGGTAAAAATTTACCCACGAAAATTGACTTTTTGAAAAAATCACAGAAAAGTTCGTGGTAGAGATATTTCAAAATCATTGATGGGCATGGTTGGGGTAAAGATGGAATTACCTTAGTCTAGTGCAAGTCACCCTAAAATTCCGCCATCTAGCTAGAGTTACCAGACTCCAAAAATTGTTAATTTTCCGGAGGTGAAAAATGTGGCGAAACGTAGTGGCCTTAGAACTTCACAAAAATCTGCCTCCCAACTCACCTGTAAACAATACAACTTTTGTTCACGTGTTTAGCTGATCACTTCAAAAAGTATGGAAAAAAGCTACCATTGCTGCCTAATGGGTAAAAAATGCCCAATGAATATCTCAGCAACGTGGAGAGATACAAAGCTGAAATTGTTTCTGATCATTTTGGGTCAATTCCAGGTCGTGTATGAAACTTTATCAAAATCGTATGGTACCCGGCTTTAATGGGTTAACGCTGAATCCGAATGGAGGTTTTTGGCAATTTTCCTTTCCCATTTGGAGAGCGCGATTCTTGTAATTCTCAACTGTTTCATGTGAATAGCGATAGAAGTAGACGAATGTTCTACCAGCCCGAGCTAGGAATCGAACCTAGGGCCTCTAGTGTGAGAAGCCAGCGCGCTACTCACTGGATTTTAGAGGCCGGCGTTTAGAGTCAAAGTTTTTAAGATCATTTTTTGGCAAATGAGGAATGTGAAACCCAGAGTTTTTTCCCGATCTAGAGACCGAAATTGGCACATGAGATGCAAGACCTTTTTCTTCTTTTTTTTGAGAAGCAATCACTACAGAAGTTGTTGTATTGCAACAATGAACTTTCAGCATCTCTAACCTATTAATTTAGGGCCTGTGAACACCGAAGTTATCGAGTAAATGGAGTTCTGATCTAGGTTGAGTAACTTCTTGGATGGTTTCTTGTTTAGTGATGTTTCGATTTGGCTGGTGTTATTACAAGGATGTTCTTTGAAAGACAGTAAGGCGTCTTCTTGTTTAATCAATGTACGAGGAACATCTTTTTGTCTTATTGATGCAACAGGAAACTACGTCTTTTTGTCTTGTCGTTGTATGAGGCACGAAACTTCTCTTACTGATGCCCGATAAACGACATCTTCTTTAATCGATGTATGAGGGACGATATGTTCTTATTCAATCGATGTCGGAGGGACATTCTTGTTTAACTGATATTCTTGTTTAACTGATATATGAGGGACCACATTTTTTTGTTTGTTCTATGTACGAGGAAATTATAACTATCATCATTCGACGACATCTTTTTCTTTTACCGATGTATGAGGCACGACATCATATTGTCTTGTCGATGTATGAAAGACGACATCTTTTTGTTTAAACGATGTCCGAGGAAACTACATCTTCTTGTCTTATCGATGTATGAGGGAAGACATCTTCTTGTCTTATCGATGTATTAGAGACGACATCATCTTATCTTATTGATGTATAAGGTACGAAATCTTCTTTTACCGATGAATGAGGGAAGACATCTTCTTGTCTTATCGATGTATGAGGTACGACATCTTCTTGTCTTATCGATGTGTGAGGTACGAAATCTTGTTTTACCGATGAATGAGGGAACACATCTGCGTGTCTTATCGATGTATGAGGTACGACATCTTCTTGTTTAATCGATGTACGAGGAAACTGTATCTTAATGTATTGTCGATGTATGAAATATGACATCTTCTTGTTTAAACGATGTCCGAGGAAACTACATCTTCTTGTCTTATCGATGTGTGATGTACGAAATCTTTTTTTACCGATGTACGACGCACGACATCTTCTTGTTTAATTGATATACAAGGGGGGCAACAACGGCAAGAATAGGGAAGATTAGTGTCTGGTAAGCTTAGTTCAATCGCTTCCCCGAGTAGTCTTGAGCCAGTCTAATAATCCTACAGTTAACTGGATTATCCTAATATCCTGACAGACAATAGATAGTTGAAATTGTAGCTCGTTTCAAAGTTCACTGAAAAATCTGCCACAACTGGAAGAGATTGTTTGATGACAGTTTCATTGAGAGATCTATGTACTGCAACTGAGAACAGTTTTTAATGTTTTTTAGATCGATTTTAGAGCCCTACGATTGGCTGTACTAAATACCCGAGAGAATTGGGATTTTACCTGAAAGTATTTATTTTTTTGTTTTAAGCCAAGTTGGAGTTACAGCGTACAAGTTGATTATTGCTTTGAAACCCAAAAGTTGACAATCTCACAATTCCGATCGTATGGGAGACGCCCTCTGGTGGTGAATTTCTGAACCTTAATTTTGTATTTTTTTTACTCAAGAATGTTGGCGATCGCTGAATAAATCATTTAAATCGGTTTAGTAGTTTTCCGAGATACGATGTTTTCTCGCTTACTTAACTACTTCAGTTACAAGTGGAGAGCCAATGGCATAGAAAATTGCCCATTTTGTATGGCAGCCCCCTTAAGACTTGGAGATAGCGGGTAGGTATGTTTGGAGGAAACTTTCGGAAGGGAAAATGAATGGGTGTCGGTCATACATTTGACACGTCTGGGGGCAACCTGGGAGTAGTGGGAGACTGTAAAAACGACCATTTTGTATGGGAGCTCCACTAAGCGTTGGAGATGGGGTATAAATATGTTTGAAAGAAATTAGTGGGGGTCAGTCATATATTTTAACCCTCTAAGAGCAACTTTTGACCAGCTGTTGAGCCATTTGTCGGATTTCCCAGTTTTTTAGTGAACTTTGACCTCGATGCGATGCCATTTAGCCCCACTCTAGTCCCACAATTTTTTGGCTCATGCACTTTTTCACCCAACCGCTTAAAATGAGAGGTTGCGGGGCATCGACATCGAAAAATCTTGCACTAAATCATGTCTAATGTGCAGTCTATGAGTATAGATTAAAGACCCATTTAACTAGTGAAACCACTAGTATCCTTATATGTACTACAGATATGTTCAACTCTCTATATGCCTCATCACTCTGCTTATTTCTCCACATTAGAATTAAATACTTTGCATTTTTTCTGACATGAAAAACTATCGCTTCAAGTGCCTTAAAGCCGAGCATGAATTGATGGCAAGACAAAGACGACGCCAGCAAACAGTGCCACACAAATGACATCGCATCCATTCAAATCAAATCACTGCGAACGGATGCAAATCAGCGAATGCTCCAAGCGACCCACATGCACTGGTCCGCTTGCCGCAACCTGACAGAACTACAAATGTGCGCATAAAATTAAACACAAACCCCATTTGCGTATTGCTCAGACAGACAGCTTTGGCCACAGTCACAGCGACTGGAGCGTCTCGCCGGAAGCGAGAAGCGAGTAGAATGTGCCAAAGCTGTAAGACTGAAAAATTGTTACTAAAACGCCACACGCGCACAAATGGTCATTTTTTATAGCCTCCACAACAACGGAACACCGTTGCCTTTGTTCGTAGTTAATCAAAAACGATTTGCCGGACATTCACGTTTATTTGTGTAGCGTTTTCCTTAGACTCGACGTCGGCATTGCCAATTCTTTTATGCCCTTTGCACAGATTCTCCTACGCCTTATCTCTGTTTTACCTGTGTTGTCCTGTGGCAACGCTGCGCTGTGCATATTACATCATCAATCAATGACAAACGACGACGGTAACCCTTGCCGCTGCCAATGATGGGCGGGCGGGTGGTGGGCGTGAAAGGTGAGCAGAAAGAGTGAGAGAGGAAGAACGAGCCGAAGAAAGACAGTCGGCAGGCGCTGAAAAGCTCTACGGGGACTTAAAGGCTGACAATGTATTTTAATTGGATTGCAAATTTGAAATGGGATAAACGAGCGCAATGAAATTGATCGACGACCTGGCGCCCGTTTGAGAAAGAAGGCCAACGTGGGCGAATGTGGGCGCCGCAAATGGAATTTCATGCAATTGCGCGTTGAATTTAAGGCCTTCAACTGTTGTGGTGGTGAATTAAATTCGTAAATGCCTTAAATGTTGCATCAGCAGTACTAATGATGATGGCGTTGACAGCAACAACAAAAACAAATCCGTTAACAGAACTGCTGTTACGGCAGCAACAGCAGCAAATTGTAGCAACATTTCAATTTCCTGCAGGAAGTTGCTGTGTGCTGCCAAATCACAGCTGCTGGTGTTGGAATTTTTCGCCATTTCTGCTGATTTCGAATTTCAACAATGCACCCAAATAGGGCGAAGAGAAAGGAGAAGCAGTGCGTGGCAATGTGCATTTATATCAATTTACATGCAGCTGAGGTGTTGGCCGGATGGGCTGGGTTGCAGAAAAATGCACTGCCAGCAATAAAGGAAACAACAATAACGACAGTGGTGACGACAGTTGCGGAATCAACTGGAAGGAAAATCATTTTGTTTACAAGAAACGCTACAACAATTATAGGGAAAACACAAATAAAACCTGAGTAAAGTCAACCCGGATAACAATAACAGTGTCTACAGTAGTAAAGAATTAATAACTTCAAATTAAATAAAATAGCAGCAGAACCAGTAACAAACAATTTGTAAAAACAAAAGCAGACAACGGTCGATTTAATAAACAAAAAGAAATAATTTTTAATTTTTTTTTTAAATTTAAATTAAAACAAAAATGAGAAAAACAATTAGAACGATAAGCTTAGAAAAACAACAATGACGAAGACAGGAGTAAGGAATAAAAAAAAAGAATTAAAAAAACCATTTAGAAATATTATTATTATTATATATTTAATATTATTTATATATTATTATTTTATTTAAATCAAAACAGCAAGAGATTTAAAAACCCTAAAAAAAATTATTATTGTTTTTAATGAATAAAAAATAAAAATAAATATAATACTTTCTTATAATAAAAAATGAGCATAAAAAATATTATTGTAAAAAATATATTTTTTGTATAAAAAAATATTATTTTTAATAAAAGAACTGTTAGAGAACAAAAATTTACTAAAACAAATATTAAAAAAGAAAACAAAAATTCACAACAACAACAAAATTACAAAAAACTTAAGTACAAAAGAAATATAATAATAACAATAAAACAACGGGGAAGAAAAATTTATTTAAACAAACATTAAAAAAGAAAACAAAAATTTACAAATAACAAAAAATTACAAAAAAAAATAACAAGAATAGCAGAGAAGAATAATTACGCAAAATAAATAATAAAGAAAGAAGAATAAAAAATTGCCAACAAAATTACAAAATTACACAAAAATTAAATAAAGAACAGAAAACAAAAATTTAATAAAATAAATAATAAAGAAAATAATATTAATAAATAAATATTAAAAAAGAAAACAAAAATCACAAAAAAAATTACTCAAATAAATTAATAAAAAAAATATAAATATAAATAACTAAACTAAAAATTATAAAAAATTAACAATTAAAAATTACAAAAATTAAGGAAGAAAAACGGAGAAGAAAAATAACCTAAAATAAATAAATAAGAAAGAAGAATAAATTAACAAATAAAAAACATTTACAAATAACAAAATTACAAAAAAATAAATAAGAAGAGCAGAGAACAAAAATTACGAAAATAAATAACAAAGAAAGAAGAATAAAACATCACCAAAAAATTACAAAATTACAAAAAATAAAACACAAAAAAAATAAAAAACAGTAAAGAAAAATTAACTAAAATAAATAAACAAACAAAAATTAACAAATCACAAAAATTACAAACAAATTAAACAGAAAAGCAGAGTACAAAAATTAACATAAATAAATAAATAAGAATAAAACAAGACAAAAGAATAAAAAATTAACAAAAAAGGTACAAAATTACAAAAAAGAAATTAAAAAAACCTAATAAAACTAATAAAAAAATATAAATATAAATAACTGAAATAAAAATAATAAGAATTAACAATTAAAAATTACAATATTAGAAAAATCAAATAAGAAAAACTGAGAAGAAAAACAAACCAAAATTAATAAATAAGAAAGAAGAAAAAATTAGCAAATAACAAACATTTCATGAAAACTCACCACAAACAACAAAACAAAAGCAACTGCCAGAAAACTAAGAGATCAGACAAAACCAAAATATGTACAACAATTATACCAGACGAACCAACAAAGACATCAAAATTTATAACAAAAACAAAAGCACTGACAACAACAAATCATATAGCAACAACAATAATACCACAATACTAAAACGAACAAACAAACGGCTAAAAAATCCAAACCAGACTTGAAAATAGAAAAGAAACGACAAAAAAGTTATGACAAAAACAACAACAACAGCTAAACCAACAACGACCAACATTGCTGTAAAATCCACTTCCGGCATGCAGACAGGAAGTATTTTTCTTATCATCCTGTCTGCACACAAAAGGTAGGTGGAGTGAAGTGAAGATCTGCAAAAGGGCGGCCAAGGTGTGTGTATGTGTGGAGAGGGGGGACTGAGCGGTGGAAGCATGCATGCTCTTTCGTTTTTTTTTTGTAATTTTTCCCTTACAGCAGCGGGCGCTGCTGCGTTTTTCCACCATTATTATTGCGCAATATTATTGCAATGCAGCGGCGCTGTTTACTCGGCAAATTGTTGCCACAGCAAAAAAAATCAACAACAACAAAAGCACAATGCAATACATAGGTACGAGTGAAAATATGAAGAACGATATGCAACGAGCGAAAAAAAATTGCAACTAGTGAGCAGCGAGAGAGAGAAAAAAACAATATCCGCAAATTATTTCCGAAACTGTCTGGGACGCCGGCAACGGGGTGTTGAACAAGTATTTGTATGTATATATGAAAGTTTGTGTGTGTGTGTGAATTCGAGCAAATATTTGCATGCCAGCGTCGCAGAGGTGCCTTTAAATTATGCGAACGGATGGTGGACTGAGGAGCAGAAGTCAGCAGGTGTGCAGGGAAATGAATGCTGGCGTTACTGCTTTCATAGTTCTTTATGCATTGCATGCCGATTGTCACAAACTTGCAGATACATAAATACTTAATGAAGTGTAAATTCTGATTAATTTTGTAATATCAGAGTTGGCAACTTTTGGTGGCTAAACTCTCAGCAGGAAGGAGTTATGAGCTGAAAATAATCAAATTAAGTATATAAAGTTTCAAACAAGCCATTTGTAATTGAAAAAAACAACAGTAGGTCCCTTAAGTGATATATGGAATAAATGGTATGTATAAAAAATTGGTTGCACAGCATAGACAACTTGAGACTTGGTTACAAATAGGGCCATGAGGTAAGTTATATTGATACATTCAGATATACAATCTGGCTCGACAGCCTAAGACTTAAGATGAGCTTGGCTTAGCTTCTCTTAGATTCTCCACTCAGACGAAATACGGACTCATAGGCCGTTCAGACTGTCAGACCTCTTTAGTAGCTTTCAAGCGGAGAACTTTGCATTGTAGAAAGCTGCTAAACTTGCTTAGCTTCGTCCATTTTCTCGACTCAGATACTTAGCTTCTCCCAAAGATCGGTCAGACTGCCGGACCTCTATAATAGTTTCCGGAGATCAGAGATCTTTGCAATGTGGAAAGCTGCTGAACTAACTTGGCTTCACTTATCTTCTCCACTCAGATACTTAGCTTCCTCCAAAGGTCGTTCAGACTGCCGGACCTCTGTAATAGTTTTCAATGAGAGATCTTTGCAATGTGGAAACAACAAAGTTAGCTTCACATATCTTTTCGACTCAGATACTTAGCTTCTCCCAAAGATCGTTTAGACCACCAGACCTCTGTAGTGTCTATCAAGTAGAGATCTTTGCAATGTGGAAAGCTGCTGACCTAATACGACCTCGTACACACGTGACAGTGAATTCCACCCACAGATGTCACAATTTTTTGAATAGCCAAGCAGTCATTAAATGGCTTCAGCGGTAGTGAAATCGAAAGCAGTTCAGAGTTGTCGTTCTTCACTTCAAGGAATAAAGAACCATCGGGCACTCCTTGCTTGGTTCCGGGCCACTTGGAAGTGGTAAGGAACGAAGCAGCGAAAGAGATGGCATGAAAGGGGATTGCTCTGCTCATTACAGAGGTGCACTTCCCTCGATATCTGCCTTGTATATGAATATTGACAGATTGACTAAAATCATATTGAGTAACCATGTCTCCCAAAGGCGATTGTGGCACCTGCCGGGCTCTGGGGGCATTTTTTTCTTTGAGGAGAATGCGATTTGTACTATCTCTGAGTCGAACTATCATTCGGCAGCTCGTTGGAGTCATCACCGAACACTGCGCTATTGGATCCATGCTCACCAGATGCCTTTTGCTTCTTCTTTTTTTCTTCTCGTCCAGTGATGTTTATAGAAGCTTTGGATATTAAGAATAGGTAGAAATGATACCACACTTCCTGTGACACTGCCCGGCTCGGCAGGGTCGCCGAGTCGGACCTGATTAGTGCGACAAAAGTCGAACTCTCGGATCTAATTTGCTTCATTAAGTGGTCGAACTGGTTTATTTTGTGACTGTTGGCCCAGCTCCGTTTGGTTGGTTAGCGCCAGATGAAAACCAGAAGGTATTTACAATGGGCCAAGAAGAGATTAATTTTCAATAAGCTGTCATTGCAAAGTAAGCAACTTTGGCCTAAACCTTTTTTCTTCCTTTTTTCATTAACTCCTGCACCTCTGCTTCAATTATTGCTGCAGCTATTAATAAACAATCAAATTAAAGCGGCGTTTCGGGAAGTATTGCAAACTAAAAAAAGCACCTTTAGCAAAAAACTATGGTCCCAAAACCTGACACTACGAGCAGCTGAGATGCGGCAACTGTGCTCAAATTTTAACTACTTTTAGTTTCAAAAATTAAAAACACAAAAACCAAAAAAGAACAAATGAAAAGAAATAAATAAAAAATATTGGGTTGAAATTTTGAAGCAGCAGAGCGAATTATTAAACAGCACCCGGCACCTTGTTCGGCCCCTGAGTGCAGTTATTTGTAACCTCTTTTACCACTTTATGCCACTACAGCTTTTCTGCTCTGGCGTTGCACACTACTAAAGGCGCTACAGCCTCACTTTAAACACTCACACGCAAGCAGAGAAAACAATAAATCCCCACGCAACTGCACAGTAATGTAGTGTCGCATGTGCTATGGTCACTCTCAGCACATACGACAATAGAATGTTGGGCATGTGAAATCATGGCACAACTTGAGTTACGAGTGCGCGCAGCTGTGCTATTCGTACAACAACAACAATAAGAACAACAACAGCAACAATTGCATGAACCAAAAAAAAGAACACGTTGCCAATAATCCATAAAACACTCACCTGAATTCACGCTCGGTGACTGCCACGAAAATTGGTTGCCATTTATCGTTTTCATCGCTACTCTCCGAGCTGGATCGTCCGCTTGGCTACAGCAGCCATGCGACAAGGTCGTCCGTTCAAAGTGCAGCAGAAAAAAAAGATGCAACGAAAAACATCGCGAGAGAGAATCGAAAATGAAGCAATTCGTTTAAAAATTAAACAAAAATACAACAACAGCACCAGCAAAATTTTACTTTACTCACCATGTCGCCGAGGCCGCCACCAACGCCACCGCCGCCAATGGCACTGGCGCCACTACTCGCACTGCCAGCCAGTCCACCGCCTGTGCTGCCGCCACCGGCACTGCCACCGCTGCCACCGCCATTGCCACCGGCACCATTGCCGCCACCGCCAGCGCCACCACCGCCGCCAGCTGCACTGCCGCCCAGACCACAAAGTCCACCGCTGCCTGTGCCGCCGCCGCTGCTGCCGCTCAGTCGCCGGCTCAGCCAGCCGATGTGCTTCAGCTCGCCGATGACATTCATCAGCGCCCGATTGGCGTCGTTGAGGGCGCGCTGCGTGCTGCCGCACATCGCCGAGTGCAGCGCATTAAACCAGATCAACGCTTCGGCCGAATCGGCGGCGCGTAAAATGCACGAATGCACACCGTCCGGCGAGTGTAATTCGATGCAGCGATTCTCTGCAATGAAATGTACAAATATGCAAAAACAGCAATTATAACAACAACAACAACAATAATGGCTGCAAGAAATCAAGAGCAAAAAATGAGACGAAACACCACATGGCAAATGGCAGGAAATCGCTGAAATTTCGACAACGTTGCCAAAGGACGTTGAATTTTTTTGTTTTGTTTTTAATTAATAGGTTTTTGCTGTGGTTTTTTTTGTTTTGGTTAGTAAATAAATTGCACACTGGCACAGCTTGCATGAGAAATGAGAGATGCAAATAAGATGAGGCGAGGGAGGTAGGAGAGGGAGTAAAAATCTTGTTTACACATTTGCTGTGAATCTTTGGAGCGTGAGAAAAAATTCAAGCAAGTAAATAGCTGAAATAAATTTAAAAAACTACGACTATGTGCTTGTAAAATTTTTGAAGGTTGAAAGTTGAGACCTTGCACTTTGTTTTGTAAAATTTTTAGATTTAAGTTTTCGGATTTATACTAAAAATACTTATGCAGATCAATGTATGTTCATCAAACAGACCAAGTCTTATTTGTACAATATAAATAAATAAATGAAATGAAATAAATGAAATACTTTCAGGGACAAATAAAATATATTTTGTCGAAAACTAGGTGTTTAGACCACTTTTCGAATTGAATTCTTTTCTGAGATCAAAAGATATTGGAGACCGTTTTTACATACTACTGTGTCCAAAAAATAAGGTGACATTGTATTTATTTTGAAAATTCTTTATTTATTCTTCCAAATCAATTTCATCCCCTTCAAAGTAATCCCCTCCCGATGCAATGCACTTATGCCAACGGATTTTCCAATCTTCGAAACACTGATTGTAGTCACTTTCCGGGATGGCCTTCAGTTCCGTCTTCGCTGCGGCTTGAATCTCCTCTATCGTATCAAAACGGTGTCCCCGGAGCGGTCTTTTGAGCTTGCTGAACAGCCAGAAGTCGCATGGCGCCAGATCAGGTGAATACGGTGGTTGCGGAACGATATGGGTTGAGTTTTTGGCGAAATGATCACGAATTACGAGTGCAGTATGGGATGGTGCATTATCGTGGTGTAAAAACCAAGAATTGTCTTTCCACAATTCCGGCCTTTTTAGGCGGATAGCGTTACGCAAACGACGCATAACGTTCAAATAATATTCCTTGTTGACTGTTTGGCCCGGCGGAAGGAATTCATAATGCACAACACCACGATAATCAAAAAATTCAAATGTCACCTTATTTTTTGGACACAGTAGTATTTCTACAAAAACGTAATGCTTCTTAAAATACACACAAATTCAGGAACATACTTTCACATACATTTTATATATTTTCCTTTGTTTTGCCAATTTTCAATTTTCAATTTAAATATATTTTTGAAAATATTTAAAATTAAATGTGAAGTAAAAGCGTCACCTTTGGAAATTTTAAGAAAAAATTTAAATCAAAAATGCCCACATAAATTTTTAATCTATATTTAAAGTTTCAGACACTTTTTGCTATTTACCTCTAATTTTTGCCAATTTTCAGGATTCTAATTTTTTTTTAATATTAAAAATTAAATGTAAAGTAGAAGCCTCAGCTCTGGAAATTTTAAGAAAAAATTAAAATCAGAAATGCCCACATCAATTCTTAATCTATATTGAAAGTTTCAGCAACTTTTTGCTAACCATGTATTTTAGATTTTTTTTTAGTTTTTTAGATTTTCTTAGTTGTGTTTGACCTTTCAAGTGACACCAAAGTGAATAAATTCTGAGACTATAAATATTTTAAATTTTATTTATGGTGTGAATAAATTTGCCAGAATGGAATGGGAAATTTAAACGATTCGTTGTGCTGCGAGTTTGGCTTAAAATTATCAGGGTTTGGTTAAATGTATAACGAAACTTAAGATTACGTAACTTTTGTAATTCGAATCAATAAAATAAAAAAAATAAATAAATTAACTAATATAATTATTTAATATAAGAAATAATAATATGTTAATTAATAATAATGTAAGGATTAAAAATAAAATTAAAAAACAAAATAAATAATAAAACAAAATAAAATAAAATAAAATTTAATAAATTAAAATAAATTAAAATAAAATGAAATGAAATGAAATGAAGGAAATTAAATGAAATGAAATAAAATTAAATTAAATAAAAAAATAAAAAAAAAATAAAATTAAATTAAATTAAATTAAATTAAATTAAATTAAATTAAATTAAATTAAATTAAATTAAATTAAATTAAATTAAATTAAATTAAATTAAATTAAATTAAATTAAATTAAATTAAATTAAATTAAATTAAATTAAATTAAATTAAATTAAATTAAATTAAATTAAATTAAATTAAATTAAATTAAATTAAATTAAATTAAATTAAATTAAATTAAATTAAATTAAATTTAATTAAATTAAATTAAATTAAATAAGATAAAATAAAATATAATAAAATATAATAAAATAAAATAAAATAAAATAAAATAAAATAAAATAAAATAAAATAAAATAAAATAAAATAAAATAAAATAAAATGAAATGAAATAAAATGAATTAAAATGAAATGAAATTAAATTAAATGAAATTAAATAAAATAAAATGAAATATTTAATGTAAGAAATAAAAAAAAATATTGTTTGTAAGATTTTTGAAGGTTGAAAGTTGACACTTAGAGCTACCAGGGTGGAAATTTCAGAGAGATTCAGGGATATTTAAACGTTTCGCTGTGCTGCGAGTTTGGTTTACAATTCTCAGAGTTTAGGAAAACGGTTAAGTTTCACTACATAAGTTTTTTGTAATTCGAATCAATTTTTTTAGTGCCAAGAAATTCAAGCAATACTCGTACAATATTAAACGCAAATATTTCTTATGATTCAAGCCAGTAGTTCATTATAGTTTGGCGCAAAGAACAGAACAGAAATGAAAAAAAACCAAGAAACTGGTACAAATAAGATTCGTAGAAACAACTAATTAATGAAAACAAAAAATGCACTCTTTGTAAATATGTAGTAATAAAAACTTTTGGCGCAACAAAGCAACAACACTTCGTGAGTAGTAAAGAAGAGTAAAGCTTCTAAAGAAAAGCAAGGAATATGTTAAAAAGCAGCAGAAAATGTGTTGTGCGTGGTGTGAAAAGTTTGTAATTTATTTTATTTTGGTAATGCGGCACACACACACACACACACACAGATGTTTGCACGCACTATTGCCAAAACCCACACACACACTCTCACACACACACACACACAGCCAACCACATGCGGCCGGGCTCTAGACATGCGGCCGGGCTCTAGGCTACCATGGGGGTCGCAGGTGGCGGATAGCGAATCGACCCAGAGATATCTGGGTTAGCTGCGAATAAGTCGTCAGACAAATAAGCAGTCCCCGACCAGGAGCGGCATATTCGGAGGGCGCGGTAAAAATGCTAGCAGGACCCAAAGATGAATCTGCGACAGAGGCGAGTCGGCACCGCCTCTTAAATCAAGGTGTCTCCCCACTCTGCGTAGGCATAGTAGGGCAAAAATAAACCCAAGAAACGTCAGCCTCGTAGGAGCAGTTATCTTGGTCAGCGTCTGCCTCCAGGTTAGGAGCGGCTGCGACTAAAGCCTGGCAGTAGGCATAAACTGCATTAAGACCGAGCCCAGTAAGGTCTTAATTATGGCATACTGGAATAAATGGATAGGATATGTAAGTTGTTGGGCTGGCGATTATGGCATTCTGTTACCTCAGTATACAAGAGTGAAATCTTGTAGAAATGGCTTTCAGGCTAATGGCATAATCGCCTCCGTCCCGTTAAAACCCTGGCAGGCCTCGAAATACGCTCAATTTTCGTCACCATTAAGTTGGTCGTGTAGGTTCAGATGTAATATTCCTGATTAGCACTGACCCAGCTCTGCACACAAGTTCTCATAAAGGCTTGTGTCAACTCTCGCATGGACCTCACTGCTTGCAAAGGGACCCATGGGGTCTTAAGGTGACTACACGCACGAACAAAGATAACGACTTCGAGTTGGGACCCATTAGAAATGAATAGTGAAAATTCAGACGACAGGGCAGAAGGCAGTACAGCTGAAATAGATCCGTTCAAAAGAAGCGGCAGAATCCCCCGGTCACCAAGCCGGGTGGCAAGCAACGAAGCTATGCTAACCTCTCAGAAGAGCAGTGCAGCGAGCCAACAACGTGCAGAAAAGGCACCTCAAACAGGAGATCAAGGTACAGGACGGTACCAATCTTTCATTAAACTGGGCGAGCAAATTAGGAGTCTGGTAGATATGATGGAAGATGGGAAAAGGCGCTCCGTCCACCAGCCGATGCGGGATGCCATTGATAGCATTAGAGCGCTGTATGAGCTCTGCGCAATTGAGCAGAGAGACGATGAGGCCAAGAAAGTGATAAGGAAGAATAATTCCTCTCAAACCTCACCATGGCTCAAGGCAAGTGAAGAGCAAAAGAGGAGGCAGCAAAATTACTTGGAGACGCCACCCTCGAAACGCAAGCTGACACAAAGGCAGGAGAGAGCACGTCCGCCGCCGACAGAAACCCCCGGCAATATGATACCAGCAGCATCGAAAACGAACACGGAGAAAGCTGCAGCAGATCACACTACATCGCAGGAGGAACCGAAAACACAACAGAAGCAAGGTTGGACAAAAGTGAAGCCAAAAAAGAGCAGAGAACGAGGCGTGAGGGTCAAACCCGACGCCATAATCATTTCTGCAACAGAAGGTACCACGTACGCGGACATCCTGCGAAAAATTAAAAGCGTAGATACACTAAAGTCCCTTGGCGAAAGTGTTAGGACCGTGCGAAGGACGGCGAAGAACGAGCTGCTGCTACAATTGAAGCGTGCACCGGGACGAAGCACGGCAGATTTCCAAGCAGATGTGGAGGGTGTACTGGGCGGGACCGCTAAGGTCTCAGCGAAGACCCACTCTGTGATCATACAGCTGAGAGACCTCGATGAAGTCACGACCCCGGCAGAGGTGTGTGGTGCATTGCAAGACGAATGTGGCATAAGGCGTCCGGATATAGCTTCGATCCGTAGCATGCGAATGGGCCGGCAAGGCACACAAACGGCCTACATCAACCTACCAGCAGAGGACGCCGCTAAGGTGCTGAAAACGCAAAGAATACGAATAGGCTGGGTATCCTGTCGTATACGCGATTGTTCGTCGCCAATGCGGTGCTTTAAGTGTTGGGGATATAACCACGTAGCACAGCACTGTAAGGAAGACGTGGACCGGAGAAATTTGTGCAGAAAATGTGGACAAGAAGGCCACCAAGCGGCAAACTGCAGGAACGCGCATAAATGCGTCCTATGTGGAGGTGACCATGCGGCAGGAAACTCCAGGTGTCCTGAGCACCAAAAGGCGATAAGGAAAGGCGGACGATGAAAATCGTTCAACTGAACCTAAACCACTGCGTTGCGGCGCAGGATATCCTGCAACAAACTATCTTTGAGCAACATTTTGATCTCGCTATTCTGTGCGAACAACATCACGACGTAGATGGCTGCGAATGGACAACGGATGCATCGAGCAAAGCGGCAATATGGACCACCAATGGTAAAGCGTACCAGAGTAGTGCGTCAATAGCGTACAACGGCTTCACATGGGCCAAAATCGAGGGCGTCTATTTCTTCTCGTGTTACGCTCCTCCAAGCTGGGACCTGAATCAATTTGAGCAGATGATCGAAGAGATGGTTTCGGAGGTTAGAATGAGACAACCGGCAATAATAGCCGGCGACTTTAACGCCTGGTCAATGTCGTGGGGTAGCAGAAGTACAAACCGCAGAGGCAGAGTCCTTATGGAGTGTATGGCCACACTAGACGTTGAACTCCTAAACGACGGACAGCACACCTTCGAGGCCGGGGACAGACGCTCAGCTATTGATCTGACCTTCGCTCACAGAACGATTGCGCGTCGCACAACTTGGAAGATCGCCGACTTCTATACGCATAGCGACCATCGAGCTATCATCATTGAGCTGCAGATAGCAAAACGACAACGAATAGCAATGGCACAG
Source organism: Melieria picta (assembly GCA_964056695.1). NCBI lineage: Eukaryota > Metazoa > Arthropoda > Insecta > Diptera > Ulidiidae > Melieria > Melieria picta. The sequence goes on along the minus strand of OZ057399.1, from coordinate 54,084,980 downwards.
ACAAGGGGCTGGAAGCATCGCCTCTTTGATGAGGATGTGTTCCTACAGGTGTGGGGTGACGGTGAAACCACCGAGAGGGAGCCCGCAGCTATGGCAGAAGGCATCTCAAGGTGTATTAGTAAAGCCTGCGATGCAGCAATGCCCAGAAAGACGCAAAGGCCGTGTCGTAAACCAGTTTACTGGTGGAACCAAGACATTGCCGAGTGTAGGAGGTGCTGCAATCACGCGCGCAGGAGAATGCAGCGCTCGCGAAATCAACCGAGTTACGATACGCTTCGCTACGAGTACAAAAAATGCCGCAACCAGCTGAAAAAGGTGATACGAAAAAGCAAGGACTCGTGCTTCAAAGAGCTGCGTGATGGCGCAGATATAGACCCTTGGGGTAAAGCCTATAAAGTGGTCATGAGCAAAGTAAGAGGCACAAAAGCACCGCAGCCCTCAGACCCAGCACTTTTGGAAGCTGTTGTCACTACTCTATTCCCCCCAGAAGGCGAAAGACGTAACCATTATCACCTGCTTGCGGAGGAAGGTGATATTCCAGAAGTAACCACAGAAGAAGTGCTCGTGACCTTGAATAGAATGGGTGACAACAAGGCACCAGGACTAGACGGCATCCCCAACATAGCGTTGAAATCCGCCATCCGAGCGAATCCTGCCACCTTTGCGGCTATGTTCACCATGTGTCTGAAGAAGGGTATCTTTCCAGATATCTGGAAACGACAGCGACTAGTTCTCCTACTCAAACCAGGCAAGCAACCTGACCAACCATCAGCGTATCGGCCGTTGTGTATGCTCGACTCCATGGGCAAGATACTCGAGAGGATAATCGTCAACCGCCTACACGACACCTTGGAAGGCCCGTATGGCCTATCTGATGCGCAATACGGATTTAGGCGAGGCAAATCCACCGTTGACGCAGTTAAAACGGTCATGGAGATTGCGTGCGACGCGACTAGTGGAACAAGGTGGAGATGGGGCGACAAGAAGTACTGCGCGGTAGTAACACTTGACGTCAAGAACGCCTTTAATACAGCAAGCTGGCCCATCATAATAGAAGCACTCACGAAGATCCGGACTCCGAAGTACCTTATACGAATTATCGTCAATTACTTCGAGAATAGGCTATTGTTATATGACACCGACGATGGCGTCAGGCAGTATCGCGTCTCGCGAGGGGTGCCACAGGGCTCGGTACTGGGCCCGGCTCTGTGGAATGCCATGTATGATGGAGTATTGAGGATCAGACTCCCGGCGGACAGCAAATTAGTTGGCTACGCGGACGATATTGCGCTAGTAGTGGTCGCAAAAACCATAGTCGAGGTACAGCAGCTCTGTAATGAATCTATAACGTTAGTTATGAGATGGTTGCGCAGCGCAGAACTAAAGCTAGCAACCGAAAAAACAGAGGCGGTTCTTTTGAGTACTCGAAAAGTACGAGAGATATTCACTTTTAAAGCGGGCGATCATGAAATAACCTCCCAGCCGCACATTAGATACCTTGGTGTACGTATTGACACCCGAATGTCCTTTAAGGATCACCTGGCTGCGGCCAATGATAAGGCTGCAAAAGTAGGCGGAGCGTTATCACGTATCATGGCGAATCTTGGCGGACCACGCGCTAGCAGAAGAAAGTTACTGGCAACGGTTACTACTTCCATCGTACTCTACGCAGCACCGATCTGGGTAGACGCAACGCTTAAAGCCACGTATATGTCTGGTATCAGGGCGACGTACCGTCTAAGTGCATTACGAGTAGCCAGTGGCTTTCGTACAATATCTGACGACGCGATATTGGTTATTGCAAGCATGCCCCCGATAGACATCTTAGCGCGAGAGCTCAATCGCATATACACAGCGGGTGCTAGGGCATCGAAAGCGGACGAAAGGCGGTGCAGCGTACATGAATGGCAACAAAGGTGGAACAAATCGGAAAAGGGAAGATGGACGTTTGCCTTGATTCCTCACATCGAGGTTTGGACCAACCGCAAACACGGAGAAGTAGATTTTTATCTCACGCAGCTGCTAAGCGGGCATGGGTGCTTTAAGCAGTACCTTCACCGTTTTAAACATGAGGACGATCCTTTCTGCCCTCAGTGCCCCAACGAAATCGAAGACGTTCAGCATGTCCTGCTATGCTGCCCACGCTTCGCTAACGAGAGAGGCTCTATTACGGAAGTCTTCGGTGAAGCCCCCACGACGGCCAACCTGGTACCCCAAATGTGCGATTCACCCGGGAAATGGGAAGTCGTACAGACGGCGGCAGCCAGAATCATGACAACACTTCGGTGGATTGAGCGCCAACGCGCGGCGCAACGACGCGAAACCATGGGTTCAGTGACCCACCCCCATAGCGGACGGTAACGGACTTGACAGACCAACAACAGACGATTGAGCTCTAACGCTCAGACGGCCTCCCGACGAAATACTTAGCGGTAGTTCCGGGAGGAACTTTCCGTCGGACAAGGGGAGATGTTTGGCGGGTTAAAGTCTCGCACTGACGTAGGCTTTTGATGCTTTTACTCCTCGTTAAAAAAAAAAAAAAAAAAAAAAAAAAAAAAAAAAAAAAAAAAAAAAAAAAAAAAAACACACAGCCAACCAAAGCCAGAGATAGGCAGAGACACAAACATTGCTGCCGCCTTTTTCGCTTCATTTTCATATAAATTAAAAAGAATTTATGCGCCCACTTCTGCCGCACTTAACGCATTGCGCCCATATTTGGGTTTTTATCTGAATGCAGCCGGCAGCAACGACGCTGCGGTCTGACTTTTTCGCACTTTCGGTTGGCAAATTTTATTTTTTTTTAGTTTTTCGGCTGCGCTATTTTGTTTATTATTTTGTTGTTGTTGTTGCTGCTTTGCCAGAAAATAAAGGAAAATGGGCGCAGAAAAAATTTGCATTTGCGGCAAATTTCTAGCGTTGCTGCTGCGGCGGCGCAATCAACGCTCAACAGACACCAACGCCAACGCAACCAACAACATCGCACTGCCGCACAACGCATCACTTTGCACATAAATTAGGTTTTTATACAACGGCAATAACAACAACAACAATAACAATGTTTGGCAAAATTTCATTAAGTTTTTCCATATTTTGCGCTCAGCTTCTGCCGCTTCGTTCGTTGTTCGTCTTTGCGTATTTCCTTTTACATTTTGCCAAATTTTTCCATTGTTGTTGTTGCCAATTTTCTTTTTCTTATAGCTCCATGTTGAAAGCGGCATTTGATGAAAATTAAAAAGTGTAAAAAAACGTTGACTATATCGTAGGCGCTGCCTGAAATTATGCAGAAGGTGGATGGGGGTTAGGGGGGGGGAACGAAAATCAGCCAAGTTGCAACATTTTCGGCATTGAATGATTAAATATGCACGCTGTCGGTTGCTTTGAATAAACAATGCAATAGCAGCAACAAATACAACAACAGCAACAGTAGCAAAAATTACAACCAACAACGAACAAACAACAACAGCAGCTAATATTACAACAAACAACAAAAACAACGAGCGCATAATTTGGCCATCTTTTCGGTAGAGCAAAACAACAACAGCAACAAAGTTGATAGACTGGCCATAAGAATAGACACGGAAGATAAAAGTTAATGGAAGAAGAATTAAGCAGCGGTAGCGCATGTAAATAGCTACCGTTAAAAGGCATAAAAGAACTACAACAATAACAACAAAATTCCGCTAACAAATACAGCTAAACCGCCACCCACCAACTGTGCAGTGCGTCGTTTTTCCGGCCACAACCAGCAGCTGGAAAGTGAGAACTTAATTTAATTCGAAGCATGAATCACATTTAGAGTTGCCAAAGCAACTTGTGTACACAAAGAGAAGTGATATTTTTGTATTTCACTTGCAGCTCATTTGTAAAGGAAGCCTTTTATTTTTAGTTTGGCTCTTTGGTATTTTGAGGTAAAATGCAATAAAAGCAGAATGAAAAAAATCCCATACAAAATAAATATTTAAAAAAAATAACAAATACAGTACTTTTCGTTTATAACGAACCCGTTTAAAACGATTTTCCGCTTAAAACGAACCAATTTCAAAAGTACGCGCTTAATGTTTTCGCTTATTATGGACCCCTTTTAAAGCGAACTTTCGGTTAAAACGAACCATTTTGCCCAGTCCCTCGAAGTTCGCTTTAAGCGAAAAGTACTGTAATTTTTATAATAATTTTTTTCAAATTTCCCAATTCTGATGTTAGAGTTTTTTTAATTTAAATTTTTTTAATATTTAAAAATAAAATACCAAATTAAATTTATAGGGTTTAGTAAAAATAAATCAATTACGTTTGCATGAAATTGAAGACTTAATTTACGATAATCAGAATGATTCGATTTAAGTCCATTTCGAGGGTAATTCCATTATGATTTTTCACATATAATATAATTGCAGTTTTTTTATATACATACTTTCTTTGTGGCATAGAAAAAAACAATCTTGTATGCTAAATAAAAGTTGAAGAAATAAATAAAAACCCTCGTCTCGATTAGAAAAAAAATGGGATAGTAGATAACAGTAGAAAGCATAGTCAGAACGATCCAATTTCAGTAAAATATGCATCGTTTTGTTCCATAATTTGTTGCCATTTTGATGATTGATTACACTGCACAACAGCATGTCTGTTGCATGAAGTTTTTTTAATATGAATGAATGAATCTGAATCGTTTTTCCACGCTGTTTTCAAAACCATACTCCGTTTTTATGTAACAGCTCTAGTTTTTGCAAAAAATGGGCGTGTCACTTTTTCAAATTTTCCTCGGCTTTTTTCTCGTTTTCGACTGTAATTTCTGAACCAATAATTCTATCGACATGATTTTTATATAGTTGCACTTACAACATTTCATGCCATCTTTTCTGACATTAATCAATTTTATGCGTTCTAAATTGGCGTTGTAATAAGGTTTCAAAGTAGGAAAGTATTGAATTTCAAGGCGTTTTTTTCTGATGGCGAAAATTGTACAGATGTTTCATAAATCAAGTTACGAAGTATATGAATATCTTAAGAAGAAACATCAAACAATACAACACAGCCAAATTATTTGGCGGAATACACATTCGCATCGAAATAATAGCAAAAATGTACCATAGCCATTTTCATCATTTTTCATACTTTTTCCTTAAAAAATTAGGAGCCTCAAAATATGCAAAGTTTTTAATTTTTTTTGTTTCGAGCAATTCAAAATATTTTTGTTTTTTGCTTGGATTTCAGACTATATAAGAGATGGAATGGAACATATAAAAGAACATATTTTGAGGCCCCTAATTTTTTAAGGAAAAAGTATGAAAAGAGATGGAAATGACTATGGTACATTTTTGCTATTATTTCGATGCGAATGTGTATTCCGTTAAATAACTTGGCTGTGTTGTATTGCTTGATGTGCCGGATTTCATTATACACCTAACTCGTTAATTGATTTACAAAAAATGTGTATGTTTTTGACCATCAAAGAAAACGGCTTAAAATTCCATATTTTCCGAATTTGAGGTCCAATTACCGCGGCATTTTAAAACTTATAAAAATAAGTTGCATCGGAAAAGAAGCCGTGCGGTGTTGTTAATGCGATAAGGTGAAATCATGTCAATCGGTTTTTTGGTTTAGAAATTATTATCAAAAATATGGAAAAAGTAGAGGAAAAACTGAAAAAATTACACGGTACCTATATCTCACTAACTAGAGCTGCTAGAAAAAATCTGAGGATAGATTCGAAATCAGCGCACCCAAATTAGTAAGAAACAGTAGAAAAACTCCATGCAACAGAAAAAAAGTGTTTTTTTGTTGTGCTGTGTAATTTGCCATAGACAGAAATAGGTGAAAATCCCTTTATGCCAAGTCCAGCCTATAAAATGGATGCATAAGAACCTCTCAACCAAACTTCTGGAACTTTTGAGGAGTCACTATTGATGCGTATGGCCTTGTGTTGTTCTGATGGCATAGGAGGGGAATTATTGGCCAAAACTGGCCGTTTCTGGGCAATTACGTTCTTCAGGTTGTCAACTTGTTGACAGAGTAGGTGTGAGTCAAAAGTTTGACCGCAGCTCATAGCAAATGATTCCCCACCAATTCCAGCAAACGCACATCAAAACCTTCCTTACTAGCCCATTGCTTCCTTCATAAGCGGCCCATTTTTTGACAGTACAAATCCAAAAAGTTAGGTGGTTGGAGAGCAGTTCATAGTAGATAATAGTAGATGATTCTGTGTCAATCTCATCAAACACACATCAAAACCCTCCTTACTGGACGCTTCTGGCCGATTGGTTCCTTCATAAGCGGTCCAATTGTTGACAGTGCAGAGACGAATTAAGAGTTTGACCATAGGACAACAGTTTATAGTAGATGAGTCTATGCCAATCTCATCAAACATACAGCAAAAAGTTTCTTACTGGCCGCTTCTGGCCGATTGCTTCCTTCATAAGCGGTCCAATTGTTGACAGTACAGATCCAAATTATAAGTTTGGTCGTAGGAGAGCAGTTTATGGTAGATAATAGTAAATGATTCCGTGTCAATCTCATCAAACACACATCAAAACCTACCTTACTGGCCGCTTCTGGTCGATTGCTTCCTTCATAAGCGGACCAATTGTTGACAGTGCAGATACGAATTAAGAGTTTGACCATGGGACAACAGTTCATAGTAGATGATTCCGTGTCAATCTCATCAAACACACATCAAAACCTTGGCCGATTGCTCCCTTGATAAGTGATGCAATTGTTGACAGTGCAGAGACGAATTACGAGTTTGACACGGAATCATCTACTATGAACTGTTGTCTGATGAGTCCATGCTAATCTCATCAAACACAGCAAAACTTTTCTAAGAATCAGTCCTGGCTTGGCCACCGTTTGGGTCGGCTCACAGCAATTCGACCAACGACAGTTTTCACTTGATTCGTCATAAATTATTCACTTTTCATCAACAGTCAACAACTGCTTTAGAAATGTTTTGATTTTCTTGCAATTCAGCAACGATTTGCAGCATGAAATTAGGTCCACAAAATTGTATTCTTAACTCGTTTGGTACCCATACATCGAGCTTCTTTTTGTATTCAGATTTATTCAAGCAGTTCCAACGTTTTTTTTTTGTGCCATGCTTAGCTTCTGTACAATCAAAACAGTGCCTACATGACGATTGGACTCGATGATTTCTATGATTTTCTAGAAATTTTTGACAACTGGCATTCCAAAGCTTGGATCATTTTTTACATCAAAATTACATGAAATTTACTAAACCAAAATTGAGTAAATCAGTACGATAAAGACTATTCACATTTGCAGCCACTTGGCTTGCCTTCTATCGTTTAAAGAAAAACAAAACTGTCAAAAATGGCGTATTTTCTCTTTGGTGGAGTCCATCGTTGATGCGCGCTCAAACAAAACTGATTCAATCAAACACAAAACTATGTGAAAAGTTTTCGTTTTACAAAATCGTATCTTTCCAACTTTATCTAATGAAACCCAATCCTATTATGCAACACGGTATGCAGATCACTAAGCCATTTATTGGATAATTTTTTTTTTCTATTTTTACAGGACTTTATATTTCCACGCCCAGCAAATTCCAATCCCAGATGACTCGTCACACCCATTGCAATTTAAAAAAAAATGCATTTAAATTAAGTGCTGCACAAGAATTCAACACAAGTTCAACAACAAAATCCAATTTCGCATATTTTGAAACATTTGCTGTCTGCGCCTACAACTATGCAATAAAATCATTTAAATGCAGTAAAGCAAAATAACAGAAATAATGTAAAGTGGCGCTAAAAACCGCATCAACTAAGCTTTGAATCAGCTGCAGTGGACGAGAGTAAAACAGAAAATGAAAAGTGAGGCTGGGTGAAAAAAATTCGATGGAATATTTGCGAAAAACATTGCAGAAAACCACAAATCCTAAACAATTACAAGCGGTGCACGCTACAAGCGGCAATGTTTACGAGCATAGAGAGTGAGAAAAGTAGCAGTGAAGCGGGTGGCGGGGGCAATGTTGATATCCATGCGCACAGCGCAAATATGCCAGTTGAAAGCAATAAAAGCAACAACCATTACAACAACAACAACAACAATGCGCAGCACTAAGAACCGAATACATATAAAAGCGTGAACGCCAATGACAGATGAATTTTTGGCATTTTGTCAGCCATTTTATTTATGTGCTGTTGCGGTTTGTGTGTTGCTGCTGCTGTTGGTGCTACGGTTGTTGCTGCAATGGTTGCTGGTGCTCGAGTGTTGTTGTGTTGTGTTATTGTTGAATTTTTGGTTGGGGGTTTTGAGCTTTTTGGTTGTCGTTTTTAAATTTTGCTGCTTGCTTGTTTGTTCGCTGCTGTTGTTATGCTTTCGAGTTTGCAAAAATGTGTTTGTGTGTGTGTATGTGCATGTGTGTGTGTGTGTGCGCGCGAGCGCGTCACGGACACACATTGTTACGCCGACTGATATGCCACAATTTTGACAAATATGAGGATTTGCCAGCGCATATCGGCAACGGCAGGCAGCGTCAGCAAACAAAACAACAACAACAACAACAACAGCAGCAATCATGCAGCAGAATATCTAAAGCGCGCACACACACACTCACACACACATGTGAACACTTGCACTCACACACTCGAATGTCAACAACTTTATTTTATTTTATTCCATTTCATTTTATAGTTGTCGTTGTTGTTGTTGGCTTTTAAAATTGCTCTCATTGTGGTTGCTGTTGTTGTTGTTGCTGCTGCTGCTGTTGGCTTAAAATCGTAAAATACCGAAATACTCGTACGTTGGAAATTTCACGCCAGCGTTGCTGCGTTCACATTGTGCGCCGCTCGCCCCGCCCCGCCCATTCCAACGCCAATCTTGCCTCACAACGCTGTTACCATGATTACTGTTGTCGCGTTGTTGTTGTTGTTATTGCAGGCATTGCTGTTGCCGCTGTTGATTATGAATTTGTAAAAAAGTTGACGGGCGAACAGGGTCGATTGTTGTTAGCGGGCGTTTATATGTATGTATGAGTATGTGTGTGTGTGTGTGTGTGAAGAGTGCAGTGCAAGCGCGCATTAGTGCATAAATCAACAAAACGTCAAGGATAATAAGAGAAAGTGGCATGAGAAGAAGAAGAAGAAGAAGCAACAGCAGCAGCAGTAGTAGTGCCAACTGAGTGAAGAAACAACAGCAATAACAGCAACAAAAATAACAACAGCAAATAGCAGAGGAAGCAGTAGCGCTGCAGTAGCAACAACAACAACAATAACAATTGCTATAGTCTGCATGGCTACTGCAATTACAAGCTATGAGTGCTGCAACCGAAGCAGCAACAATAAAATTTCACAACAACAACAACAACAGCAATATGACTTAACAACAGCAACAACAATGGGTTCCATCTACATTGTTGCCCTGCACAACGACTACTAATATAACAGCGACACTGCATAGCTGCGATATATCAACAACAATGGCAACAACAACGATAATAACAATAGCAATAACAACAAAAACAACAACAGGAAGAATAAAAACAACGGCGCCGCATTAAATCAACGTGGCGGAAAGATTATCCTGCAAACAAAAAAAAAAAGAACCATAAGCAGCGACATTGGTGCGGACGGAAGAGGATGTTGGAAATGTGTTATAGAAAGTTGGTTTTTTTTCGAGGGTGAATTCGTGGACAAAGGTTCCATTCGTATTGACTGTCGTATATATGATAATTTATAGAAATTTATATATTTTATACATGAATTTCATTGTCGTTGGTTAATGCAAACAAACCCAATAATTTTGTTGTCTTGGCAGATCACATTGTGCGAATGATTACCGAGATACGGCGCCCATTGTTTGAAAAAGTGGTCAAAAATTGGACCGGAAGAACCTAAATTATATTAAAAATAAATTGATAAATAAAATTATCTTTCAAATCAAGTCAGTTTTCAGTTTAAAATTATTTAATGTCATTAATTTTTTTTTTACTTTAAAGTTCCACACCTTCACAAAGCACCCTGTATTATCATCAATCTAATCATACACCTTCTAAAACAAGAATGCAGAGGCGATGACTGTCAATGACAAACGATATCAGGCCATGATTACTAACTTTTATGAACCTAATTTTAATGACAAAAAAAATGTCGCGATTTAAGGCTCTAAGCTTTTATCTTTATGGCAATAAACCAAAGAAAGTTGTAGTAAAGGGAGTCTTTATTATTTAATTTGTATATATTTGTGCAATCATTATTCAAGTCTCTCTCTCACCTGGATCGATATATTTTAGATTTCGCGCCAAATGCGTCAACTGTAACGGTATGTAACGCGTATCGGCGCGCGGCGTAATTTTGGGCGCTGGCGGCGATGTGGGCGCACCCGGTCCCAGTGGACAAAGAAAGGCGCGTTGCAGTTCCCAGCCCACCTCGGAGATGATGCTCGCTTTACGAAAGTAGGGCGTAACTTCGCGCAGGAATTTCACTGTAAATATATAAAAATAAGGGAAAGAATGCTTTGAGTTGTTTGCTTTTCAATTGAAAAATTTCATATTAGAATTTATTTAGTAGAGAATTGAAATAATGAATACAAAATTTAAATGCTGTCATAAAAAACGACATAAAAACATTAAAGTAAAATGTAGCTGAAAAGTTTAGGGAAATAAATCATTCAGTACGTGAACGAAGATCTGCATTAATGTGCCCCTAAAAGTATACAAAGGAATATATAACTCTAGACGATCGAGAAACAGTTAATTTAATGCATATATGCACATTACCAAAGCATACTTTTAGGATGTTTCTAATTGTTTCATTTGAAAATAATTTCACTACTGAGTAGTTTTTTCCTAACAAATTTATAATACATCTCAATTTTTCTACAATCATTCAGAGCATTTCAAAACATCTAAAATTAGTGTTTTGATAAAAATAACATAAAAAGATTACCAAAAATATATTCGAAAGATAAAGACAACATCAGTCTGTATATTGAACAATATCTGCAATAAAGTACCCCTGAAAGTATGAAAAACAATGGTTTCAGCATATAACTGTTGACAATTGTAAAACTGCATATTTGTACATTTCAATAGTATACTTTTAGGGTGTTTCTAATTGTATCATTTGGAAATAATTTCATTACTGAGTAGGTTTGTTCCTAATAATTTCTAATACAAGTATTTCAATTTTTCTTCAGTCATTCAGAGTATTTCAAAACATTTAAAATTAGTGTTTTGATAAAAATAACATAAAAAGGTTATTGAAAAATATGTTCGAAAGGTAAAGGAAATCACATCAATCTGTACATTGAACAATATCTGCATTGAACTGCCCCTGAAAGTATGCAAAGCAATGTTTTCAGCGCATAACTGTTGAAGATTGTGAAACTGTGTACTTCATGCATATTTGCAGATTTCAATAGCATACTTTTAGGATGTTTCTAATTTTTTAGTTAGGAAATAATTTCTTTACGAAGTAATTCCGTTTTGCTTAAAATCCAATTTCAATATTTGAATGAATGAATAATAATGAATGAATAAATTAGAGTGTTTCAAATAATCCCAAATTCATGTGTAAAAATAACATAAAATTGTTATAGAAAAATACGAGTATATTTGAAAGGAAAAAAAATCGTATACTGAACAATATCTGCAGTAATGAACCCCCGAAATTATGCAAAACAATGTTTTCAGCGTATAACTGCTGATGATAGTAGTAAGTGGTAAGTAGTAAGTAGTAAGTAGTAAGTAGTAAGTAGTAAGTAGTAAGTAGTAAGTAGTAAGTAGTAAGTAGTAAGTAGTAAGTAGTACGTAGTAAGTAGTAAGTAGTAAGTAGTAAGTAGTAAGTAGTAAGTAGTAAGTAGTAAGTAGTAAGTAGTAAGTAGTAAGTAGTAAGTAGTAAGTAGTAAGTAGTAAGTAGTAAGTAGTAAGTAGTAAGTAGTAAGTAGTAAGTAGTAAGTAGTAAGTAGTAAGTAGTAAGTAGTAAGTAGTAAGTAGTAAGTAGTAAGTAGTAAGTAGTAAGTAGTAAGTAGTAAGTAGTAAGTAGTAAGTAGTAAGTAGTAAGTAGTAAGTAGTAAGTAGTAAGTAGTAAGTAGTAAGTAGTAAGTAGTAAGTAGTAAGTAGTAAGTAGTAAGTAGTAAGTAGTAAGTAGTAAGTAGTAAGTAGTAAGTAGTAAGTAGTAAGTAGTAAGTAGTAAGTAGTAAGTAGTAAGTAGTAAGTAGTAAGTAGTAAGTAGTAAGTAGTAAGTAGTAAGTAGTAAGTAGTAAGTAGTAAGTAGTAAGTAGTAAGTAGTAAGTAGTAAGTAGTAAGTAGTAAGTAGTAAGTAGTAAGTAGTAAGTAGTAAGTAGTAAGTAGTAAGTAGTAAGTAGTAAGTAGTAAGTAGTAAGTAGTAAGTAGTAAGTAGTAAGTAGTAAGTAGTAAGTAGTAAGTAGTAAGTAGTAAGTAGTAAGTAGTAAGTAGTAAGTAGTAAGTAGTAAGTAGTAAGTAGTAAGTAGTAAGTAGTAAGTAGTAAGTAGTAAGTAGTAAGTAGTAAGTAGTAAGTAGTAAGTAGTAAGTAGTAAGTAGTAAGTAGTAAGTAGTAAGTAGTAAGTAGTAAGTAGTAAGTAGTAAGTAGTAAGTAGTAAGTAGTAAGTAGTAAGTAGTAAGTAGTAAGTAGTAAGTAGTAAGTAGTAAGTAGTAAGTAGTAAGTAGTAAGTAGTAAGTAGTAAGTAGTAAGTAGTAAGTAGTAAGTAGTAAGTAGTAAGTAGTAAGTAGTAAGTAGTAAGTAGTAAGTAGTAAGTAGTAAGTAGTAAGTAGTAAGTAGTAAGTAGTAAGTAGTAAGTAGTAAGTAGTAAGTAGTAAGTAGTAAGTAGTAAGTAGTAAGTAGTAAGTAGTAAGTAGTAAGTAGTAAGTAGTAAGTAGTAAGTAGTAAGTAGTAAGTAGTAAGTAGTAAGTAGTAAGTAGTAAGTAGTAAGTAGTAAGTAGTAAGTAGTAAGTAGTAAGTAGTAAGTAGTAAGTAGTAAGTAGTAAGTAGTAAGTAGTAAGTAGTAAGTAGTAAGTAGTAAGTAGTAAGTAGTAAGTAGTAAGTAGTAAGTAGTAAGTAGTAAGTAGTAAGTAGTAAGTAGTAAGTAGTAAGTAGTAAGTAGTAAGTAGTAAGTAGTAAGTAGTAAGTAGTAAGTAGTAAGTAGTAAGTAGTAAGTAGTAAGTAGTAAGTAGTAAGTAGTAAGTAGTAAGTAGTAAGTAGTAAGTAGTAAGTAGTAAGTAGTAAGTAGTAAGTAGTAAGTAGTAAGTAGTAAGTAGTAAGTAGTAAGTAGTAAGTAGTAAGTAGTAAGTAGTAAGTAGTAAGTAGTAAGTAGTAAGTAGTAAGTAGTAAGTAGTAAGTAGTAGTAAGTAGTAAGTAGTAAGTAGTAAGTAGTAAGTAGTAAGTAGTAAGTAGTAAGTAGTAAGTAGTAAGTAGTAAGTAGTAAGTAGTAAGTAGTAGTAAGTAGTAAGTAGTAAGTAGTAAGTAGTAAGTAGTAAGTAGTAAGTAGTAAGTAGTAAGTAGTAAGTAGTAAGTAGTAAGTAGTAAGTAGTAAGTAGTAAGTAGTAAGTAGTAAGTAGTAAGTAGTAAGTAGTAAGTAGTAAGTAGTAAGTAGTAAGTAGTAAGTAGTAAGTAGTAAGTAGTAAGTAGTAAGTAGTAAGTAGTAAGCAGTAAGTAGTAAGTAGTAAGTAGTAAGTAGTAAGCAGTAAGCAGTAAGTAGTAAGTAGTAAGTAGTGAGTAGTAAGTAGTAAGTAGTAAGTAGTAAGTAGTAAGCAGTTCAATAGCATACTTTAGGATAAAGTTAGTTGTTCAATTTGTAAATAATTCCATATCTTAGTAAAATTTTTGGAATTACATAATATGGAAAGTTTTATAATTAATTTAAAGTCTTTCTGTAGTTGTATCAATTCAATTTAAATACATTTTCAAAACATAAAATCTGGAGTTTTGCACATTTTCCATAAAATTACGCAATGAGGCAATTAAAAAAAACCATTTTAATTAATGACCGTAATTGATTAAATTTGTTAAAATTAACGCAAGCAATAAATTAAAAAAAATAATACCTAAAGTTAAAGTAAAAAATTACAACTATAAAAATCAAATGGAAAAATAGAAACAAGGAACGAATACTACGAATACTACAAATTACCACATGTTGTCAGTGGCAAAAAATGACTAATGCCAGACGGAAAAACGGCAAATGGGCAAAGTGCAAGTGGCGCATGTGACATGTGAGGTAAACGGCCATCAAGATGCAACAACAATGATGCACATGAAATTGAAATTCAATTTTCAGCAACATGTACACGTACGCAACGCCGCAGGATTCGACGTATGGATGAAAGACGAAAGAGGAGACAAACCGAGAGTCAGACAAAAGCAGGAAGCGGCGAAGCTGACGGCTGACGCGATGGCAGTTGCACAATTGCAATTTGTTGCCTGCAATGTGTGGCACGTCCCACACGCACACACACACACACATACATGCTTCACACACTCATGCACTGAACGCACTGAAAAGCAACGCTGGCGGCTAAGAGTGAATGCAATGTCGGCAGCTGCTGTTATCAATAATAATAACTGCGACAACAACAACAACAGACAACACAGACAGCAGAGTCGAGCGAAAACAACATATATGCACATATGTATGCATATTTGTATGTACAACAGCAGGAATGTGAAGAGCGACAACAACAACAACAAGAACAGCGTCAGCAGCCGCTGCTGCCAACAATACATTTTCCTCTCACACGTTGACAGCAAAAACACACAACTTTTGTCAATATTTGCCGTGTGCAGCAATTTGGTTTTTTAAATTTAATATTTTATTGTTTAATTCAATTTTTTAAATATTTTTTATATAATTTTTTTTTTAATTTTTAGTAATTATTTTATTGAAAACTTTCAGTTATGTTGAACCTAAAGTGGCAACATATGCGGCATTGCTGATGGCCAACAAAAGTCAACTGGCAAGCATAATTGCGAATTTATTAAAAAAACAACAACAACAACAATAGTCACAACAATAAAATTTCAATTTTTCTGCAGCATATTTTAGGTTGCAATTTTTTTGTTTGTTTAACTTGTTGCAGGCAACATTTTGCTGGCGTTGCAGCGGTGACCACTTGTATTGTCATTTTGTTTGTTGTTGTTGTTATTTTTGCAATGCTGATGATGCAGTTTACTGTAATTGCGTGGAACTCAATGTTTTTGTTGTAGCTGTATGGAAGTCATCATTGTTGTTTTGACTTATATTTTGTAATATTTTTATGTTTGTTGTTGCCGCTGTTTATTTACTGATTTCTTTGCTGTTGTTGTTGTTGTATTTATAATTTTTTTTTCGTAATAACTTTTTGCTGTTCTTGATTTTGTTGTTGCTTACAGCGGACAGTTTGCAGAAGTTTTTTTTTGTTTATTGAGTTTGTTGTTGGACTTTTGATATTTTATCTGGAAATAGGTTAGGTTATATTAGGTTATTTTGGCGCCCTCTATAAGAGACCCACTCGGAGGCCTATTGTGGGGCCCATTGTGATACCACATATTTCACTCGTTTTTGAAATAACAATTTCCAACTTTTTTTGACAGAATACAGCTGAAGTGATGGGATCAAATAAACCTCAGATTCATTTTTAACGAACCCAAAAACATACAGAAAACATATAAAAATATTAAATATATTAAGATATAGTAAATTGTAAACATAAAATATCCATTACTTTTTCAATAAATGGCTTTAGTAATCTGTAACTCGTGTTGTATAAATAGGATCGGGTTTCGCTAGATGGCGTTAGAAAGATAAGATTTCGTACTAAACAAACTTCTGGAATAGTTTTGTGATTGCTTGACTCATCATCTGCCATTACACTACTCGACAAAAAATGGGTTCATCGCGTGCTCCTAAAAACAAAAATATTTTTTAGACTAATCTTCGGCTGCTGAACACGAAACTGAAAATCAAAAAATTTTCTTAAGACGCGTTTTCGAAATATCTTCGAAAAACACGTTTTTCCCCTCTTATTTCAGTTATGAGCACATATCTCGTAAACCAACCATCCGACTAACACAAGTGGGCCGTCGTTCAGAAGGCAATTAACTAACCTTTTCAACGATATATCGATTATTCAAATCAGATGAGATTTGGGGAAGTTACAAAAAGTAAAAGTGAAGTAAAAAAGTGAATTTTTCGAACATTTTCAAAAATTATACATTTTCGAATCGTTTTTTAAAATAAATGATGTCTCTGGTTTTAAAATCTAAAATGAAAGATATATTATTCGAGCAAATATTAAGCCTAACATCAATAGAATTGAAAGAGAAATGACAAAGTTATGATGCACGGAGTGAAAACACCAAGTTTTCATTTATTACACCGTGCGAAAAAATGTTTTAATTTTTCCGAGACCCATCCAAATGTTGATATAGACGTAAAACTAGAGGTCATTTATAGTATCCTGGCATAGTCAGTTTTTCAGTTTCTGACCCAAAAACCTCTTTAAAGGACTTTAAAATTTTATGGACATACACATTTCAAATATTTTTTTTAAATATTTGCGGTTGTGCAATGATGAAGATATGGGTATCAAATGAAAGAGAAAAATTATCTGCTTTTAACTAAATTTTCTATTTTGAACTTTCAGAACTTTGAAATAGGAAAAAATTTAGATGTATGAATCTACAGACTGAGATCCAAAACATTTATGTTGGTCCACTTGTGTTAGTCGGATGGTTGGTTTACGAGATATGTGCTCATAACTGAAATAAGAGGGGAAAAACGTGTTTTTCGAAGATTTTTCGAACACGCTTCTTAAGAAAATGTTTTGATTTTCAGTTTCGTGTTCAGCAGCTGAAGATTAGTCTAAAAAATACTTTTATTTTTAGGAGCATTTTTCGTGTCGAGTAGTGTTATCTACCATGAGCTGCTCCCCTACGGCAAAAGTTTTTATTCGAACATGAACTGTGAAC
Source organism: Melieria picta (assembly GCA_964056695.1). Taxonomy (NCBI): domain Eukaryota; kingdom Metazoa; phylum Arthropoda; class Insecta; order Diptera; family Ulidiidae; genus Melieria; species Melieria picta. Next base: position 54,068,064 of record OZ057399.1, on the reverse strand, counting down.
AATTGGACCCAGTCTGACGGCAACAATGGCCCAGAAGCAACAAGTGATTGCAGTCAATGGTTATTTTTGTTAATATTTCTATACATTTCACTTAGCTTTTCAATTTCACTTCAATTCACTTCACTTCATTCAACTATTTGATTCCCATTTCTTAATCCATCACTCCGCACATCAACTGTTTCCTCGCTTCAATTTGTCCTTCCCATCTCTCAGGACTTTTAGATACTTGGTCTGGAAATCTTTCCTTCCTTACATTGTAAACTTTGCCATCCTTTTATTTGTAACTTTTCCCTTTTTTTCCATGGCCGCTATTATTATTTTCTAACAATCGCTTGACGTGATCCTTATTGAGAAATTTCAGCTCTTACAAAATTGTTATGTGTGCTTTGATGTTGCTGCTGCTGCTGTTGTTGCTGTTGCTGTTGCTGTCATTGTCGACAACATCAGCTGCTTAAAATTGCAGCTGCATTATCGACAGCAGAATAAACGCAACAACAAAAAACAACGACAACAGCACACAAACAGCAGCCAGTTCCGTCAAATTGAGTGTTGCATATGCACACAAGCAACTCAACACACATACATACACAGACACATACACACGTGCGCGCATTGAGCGTTGAGCGCACTTGCAGCAGATTGCAATGGCGTCTCGTTGACAGTAAGTAAAATTTTATAGCATCTTTCGTTCGACTGCTTCATTCTTTCGAACCGACGACAGCAGCTACTGTTGCTGTTTTTGTTGTTGTTGTTGTTGTTGTTGCCGCTGCCAACAGGTAACTTAAGTGTTGCTAACACAAATTACATTTTCCCCACTACGGTTTCCGCGTCCGTTGCCGAGCGCTGCCGCGTTTCCTTTGCATTCGTACGAATGGCAAATGGCAAAGAAATTGTCGACATTGGCGCAAAGGCGAGCAGCACCAGGCAAGAGACGGAGAGAGGGTGCTGCCAGCAACGGAAGCAACAGCAGCTCGCAAGTGTCAAATGCTGCAAATCGATATGGAATGCTGTTGCATGCGGAAATTTGCGCGCAAATTAGTTGTCGCTGCGCGCCAGACGACGTTAAAGTTAACGTTAACGTTGGCGTTGACGTTGCCACCACATCGATTGCCAGTGTTGCCAGTGCAAGGAAATTGAGGTTACACCTTGACGGGTAATTGCCGTTGCGTTTTATGCTCGATTGCATTGTGAATTAATTTTTGGCTCCCAGGCAACAACAATGCGTTGTGTAGAGGGGAGAGGGGGAGAGCTTGTTTGTGTTTTCTATGGGACAAAGTGGGTGCATGGAAAGCAGATAAAGATACAATGCACAGTGTTACGAGTTCATATAGTAAGTAACAAAAGTAACAAAAACAGGAGTTGTGGTACAATTAAAATTAAAAATTCGGTAAATTGCTCCACAGCTGCTCAGCAGTTGATCTTAGAGGATTACAATCTATGAGTGACCATAATTAATTTTTTCTGTTGAATATTTCTCTCGAACATACTTAAACCCTATCTTTAACCCTTAATGAGGCTCCCATAGAAAATGGTAGTTTTTATCTAATGGGTTCCCACTGCTCCCAGGTTGCTCCCAGACGTATCAAATGCAAGACTGACCCCCTTTATTTTCCTTTCCAAATATTTTTTTCATATATACCTACGGGCTATATACAACTCTCAAGGGGGCTGCCATACACAACTGGTAATTTTTTATGGAATTTGCTTCCCACTTGTAAATGTAGTAAAGTAACCAATTTGAATGATTTGTTTAATAATAATAATAAAATAAAATAAAATAAAATAAAATAAAATAAAATAAAATAAAATAAAATAAAATAAAATAAAATAAAATAAAATAAAGTAAAGTAAAGTAAAGTAAAGTAGAATATAATAGAATAGAATAGAATAGAATAGAATAGAATAGAATAGAATAGAATAGAATAGAATAGAATAGAATAGAATAGAATAGAATAGAATAGAATAGAATAGAATAGAATAGAATAGAATAGAATAGAATAGAATAGAATAGAATAGAATAGAATAGAATAGAATAGAATAGAATAGAATAGAATAGAATAGAATAGAATAGAATAGAATAGAATAGAATAGAATAGAATAGAATAGAATAGAATAGAATAGAATAGAATAGAATAGAATAGAATAGAATAGAATAGAATAGAATAGAATAGAATAGAATAGAATAGAATAGAATAGAATAGAATAGAATAGAATAGAATAGAATAGAATAGAATAGAATAGAATAGAATAGAATAGAATAGAATAGAATAGAATAGAATAGAATAGAATAGAATAGAATAGAATAGAATAGAATAGAATAGAATAGAATAGAATAGAATAGAATAGAATAGAATAGAATAGAATAGAATAGAATAGAATAGAATAGAATACAATAAAATAAAATAAAATAAAATAAAATAAAATAAAATAAAATAAAATAAAATAAAATAAAATAAAATAAAAAAAATAAAGTAAAATATCAAAAGTCATAAAATGTGTTTTTTGTAGTTCACCTTTAAAGTTTCTACTCAGTTTTTATTTACTTATTTTCAGTGTTTATTTTTCATCAATTCATCAATTTAAATCAGCAAAATTTTGGCCTTACCAGACCTAAATTATATAATGCTTACAACAACAGTAAGTTTTAGTTACTCGCTCATAATTTATTTTGAAATATTGAACCTCAAGTGAAAGCAAAAATTTGCTATTTGTGGACTTGAACTAGTTTTCAAAGTTGTCAGAGCTTACTTTAAGACCTCATAACTTCCATGTTGTCTAATAGTTTTTCTTAAAACTTGGCTTTTATCCTAATTGATGTATTTTCAATAAAACTTCTTACTGAGATTTGTGTTAATATTTAATTTTCGCATTTTTCTTATTACTCGCAACACTGTGCGGCGTTGAGCGAAAAGTGTGCATGGTTAAATAGTTTTGCAAGCAGCTTAGCTGTCGTTATGTTGGGCCTAACAACAACAGCAATAACTTTAGAGTTTAACAACAATAACAACAACAACAGTATGCACATTTACCGACAGTTGCAATTGCCTTGAAATTTCAAACGTTTGCCAACTTGAAGGCTTTGCGGCGTATTACGGCCCGCTTCGTTATTGCTTCGTTTATTGCTTCTTTTCTACGTCATTTAATGAAGCACGCACACTCAGAGGCGGTTTCGAAGGGTGAACATTAGATAATTGGTATTAATATCTTTGTTTGCCCTTCGTACTTAAGTAATAGGAGAGTTGGTAGATAAAGTTGGGCTGTTTATAAATTTGCAGATATAATTTATATTGATTTAAAAGTTTCTGATGCTCTTCGTAACTCAGAAGTCAATATGGAAATTGAGTTTTGGCAGATTTCTGTTTACCTATAAAATCCTGTTCCTCCAACACAACTATGTAAGTATTTAGATTTTCCATTCACATAACTAATAATAACACTGTGCGTGAAATTTGTCCTCAAAAATTTAGACATGGGGGGGACCTACTGGGTGAGTTTTCTATAGGTATACTGAGTTGAGATCCAACAGCCGTTTGGTAAGATTGGCTCTAGTTTAAGAGAAATCCGACTTTGAAGTTTGGTAATTTTCGTCAAGTTTGTCGCTTAAGTAGGTCCTAAATCGTTTCGAATATCGCTTTACTGTCTTCGGCAAGTTTGTACATATTTTAACGACCAACACATTTGCTTAAGACACCAATCCAAAAAAAATACATTTATGAGTGTCAATTATATGAGTGTTAATTATCCAATCTTAGCCAATCTTACCAAACGGCTGGTGGATCTCAACTCAGTATACCTATAGGAAACTCACCATGTCTAAATTTTGGACTTGCACAGTGTAATTAATCATGTACAATTTTCATATTTTTATCAACACATGCTTTGAATTTGCTTTTAAATCAATTAATGATGCCAATGCTTGGTTAGTGTGAATATCCTGACAAGCATGTTGCTGCTTCAGCGCTTAAAATTGCAGCATAGTGCACGCACACAAACATACTGAACACACTGTTCTATGGCAGTCAAAATACAACAAAAACAACAACAATATCAAAAACAATAACATAAAAGTGCAAGAGTCAAAGTGGGCAACGCCACGGAAGCGCCAACGCCACAACAGCTAATATGGCAATAAAGCAGCAACAACAACGAAATTATGTTGCTGATGCTATGGTCGGATGTCATGATGGCAATAATGCAGAACAACCTAATAATGAGTGTAATAATGACAGGGAGAGCGCGTTATGAAATTAAGTTCAGTTATATTGATTTTTTTGCTTTTGTTGTTAGTGTTGCTGATGCTAATGTTGCTAGTGTTGACAATAATGTTGATGATAATAATGGAGCAGTTGATGCTCGTAGTGCGAATGCTGATGTTGATGCTGTTGATTGTGTTGGTTTTGCGGTGCCATAATCCCATAGAACGTTGCCACCAAGCGAACAACACTCATACGCCCCGTCGGGCGTTGGCAGAGACTGTCGATGTGTGTACGAAAAGCGGATGCACGCTGGTATTTGCAATGCCCATGGCAAGCAGAGATGATGACAAAAAAAAAGAAAGAAATAGTTGCCACAAAAATAACAACAAAGGGACAACACAATAGCAATGCCATCAACAGCATTAAAATTACACTCAAGGGTGGTGCAAAATGAAAAAAAAGTTAAGCAAATTGTGGGACAGAGTAGCGAATAAATGATGACGAGGGGAAGGTTGTGTCTTTAAGGGGTTGGGCGAGGTTGAGCGAGCACAGCAAAGTGAATAAAACTGGCAGCCATTGTGCATAGTTGGCCCATACCAGCAACTGGCTGACGAACTGGCACGCGTTGGCATTGTCCTGTATGTGTTGATGCTTTTGTTGTTGTTATTGTATATATATGTATGCAAGTGTTTCTGACTGCCTCTGTGTGTGTGTATGTATGTGATTGCGCTGACACCAGCACCCATAGCTAGACCGCAAGACAGACAGACCGCAAGACAGTCGAACGGATAGAAGAGGCCGTCGTACGTACGCGTTGAATGCACAAAGCCTTTCATTGATTTCAGTAAACCAACTTGTGTGCAAATGCTTGCCAGCGTTAAAGCGACTGAAGTGACTGTGTGGGCTGGGCCAACAACAACAACAATTCGCGAGCGGCTCACAAATGCTGCTGTAAGTATTTTTCAATAATAACTTGCAAAAAGTGCAACAATGCAGCATACTGCGTGGCAACAACAACAACAACGTCAATAAGATTGACAACAAATAAACAGCAACGAATGGCAGCCATGCCAACAGCGCCTGCAGCAAACTGCCAAAGGGTGCTCATGTTGCTCGTTATGATGTTGTTAGCGATTTTTTGTTTTTATTGCTGCCGCACTTTGTGCGCAGCTACATTTTCAAGCAATTTTTATGTAATTCTTTGCATTTTTTCTTGCTATTGCTTTTGTTGTTGCTGGTGCTGCCAGCAGTTGACTAGAATGGCAACATTTGCTCTTATTGTAATTTTATCGCGACGAGAGCGCATCGCATTTATTGAACTAACATGGCCAATTCGATAAGGACAACAGCTACCAGCGCAACTTACTTAAAACGCGCTAACGAGCAGCAAACGACGAACAACGAATTACAGCAATCGAGCAATGCAAAACCACGCTCACTTTAATATGAAACAAGTTTTGCTGCTTTCGAGTCTGTTGTGTTGCAACAACAATTTTATGCCATTAAATTAGCATAAATTTGCAATGATTTTGCAGCGCAATCGTAATGGTTGCAGTTGGCGCACCAGCAAGTTGCCGCAAACACTTCAAATGGCAAAAGTTGCACAAAATAGCAGCAAAATAAATTGTCAGCTTCAAGTGCTGAAAAACTGTATAAATAAAATACAGAAAATGTTGCTTGTTGTACGAAAAAGTTTGTTGCTCAAATGTTGTTGTTGCTGTTGGTGTTCCTTTCATGTTGTTGAATGTTAAAAAAAAAAAAATTATGCTGTGGGCGTACGTGCTGCACTTTTGTCTGAGCGCTGCAGGCCATTTCGCAAGTTTGTCTGCTGTTCGGTTTGGGGCGTCAATGCTTTAAGCGTGGCTGAGCCTGGCAACTGGCAAATTGCTAGCGGCTAGTTTGGAGTTGGGCGACAGCTGATGTCTTGTAGGCAGTTGATTCTGGATTTAGACTACTGTACAGTTGGCCTACAGTACAGTAAGCCCACAGTACAGTAAGTGTTGAATTTTTGCTTAAAGTCAGCGTATTGGTGCAGCATGGCGTATGAGTAATATTTGGAGATTTTTTATTTTCTATAGAATTTATATTTTTATGTAAATTATAAAATTTAAAAAAAAATTGGAAGCAATTAAAAGGCCATATTTTGATTTTAAGAAAGATAAGACTTTGTACTAAACAAACTTTGGATGGTAATATTTGAAGATTTTTCATTTTCTATAAAATTTATATTTTTATGTAAATTATAAATTTTTGAAATATTGTTGAGCAATTAAAACACAAAAATGAGATTTTAAGTACTGTAATGTTTTTAGTTTCGAAAGATAACTTTTATTACAAACTTTCCATACAGTTTTCTGATTGCTTGAATCAGTTTTTTTTGAGCGCGGAAAACAAGTTTTTAAACAAAACGTTACATATTTGACCTCAATTGGTTAATTCCAACTCTGGTAAGTAAAGCTTTAAATTTCAAAAAAAAAAAACAAAGAGACATTTGGGAAGGGTGGGTTTGGGTTTGAACCCCCTAAATATTTTATATGTATATATTTTATTTATATATTTTTTTCATTAGATACTCAGACCAACGTTCAGAAGTAACAAAAAAAAAATTAATTATAAAATTATTTAAAGCAGCTTAGTTTAGATTAGTTGCAGTGCATTAAAACTTAGACACACACACACACACACATACAAACGTTTTTGTTTATATTTGAAAATTGTTTGCCATATAAAAAGAAGCCATTAAATAATTTCCAATGTGCTTTGAAATACTTTGAAATATTACCACCAACACACACACACAAACACAAAAACACACTGTAATGCATTCAATGCAATTGAATGGATTCACTTTTGTTCATATTACAAATGCATAGAAAAGCCATTAACTAACATTACATAAAGTACAAGTAAGAGCAATAAAATATGCATTTTACACATGCAATTTAAGTAAATTTTAATATTTATGCGCATTTTGAGTTCTCACAGCACACATACACATTCACTAAAACATACATAGAATTAAATAGAATGCGGCAACATTTTAAGGTAATTAAATTGTGTGCCATAGACGATTGTTGGCTGCACCCAAAGCGAAATGTCACTCATACGCCACGAACGCCCTCCGCATACATAATCGTACATATTGGAAATGCAATGTCTGCATAATAGTTGCATTTATTTTCATTAAATTTGACTGGACAAGCAGAAAATTGAAGCCATTTAGCCAGCGAGCTAAATATGATAAATATTAACATTGTTGTTGTGGCGTTGCCTTAAAGCGGCCTGTCAACGCTAATCCGAGTGTAATGAAATCGTTGTGGTGCAGCAGCAATTCAAATGGCCATACAGAAGCTTAAATATGTTCTTGTGCATATATATATATATATATTTAGGTGTGTATGTATGTGTGTTTGTGTAGGTGTATTTGTATGTTAAGTTGCCTGAAATCGGTTTGAATGTTGTGAACTTTATAAGCACAAAAAGTTAATCTAACTAGAAAGTAGATTCTATGAGCGCCAAGGCCAAGTCAAGTTACATATCGCAGCAATAAACTATGGTCAGAGCGGCATTGGTCCGTCTGCCTGACTGCTTGCATTCGAAACACAATAAATCTGTAATAATGAGCTGGTCGCTGCATTTAATGTGATAAGCACAGCAATGTAACAATAACGCACAAAGACACACGCACACATGTACACAATTTATACATACACACACACACATTATGCACATATGTACATAAAGCGTATTGAATGTGTGCGCACATAACAGCGTCGGACCATAGCTATTAGCAAAATAAATGCCTTCGCATTTCGCTGTGTGTGTATGAATGTATATGTGTGAGCATAAGTGTTTATGTTTGTATGTGTGTTTGTGTATTCAGTTGACTGCATGATTGCGTATGTTGTCGCGCATGCTTAGGCGTCTTATTAAAATAGCTAAAACCCTCATAAGTATGCAATGGTTTTAGTAAGCTGCGCCATTGGCCCAGCAGGAACATTCAACACGAACGCAGCCACATTCGCTCGTTATGGACAGCCATTCGACTACTAACTTGGACCAAGGTTAGCGCTGATGATTAGCTGTTGCTTGCCCTAAAGGATTTGCGGCAAATGTGTGCAAATATTTCGCGTTATGGCAGCGCGCGTGTTGTTGTGTGTTTGGTTGTTGGTTGGTTGGTTGGTTGGTTTATCTATTTGCGTGCCGCTATTTGGTTGCCTCGATTGCTGCGATCTATATAATTCCCAGGCATATCTTAAGCCTGCTGATTGATATGTGCGCATGTATTAGTGTGTGGCTTATACAAGTGTGTATGTGTGAGTACATGTATGTATATGCAAATTGCTATGTGTGCTCATTTTTAAGCCCACAAGCGCGTTTATTGGTTGCTACGAGTATGACTGTTTGTGGAATTCTTGTCGGTGTTAACGTGCAACTAAAATTAATGAAGCTGATATAGCTTTACCGCCAGATTTTCTGACTTATATAATCGTACATTTATGTAGATATATATGTTTCTGACCGGTCAAGCGCAAAGAATATCATTTTTGAAGGATTTCGTGGACAACTTTTGAGCCTAATACAATTTGAAACCATATTTGCAGGGCGAAATTTTTTTAATAAAAATATATTTGAAAGGTATGAACTCCCTAAAAATTTTCTTGAGTACACCATTGTAACATACAAACCAGTAAATGGAGGGTTTGGAACCTCATTAGTCATCGGATTCTCTTTTTTTTAAGAATTTTTCAATAGCAGAATTTTTAACAGTTTATTGTTTTTATGATTCATATAGAAACGCTCCTCATAGGTTTATACCCGCAAAAACTCTCCTTGTGTGCGCCTTTGACACACCAATAAATGTAGTTTATAGACCTTCTTAATCATCGAAATTTCTTAATTATTTAAATTTTTTTAATAGCCATGTCCGAACTTTAACAGTTAATTGTTTTTTATGATTCATTCATTTTTTGTGAAATATACTCCAGGGGGTCTTAAGAATATCCCCCTCAAGTGGTTTTTAATTCTGATGACCCGTTCCCCTGCAGCAGCGCTTTATTGCTGGTCAATTCGTTCCGCATGAAGCCGAACGCCCAAAGTTTAAACCGAATTATTTCGAAATACTGGTTTTTGATTATGGAAGTAGAATATCTCGGCAAGTTTTAGTCCCACTGATTTAAAATTTGGGCAGCAACTTTTTGAAACATAGAACTTCTAAAGTAACTAAAAATTTCATTGTTTTTGGCGAAATCCGCGGTGCCATTTTCGGGAAATTAAGAAAACAGGAAATTTTTTCGGTTGGAGCGTATTTTTGTATTGGTTTTTGGTACTGGTTTTTGATTATGGAAGTAGAATATCTCGGCAAGTTTTAGTCCCACTGATCTAAAATTTGGGCAGCAACTTTTTGAAACATAGAACTTCTAAAGTAACTAAAAATTTCATTGTTTTTGGCGAAATCCGCGGTGCCATTTTCGGGAAATTAAGAAAAAAGGAAATTTTTTCGGTTGGAGCGTATTTTTGTATTTTCGAGAAAATATTTTTTTTTGTTAGTTACTTTAGAAGGTACATATATTTTCTCATAATAACTAATAGCAATATTTTTTCAGATGATTTTTGGGGCGCCGGCACAACTTCTTCTAGAATTTGGGCCCAACGTTGGACCCCCACCACCGCCGCCATTTTGAGCACGCCAAAAAAAATTGTTTTTCTTGCACTGCTACCTTTTAATAAAAGAATGAAAAAAAATTGTACATTGCATTAATTTTTTCCGGCGTATGCGCGATTCCAAAAATATACCGTTTACCCTTAAGCTTTTATTTCCATTCAAAAACAGCTTTCAACTGCCACTCATCTCTAAATGAGATCTTCGAGCAATAGAACGCTGACCCTTGCTAGGTGCTTGGGCACAAGGACACTAAGTGAAATTGAATAGCCGACAAGCTGATAAGCGCAAGCAATGCCATGGCAGGAGTTAACATTCCAATAGCCACTTGCAAACTTAATTTAAAGAACTCAAACCCTTGCAGAACAAACAACAGATGACTTAACGAACCAACTTACAATACGGCAAGACAGATCTGGTTCTCGACCGACCAGAGCTGATTCTTCTGAACAAACCTTCTTTAGAGATTGTGGTGGTAATCATAACTGGACACTGACTTGTTAGAGCTACCAAAATGCTCTCATCTTTGGGAAATGTATAGTTGGAGCAACTCCTCAACGGGGGCACAATAGATCACTTCTGGTCTTATTGCAACAAACCCCATCAATTAGATTCTAACATCTCAACTTGATAAAGACGTTATTTTAATGACATCAGAGCTGCAGCCAAACTTAGGCAACAAAGTCATAAAAAATTGCACTTTCAAGTCTTGTAGTCCATTAATTTTTGTTAATATTATTTCTTCATTGATTTCTATTAATTTTTGTATTAATTTCTCTATTGAATTTTATTTATTTTATCAATTATTTGTATATTTATGTTCATTTTATTTTATTATTAAATTCTTAAGAACCAAAACCCAAAACATTGTACAACGAAACCGTTGGTAAAATTCCTTTAGAAATCTGAAACCAAAATCGCAAAACAGCTCAAACGACAAAATAAACAACAACAACAACAACAACATCCATTACAATAGTGATTTATGTTACATGCTTTTAGTGGCAATTAATTATTGCCTACTTTTGGGCGCCGGCTGATAAGCGAACCCGCACAGCAAATGGTTCTAAATTGGCGATACGTTGTTGTGGCAAGTAGAATGGAAAATGGAAAATCGTTGGTGTGCTTGTGGTTAAATGGTGAGGAAGGAAATTTCAAAATTTTCCACGAGCAGAATTAAGTGCTATTTTGAGCGTAATTTAAGCGACAGTTTGGAACTCATGGGTTTTCATTGAAAGAAATGTTGTCTGTCTCAGGGCTTTGCGAGATTTAATATACATTTATTTGTATATATATTTCTGTAAGATTTCTAGAAATGTCAAAAACACATCGATTTGTTCAATTGAGAGAATCTCTGCGACATCTTCAATGTCATCATGCCTTATTATTAGTTCCAGATGGTTTGAATTTTGAGCAGAACTAAGTCC